>CM052081.1:10432500-10877500 GCA_020010945.3 Muscidifurax raptorellus
TTACCGATAATTTTGAGAAGCACGGTGATTATCTTTTTTATCCTTTGTATTTTTAAAACTTGCGAATTTAAGTTATAACTAACTATAAAAACTGCAAATCAATACTGTCTAATCTATACAGTGTCCGGAACAAATAACTATAAATTTACTTCAAGAACTTTTTTACTTCTTCATCGTGTAATCTAGGTATCAGGTAGGAAAATGCTGGAGCAAACAATTTTTCCTGTAGTAATTATACTTTTGGCCAAAACATTCCTATTTATATAATGGAAAAAGTGAAACACTTTTCAGCAATCGAACTAAATAAACTCAGATATAGCGGAATATGAGGTGACAATTGGGGTGGTAACGCTTAAACTGGAATACCTACACAGACGATAAGTTGAAAAAAAATCCATAAACTCTTGATCATATTTATATCATATTTATACATAACGTTATTTTTGAGCAAATAAATTAAATGTAAATACCTCACAATTCGTCGAATCGATTCAAAATTTGCATGTTTGCAATAGCGGCATACCACGCTAATTACTTTTACTCGCTATCAAATAAATAAATGAATATCCTTTCAGTTTATATAAATTGTTTAAAGTCACTACTTTATAAGTTTGTGAGACCCTAAGAATATTTCCTTTTCGCTATAGGTGTAGGCGACACCGATATTCGCTATTTCTCGATAATCATCCTCTTTCCGTTTGAATTTCGGACTGTAGATATGTGCCTATTGAGCAAATCAATTGAGAAAGGCGATTGTGATTGACTCGACTGAACTGCTCATTTTGAAGTTTATCTCGAATAGGAGAAACTTGGTTTCAGTCAATAGCTTTAATTCTCTCTCTCTCTCTCTCTCTCTCCCTTGAAACGCTGAAATAACACAAGTTACGGTGTTCTATTTTAGTTCTATACAAGAGTAAAACTAAAATGTTGTAAACTTGTACCAGAGAGATATATACCGTAAACATTTTAGCAGTTCACTCTGAAAGGATTATGTAACAAGTCAAGTGTCAGGCATGCGGGTCCTGGATCCAGATAAACCTGTAGAAAGTGTTGTTTTATACAATGTAATGCGAGCTTCTCGCAGTGACTCGCTGTTTTTCTAGATAGGCCCTATCTCTGCTCTTGCGGGTAATTTTGCTTCACGATAGAAGTCTAAGTCTTCCAATACTTGTTATGAAAAATTCAACAACGTTAGATAAATAATACAATTATTTCAAAATTGAATAAAAACGACAAAATATAATATTTTATGCAACAGTTGTTCGAATAAGGTTGATTCGATATCTAAAGAGCATAACAATAATAGCTGCAAGGAAGTTACATGAATGGCAGATACAAGGTATTATGAAAATAACATAAATATCTTATTTGTAACAAGCGGATCATTAGAAAGGAAAGAATATGAGTAACTGAATAGAAAAGCTTTTTTTAGCTGTTGGATATCTTTACTTTGACCCATGACAACATAATCTAATCGTCGATCTATGGTGATTATCGTGTTCATAGTTCAACAAAGTTTAGAACGTTATTTTCATACTTCATAATACTTTTATCATAATACTATGTTTTTTACACGTTTCTTTTAGTATAAAAGATTGATTCGTTTCGGAGCAAATATCTTTGACATATTTCTATAATTAATTGTCCCAATGTACAAATATCAAGTTTAGTAATAAAACGTATAACAGAAAAAATATTTTATCTGCGAAATTTCTTTGTACACCTCCAGATAAACGTTTATATGACCTCAAAGTTATACGGAACGGTAGTAAGAAATGAATAAAGAAGAATTATTTAATTTAGCGGTTATAATTACGAATAATTATTCAATGAAAATCTACCATACCATAGTTCCACGACTCCTTAATGTAGATTAAGATTACTTATTTTCATAATTACCTATTTTTACCCGCAAAAATAATATAATCTAATCTCTTGATAAAATTAGCAGAATAAAAATTACAAATGAAAAATTCACGCCACTAAAAGTTTATCAACTCACACTGCCCTACGAAGATAGAAGGCACAGCCGCTTGCAGTACAGTCCGAGTCTTTATCCCTAAGAAAAATGTCAGTGTCGGCTATGTGCAGCGCACAGCCTATACAGGATCGCGAAAGTTCGCATAAAGAAGCTAGCTAGCGGTGCACTAGCCTTGTACATATACATATATACATAGGCGTAAGCTATAGAAGCACATTCCCTGCCATAAATTTCACCGACACGCGCGTGCCGATCGATGCGCGGAAATGCGAGGGCGAAAAAATTCTACTCTAAATAGCGACTCCTTAAATAGACGCGCGCGCGCGCACACACATACACGCTTTCGTTTTGCAGGTGTCTGCGCACGCGATATTATACTCGCCTAGCGCAAAAGGGCGCCCGTCTATATATAATTGATTTTCCCGCGAGTGCGCGCATTACAGCCAATACTCGCTCGTTCCTGCAACTTTTGCTTGAAATGCTTTGGCGTTACAGCTATAGTTATAATAGAGCTTTGGAGATTAAGCAGCGCGGGCGAAATTTCCAATCGCTCGTCGCGCTTCGCTGCACTCGTCGAAACGTGCACGAACCGCGAAATTGGCGCGCAAGCGACATCAGCTGGAGTGTGGCTAATGAAAGTCTTATGGTTTAAATCTGGCCAATTGGCCAAGTAGGTAAGGATAAGCTGCATCGGGGGAACAATAGAAACGTTTTCCCTTATATAGTTATAGATATATAGGTGTGTGTGTGTGTGTATAAGTAGTCGCGGTTCGAGCTTTATATATAAGTACGTGAGGCGAATGTCTAGTCGGACGAACGCGACACCGCATCGAGAGATAGAGAGAGACTAAAGCGCGCGGAATCGAAACAACTCAGATTAGCTCCCGCTTCGGCTCTTTCTATTTTGTCAGCGTGTGCAGTGCAGTCTCTGTAAAAGCGACCGGATGCAACTTACTCTGAAAATTTCGTACATTTCGAGTGAGATATACAAGCTCGTCAGGAGAAACAGCTTATTAATTTCGCATATCGCACCCGAATTTCATTTACTTATTAGTCGATAACTTCGCGTCCTGTGGGAAAATGTTAAACGACCTTCGAGACCTCTGACCCTACTTCTGGATATTCCTCGAGATAGCTGCGCGACTAAATTACTCGCTATACATACGGGGAACACCTTCGAACCGATATTAAATGATTCAGCTATGCGGGACATCCAGATATATCTATAAACACATGCGCCAAGGTAGATTTCGATTTTACTGTGCCAAGACGTAATAAGAAAGTTCTTCGTTTAGTCGGATAAAAGTATAAACTATATATAACATACCCAAACGCCGTATATACTCGGTTGGATATTAATTTTACGACAATAATAGAATCGCCCGTTTTTTCCATCAGCCCTCAAATCGAAGTGAATTTTCGCGTGCAAAAGACGTGTCTCCGTAAGATAAATCGCGCCTCCCCTCCGCTGCTGCTGCTACTATATATATAACAAACGGCAGAGAGATTATAGGCGGCCATAATCGAACGGCTCGGCTCCTCTCAATTCTCGAGCACGATATTTTCTCGTTGAATATAAGACAAAGGAAAATAAGGCAAAAACGTATCTATAGTTAACTGACAGCAGACACTGCACTCGTAGCAAATCAAAGCCAAATGAGCAGAGAGAGAGAGAGAGAGAGTAGGTCGGTTGCGTGCACATACTGCAGCCTGAGAGAGATCTCGAGGAGCCGTGGATGTGTGTGTGTGTATAGCAAACTGCAGCTCCTCCAAGCCCAGAGCCGGGGGGCAAAGGAAGGCACGTCAAGAGCACGTTTCGAGATTCGTTTTAGCATAGCGATCGGTAACTGTTGCGCCCACGTGTATACACGTCAATACACACGCCCTCTAATATGAGAAAATCCGACCGGCCGGACTAAATTGGACGACTAAATTTATGGCTCTGCTGTAGAGAAGGACAACAAAGATGAAGCTTTCATTTCCGCTCTGATTATCTTTTTTTTCTTTATCTCCGCGTGAGCAGTAGGATTTCGCATTGCCGATATTGTAATTGAATGGAATAGTCTCCGCGCGACGTAGTCGCGCGTATATATATGTATGTATGCACTTCATCGCGGCTAAAAATGAAAAGCGGGGAAAGAGTAGAAAATGAAGAACGAGAAAGACTAGTATTGTTGGGGGTACGGGAAGCGTCGAAAATCGCTTTCCAGGGGGAGGGGGGGTGGTAACTTGAGGTCGGGTGGAGGGAGCAGCTCTATTAGAGAGTAAACGCGCGCGGAGAATCGGAACGGGCAGACAGAGAGAGAGAGAGAGAAAGAGATAGCGGAGAGAAAATCAGTGGGCGAAAGAGCTGCTTAACAAACTGCTGAACTCACACCCGCTGGGACTTTGCTCTCTCTCTCTCTCTCTCTCTCTCTCTCTCTCTCTCTCTCTCTCACTATATATATATATATATAAGTCTCGCTCACACTTAATGGACTTTTCTTCCCCTTCGAATATACGATGCATTTTCGCACGCGTGCAATCTACTATATATACATATAAACATCAGCTCTGCGGCGAACGCTCATTATGTAACGGTAAAAAAAATGTTGTTCGGCGCTTGCGGTGTGATTGTTATGCACATAACAACAAAGGCCGCAAATTAACGGCAAAGTCGATTCGCGCTCTGGAGCGCGCACTTACCTTGTAGGGGCCGAGATTCTCGACGATGCAGGCGAACACAGCTTCCCGGCCCACCGAAACAGTGAGGTTGTTCAAAGGCTTGGCAAATCTTGGTAAATCTGCAACGAACCGAATACTTGGGTTAACTTCCGCCTCGCATATACATGCATACTCTCGTGTCTGCGTGTCTGTGTGATGCGACTTTACACGGGTGCGCCTATATATCTGCATAGACACATATATAGACTCTCTGAACGCGATTCGGCCGGCGATTTCAAAGTTATGTAATTCGCCGCGCTGCGCAGAGCTGTTCTGTAAATCCAGCTCGAAGAAGGATGTATATTATACGCGGGGAAAGAATTTTTTCCACGGCGAAGAGGTAATAATCCAGCTCTCGCGCGATGCGACTGAAAAATATATAACGCCTGCGTACATAAAAAGCAATATTGCTCGTTCCGCCCCATCAATCCATTGTCGTCTCCCGTGTCAGGCCGCGTATTTCGCGCGACGAGAGCTACTATCTATAGTATATACAGACTATATACTATACATATATATGTATGTGTACACGCGCAGCTGTGGACCCGCGGCGGCGAGAAAAGACGCGCGCCGGCACTTTCCAGTCGCTATCTATCATCCCATCGTTTCTCCCAGGGCGTTCGTGTGTGCGCGGCGCAACGGCTGCTTTGAGCCGCCAGTCTCCGGGAATTGACGTATTTGCTTATTTTGACTAGACGCACAAAGACCCATGCATCTTTCCTACGACCGACGTACTAGGTATATATACGCTCTGTGTGTATTTCTGTTTTCCACGCGATCGATTTTTTTCTCATTGGAAAATCGCTGGGAAATTCCTGAAGAGACACAAAGCGCGTATTAATGGAGGATATTTTTGCAGCCGAACAAACGGAGAAAATAATAATTCAAGGAAGGGGGAATCGATTACGGTCTGGCGAATCGTCGCGAGATCGCGTGTATGCGAAGCTTGCGTGGAAGCCTTATGCAATACGACAACATAGTTCCGCGCGGGAGGACTAGACTCCGGCGCTCGCGATGCGCACTTCGATCTGTCGAACCGTTGGAATTCTCAGTAGCGACGACAACATTCGCCGAAGTCATAACGTTTAATTACACAGCGTATATACACTTTGCATGCATATGGGTATGTGTGCGCGTGCGTGCATGTGTCAACGAAGCGCATCGAATGTTTTGAAAAATGTTGTTTACCGCACTGTAGCTATGTTTATATTTTCACTAATTAAACTCGAACTTTCTCGCGCTTTCAAGAAACGCACAGCTCGAATATTGCCCGAGAACTATATAGTATATAGAGACCAAGAGAGAGAGAGAGAGAGAGAGAGAGAGAGAGCGAGAAGTTTTAATTGCGGTTGCGAAATGTGCATAAGCACGCGCCATCCTCGCTGTACTTCAATTTTTCTTTTCCTACCACAGCTCACTCTCCGGGGTGCACTATAACAAAGCTTAAAACTCGCTGCGATTTCACAACCGGCCATACAGCACTTATTGTGCTTTTTCTCATAAACATCAGGATATACATATATAGACACAGAATCGCAACGCGTAATGCAAGCCCGCAGAATATAGAAAATCCGTATAACGATCAGTAATACGCGAGATATCATATAATAAAGCGTCGCTGTGTATAGTGGTACAGACGCAGATAGAGAGCGTATATAGATATATATGTGAGTGAGGGGTGGTGAGCCTATACAGAGACGTCCGGCGATCGCGTGAGTCTCTCCCTGACGTATAAAGTATGTCAACGTCGTCACTTGGTTTCAGCGCAAGTCAGAGAGAAAGAGAGAGAGAGAGAGAGAGAGAGAGAGAGTAGACGCCCGGACGTCGTAAGTATAATCCTTTGGCGGAGGTCCGCGGGCAGCTCGCGCTCTACTCCTAATTAACATCGGAATGGGCTGAGCGCCCGAGTAGCAGTGGTATACGGTATAGTCAGACACTCGGGGTTTTCATTGCGGCGGCAATAAATCCGGGAAACGGATAAGCGTTATCGGTAGCCCTTCGGCCTCGCGCTACAACTATCTCTCGCTTTCTCTCTTGTGCTCCAGCTTTGCACCTGTGTGAATAGAACGCGAGAGAGAGAGAGAGAGAGCTGCTGCACCACCACGTGACGGACGAACAATAGAAAACGCATGACAATGGGTCTGTGATGTTTCCTTGATAGTGACTACTAGCTCTCTGCTATTAACAGCAGAATCTACAAGCTCTCTATACACATACACGTATCTCTCTCTCTATCTATCTATCTCTCTCTGTCTCTCTCGCTCTCTCTCTGTGTTTTTCTATATGTACATATACGCGTTTCTCTTTGTGTCTATTCTTCGGACGAAATATACAACGCATCGAATTTTCAAGCTGCCCGCGATTCCTCGGCACGCACACACACACATACGCGCTTATATATATATATATACGTATGAATAATCTATGAGACGTTAACGCAGCGGATAATCTTAATAGGCCCGGCGCGCGAAAAACAGAGAGACGCGCGCGCACACGCTGCTGAAATTGAAGCGTTCACGATGGTGCTTTAATTATTCCTCCGAACGAATTAACGGGCCTGCACACGCAACTACCTTATATACCCCGCCAAGCCTCGGCTGACTTATTCGCCGCTGTGCCGGTCTATCTATCTCTCGCGCACACCGATGCCGACGTGTATATAGACATACATAAAAAAATCTATATATATATATATTAGACGCGGGAAAACTCTTCGGGGCTAAATCCTTTCGGGGCAAAGTACTTTACTAATGAATATCGGTAGTCGATCATTGCGGCTGCCGTAAACCTATATATATATACTCACTGCGGCGGCATAATCAGACGAGCTTGCGCGATGCACAGGCTCAAATAAATATTCCGAAATCATCGCTGAGATATTGGAAGACCGCGCGCAGCGCGAGTTTCCCCGCAGCTAATCGAATTCCTCCCTATATGACTACGAATGATGAAGGCTGCGCTCTTGCTAGAGTCGACTCCCTCTTTTAATATATTATTTCATTTTAAATCGCCGGCTTGTGCTATACTGTATATTGTACATCTATATACGTATATACTATGATGGGAGAGCGAATATTGCCGCGGTGTACACGCGGTTCAATGCTCGCGTTTCGACGTAATGCGGTACTCGACTTTGATATATATATATATATATATATATCAAATATATATATATATATATATATATGGCTTTTTTTATTCGCATCGGAAATTTTATTTTAATCACTCGAAAATCACGGATGCTCTCTTCTGTTTTTTTTAATTCGCGAGCTGTTTAGGCACGACATTACGAGTGTGTTTTATATAATAGCTTAAACTCCTTCGTTTTCATTAAGGGGCCCGCAAGTTTGCTATTCGAGACTAGTCGCTGCGCGGTAGGGCGAGTCATGGTCTCTCGGCGATTATCATGCGTTTTAATTAAAAATTCTATTAATTCGACGCTGTAAGCTCAAAAGAGAGAGAGAGAGAGAGAGAGCCGCTTAATTCTCCGCATATATACACAGCCGCCTGGCTGCGGGTCCACGACGGCGTGTATATATACACATGTATATGTATACATCCTACTCGACTCGGCGCCTTTTTCTAATTATATACATAGGATATACGCGTTGGATGAAATAGTTGACAGGTTCGTGTATTTATTATAGTACATACGTACGCTCGGGACCTATAGAATTCAGCTCGTAGTATGATTTGCAAAAAATATATATATATATAAAAGAGCTTTGAAGAGTTTAAGGAGTTTCGAATCTCCATGAAATTCATGCGGCCACGGAAATTCCCAGGCGAGATCGTCAATTCTCGAGGCTCTCGATAAGCACGTTCCAGCCCAAGCAAGCGAGCAAAACGCTCGGCCAGTTCAAAGAAGAAGACGCGCTCCTGATATGAATAATAATTAATCGCTCGGCGCGCATTGCGCCTTCGTCGCGCGCTAAAACTTGACGCATCTCATTACTGCCCCGTCGCGTGCGCGCCTGCGGACATCTTCACCCCCCCCTCCCCCTCCTCCTCTGTCCTGTAAGTAAGAAAGAATAATCCTTTTTTTCTTTGTCGCTTAATAACAGCGCGTTAAATTCAATGAAACGCCGAGTTTCCAACGCGTCAATTACACAATATTACTCCGCGCGGATCGAGAGTAGCGCGTGCGAGCTGATCGATCCTTCGTTTGTATACACACGTATACATAACCGGTATAATTTGTGACACGCGATCTCTGAGCAAACGAAAACTTGATGCCGTCAGGTAGCCGCATAACCGCGGCGCCGCGCGCTGACATTCCGATTATAGTTTAGCCAATCTCTTGCAACGCCGCGCTTCTCTCGGCTTTTGTGTATACACCGACGCGCCCCATTCCCAAAATATCATTATTTTTGACAGGCCGCATCAGCGCAGGTTAATTGAATAGCCCCCGAAACGCGATATAATAATACCTTTCTATTATTGATGCCGCGCGCGGCTTTGCATTGAGAATAGCTGTATATATACGATGACGAGACTGGAATTTCTATTTATTGTGCATAAGGGCGATCCATAATCAAAATCGTACGCGACGCTCGATAATATAGCCAGTCGCGTAAGCGCGATCTGTGTGTCATAAGCAGGACTGCGAATCGAACAAAAGGGTATATATATGGGGGTATCCCATAAAAATAAAACATTCAGTTAGGGGACGCACCTGCAAAAAATTAAGTGCTGCATCTCGGGGACCTTTTTATTCGGCTTCTAAAGGCTGTACATTTGAGTAGATAAATTATTTGATGGCACATTCGAATTTTACGAAAAGTAGTCATTGTTTAGCAAATGAAAAATGTAAATTGATAGAATCAGTAATTAGCAGTGAGGGAAAAGAAAATAGATGGTCAAATTATGGTCGTCTGCAATTGAAATAGAGGAAAAAAACACTGTTTTCCCTTACTATGACCCTTTTCATAATATACATTTTTCGTTTATGCTCACAGAACTTGAGTACACGCCGTTAAACAATGACTACTTTTCGAATAATTTGAATGTGCTAGAAAATAGTCTGCCGAGGCCGATTTCCCGTAGGATCACTATTTTTCTACTTTTCTAAACAGACTCTACAACTCGAAGAAGAAGATCTCAAATATATATATATAGCACTTGTTGAATGTTTTTTATGGATTTCCTACTCATATATGAATATTAGGTATACCTATATACAATAGCTCTGTGTATTATACGTATAAACGGAGCAAATTAGCACTGCGTTTCAGAAATATAACGCAGCTTGCTGCAGGTACACGTCCATCGCGTTCGCGCGTTTATATGAATGTATACACGCGCATATTCATATACGAAGCGGGTAGGGGAAAAAAGACAATTATACCGCGGCTATTATATCGTCTGTGTGCGGCTGGATGCGTCAACGGGTAATTGCTTGTGTATACAAAAATCCCCGCCGACGCGAATTTCATTCGAAACAACGCTCGGCCGACGTTTCACGATTTTCAAATTAGCCTGTCTTCTGTCCATCGCTATATATAATACTGTGCACACACACACGCACACGCACACACTTTCGCAAGTCATACAATAGATATATAGGAAATGATTTAATAAGTCACACGCAAATAGCCAAAGAAATAAATGACTTTCAAGCGAGCGCGCCTCTCCCGCGCTCGGACAATGGTCTATATGCGCGCGAAACAAGTGCAGCCAAAGAGAAAACCGCAGCGCGCCGAATAGAACCGAACGGAGAGAACACGTACATAGAGCAAAGGAGGGGAAAGCGAGGCGAAGGCAAAGGGCAAATAATCGCCGGTCTGCGGCTGCGCCTGACAGCCGGCGCTGACCCCTTCAAAGGAACTCATTAAGCAATGCGTTAAATTCGCGACACACTGGGCGCATACCGCTCCAATAACGCGCGCGCTCGCCTCTCACTCGCGATCTTTACCGCGCGAACCGATCGCGTTCGGCCCTTTGTTTACCGATCGAATCGAGCGAGTAAAAACTTCAATGGCGCATACGACCGGAGAACCTTTTCATCTCCCTCACGTATGCATATATGTGTACGCGATTGAACTGCGCGCTGTGCGGTGTGATGTAAGAGATCGGCGATTCGTTCTTTGAAAATTCACGCGGATTTCGATCTCAAGCGAAATGATGATTAAGATATAGCATTCGACTGGATGTATGTAGCGGTAAGAAGAGGCTGGGGCTAAGATGACCGCGTTACACACAAAGCGCAAAGCTGCTTCGCGGATGGAAAAACGAGCTTTTGCGCATCTCATCGCTCGCCAAGATTTTCTCCCTAAGAGCATTATACGCGCAACTAAGTCTTCAAAGAGAAACGGTTCCCTGTGTATATATATACCTATACGGTAAACATGCCCGGGGCAAGCAATTTTACAAAATCTGCATAGCATCAGGAAAAATATGCTGTGTGCGCTGTGCGCTTATTATTGGCCGAAGAATTTGATTGCATCGTCGCAATTCTTCATGTAGCTCTCGCATATAAAGCAGTGCGCGATCATATAATGAATTTGAATGGCATAACTGTGGCTATATACATATACATATATGGCAGAGGACGCCAGGCGAAGCTGACACTGGGGCTTCCTGTTTGCCAGTCGGAAGCAATCAATCGTGAAATCCCTCGACAAATACAGCAACTCTTGTTTGTCAATCATAGACGTCGCTTATAGCTAATCACAGACACGCGTGATTAGCCAAGATTCTGCGCGAGCAGACGATCCAACCGAATAACACACCGGCTGTGTCAAGTTATTATACCATATATATACCTTAAACGTCGCGCTCGATCGTCATTAAAAGTTTTTCAATTCGTATAATATATATATATACTTAGAACGCGAGAGCTGCTGTAATTCCGAAAACAGAGCTGCGATCACGACGACGTCGTAATTAGGCGATGGGATTATCACGAGTATAGGAGCAAATCAGCGACAACTTACGAGCCTACGTTGTACGTTAACGAGCGTAAAATACGACTGGGACGAGTTGACAAATGTTTACGGTGGCGGAGCACACGCAAAATCTATGTGCCACCAGCCGCACGGCCGCAATGAATCAGAAACTCGCCGACACAACTCGCTCGCACTCCCCTCAAATGTAATTCAAAATGAGATTGCGCTTGGTCAATGGCCAAGCCTTTATTCCCTTGTACATAATATATATATATACTTTCGCGAACTAATTCAATGCCTCGAATGTCTTAGCTTGGCCCCTGCGCTCTTATTATTATTTTTTTTCCGCGATTTTTTTGTTTGTTCCCGTGTTTGCGTCACGCGTGTATACACTCGTCACCGGATCGTCGGCAAACCGTCGGCGCACAATCAGCGAATCGATTGCAAAGCCAAATTACAACGCTCGCGCCCGTATTATACAAAGGCGCCACAAAGTGCGAATAAAGCATTTTATTTATATCGCGCGCGTGAAAATAATAATCGAACGCAATATAACGCTGATGTGATTACTCGCAAAAACACTGGCGCACCGCAGGCGCGCGTAGCGACGCTCGAATTGAAATTCAATCGAATGGCAAACAAAAGCTCGACAAGAAAAAGCGAAGGGGGAGGAGCGGAATTTTTTTTCTTCGCCCGTTATAATACGAGGGTGAAGCGGGAGCGGTTTGACGGAAAGTTGGGTAGCGAACGAAATTCGCCTCCTCGAGAGTCTCTCGACACTACATATATATGTGTATAGACGCAGAGAGGAACTTGTCGAGTCGAAGGAAGAAGAAGTGGAAGAAAATAAAGCCGGCGTTTGAGAGAGAGGGCGGCTGCTGTCAGCTTCTTAAGGAACTCGACTTGCGTCTCTGCTTAAAAAAAAGAAAGAGCTTTGATTCGAACCCGGAATTCTTTTCCGTTTGCCCACAACTGTTAAACGCACAAGCGTCAAAGAAAATCGCACGACTGCGGTATGTACGTGTGTGTGTATGTGTTGTATAAATCTAATTATTACCCAAAGTACATAGAAACACACATCGAAACGAGTGTATCGTGCACATATGCAATAAAAGTGTACTATACCTGATGCAGGATCGTTGAAAGCGGAAACTAGGCACGCGGCCACGAGGTAGAGCAGCGGCGCCAAGGGACTAGCGAGAACGACGTGCATTGCGACGTGGACGGCGCGGCCAGGTTGACTGGCATCCAGCGGCGCGGCGAACCTCCGGTAAACCGCTCACTCTCGCTCCCCTACTCGTCGCACCTATACATACATAAGCGCCGAGGCGGTACACGCTGCTTTTGCCGCCAGACGCGAGGCGCACGCGCGAAAACTTTCCCTTCCTTCGAATTTATTTCGTTGTGTGTGTGTGTCTGTGTGCCAGCTTGTACTTGCTCTCCCCCGCGACCGAAGAGGTGCGAAAAGCTTTTAACTTGGATATATGCTAAACGCGCGCACTACTTTTTCATCGAGTATCAACCGTGTGTGATCGGACTGTGTACGTGGCGAAATTATGATTTACTGGCTTCGATGTGGGTGTAAACTTTGAATGAATTTTTGAATGGGGAAACTGGCTTGCGATGACGGGTTACGGACAGCTGAAAGGGTGATTATTTTATGGGAATTTAACGCGGAGAAAATTAACGATTAAAGTAGCCATTAGTCAACGAAATTACATGTCATTAGAATCGAAGTACAAGAAAAGAGCTTATGCGCTATCGAGTAAAAGTTTGTGTTTCTTACGAAATTGTAAGGGAAATTTCCGGGTTTTAAAAGCTTATAACTTTTCATTCACGAGCGGTCGTTCTTGTCAGATTTTTTCTCAACTACTTGTTTCATTCTAGTGCGATTGACCGAGAAAACTATGTTGATTTTACATTTCCTTACATACAATTCAATTGCAAATTCGTCGTTTTCGATAGGAAAGTTTTCGATTCAATTCAAGAAACGTAACTTGACTACTCATCGCATTTTTTTTTCTGCTACGGCACGTTAACTGCGATGAAAAGCTAGAGCTACAAAATTAATTAAGCCCGACAGCCGCACTTGAGTTTTAGCGCATGAAAAAAAAGAAGAAAATTTCGAAAAAAACTCTCCTACAGCATTTTATGAAAAGCCAGTGACGCTCTGCTGTCGTAAAATTCTACTTCAGCTTTTTTAATAATATTCGCGATAAAATACAGGCGCAAGCTGGGCAGCTTCAAGTTTAAAAATTCAAGCCGATCCGGATACAGTTGGAAATAAATAAGACGAGAGCCGGTGCGCGCTAATTATTCCGCGGGTCTTTGCGCTATTAGCGGCCGAAGTAATTTTCAGTGTGAAAACTTTCGGTTCTACTTGGAGCATTCGTTAAAGAGCTTGGGCCTGAAAGTTCACGCGCTATGGGGGGGGGGAGCTTAAGGGATGCATTAGTTCGAGAGTGAGAGAGAGAGAGAGCTTTTCCATTGGACGACGAAGTTACGTGCTGAGACGGTACTTTCGCCGAAATGATCGTCTTTAAAATATTCAATTAGGGGACCATTCGACCTCTAGTCCCCAAAGGCTGCGGGAAAAAGATGGAAACGCCGGCTGTCGTTTTCCGGATAGTCGCGCTCTCGATATACTATACACAAAACGCGTCCGACAAACTTACCGCATACCGAAATCTTCAAAATATGTTGTACGCGTCGCTGTTTGCGAAAACGCTCGATTTCCCCGATAAGTATATATACTATAGTACATGCGGAAGCTCGAATCAATTCCCCACGGCGCCCGCGGGCCAGAAAACGTAAATAAGAGAAAGACTGTACGAACGCGGTATAAAAGCAACAGGAGAGGATACTCTTGGCAATTTATGCATACACGGAGAGCTCGCGGACGGGCAGGAAAAATACGGCAAAGCGCGAGTCTTAAATTATAACCGTGCGGCGAATTCGCGCAAGGGCCAAGTATATACAAGGATCGATGCCGGCAGACGCGCTCGTATATACATATATATATATATGTGTATAAGGCGTCAGAGCAGGCGCTCTACTCGCTCCTGTATATACCCCCGCACATATATAGATCGATTTCAATTTAGCCTCGTTAAACGGGCTGCACGCGCTCCCGAGCGCTGCTAACGAGCTTTCGAAAGTCGTAGATAGCCGACAAGTTGGCCTGCTCCCTCTCTCGCAGCAGCTCTCACTCTTTGCGCCCGGCGCACGAGCCTACACCGTCCCGAACTTATGTGTACACCTGTAATCCCGCTCATTTGCGCCCCGGCACGGCCTTTCAAACAAAATTCTTTTTTTTCGACCCGACAGCCTTGTGTGTATACAATATATACGTATGTTTTGTACGCCGCACTAATGGATATACACTCGTTTTAATTTCGATTTTCTCGCAAGAGAGCTTACGTGTATATATATATATACACATATATACAGTTTATATTTCAGCGTAATAATACGCATACCGAAATAACAATCACATCTTTTAAAGCAGTTAGCCCGAAAATGAATTTCCGCATAGCCAAGCACAAGCCGGATAAGGACTAGGCCAAAGGGAGCTATATAGTGTACAGAGCGTTATATACGGAATTATTCATCAGCCAGCGCAATCCCAGCGCTTATATATTCGAGAGAATCGAGTAGCAGAAAGCTGCAGGCCCCGAAAACGAAAACTCCCGCGCGTCGATCTAATAATAATTCTCGTCGTGCTCGCGCAAGCTATCGCTAAAAGCGGAGGGAAAAAAGCAGCCGCTTTCCTATTATAATACGCTGTATACGCGTATGAATGTTTTTTTCTTTCTCTCTCTCTCTCTCTCTCCCTCTCTCCTCGTTCGCGAGCGGCAAGAAAGCTCACGCAAAGCTTCTCCCTCTGGCTCGCAGCAGAAAGGGAAACGAAATGAATAGCGAAGAGAGGGAGAACGCTTACGGATACAAAATAGCTCCGCGCGCGAAATTACAGTATTTTCAGGCAATGAAGCGGCCCACACACAAAGTTCCAGCGCGCGCGTTCTTAAAAGCGCGAGATTAGAAAAGTCTGCGGCGCGGATAGAAGAAAATTATAGGCTCGCGCCTACTCCTCAAGACGCAGAGGGTCGCGGATTCGGCGCCGGCACTCTTTACGAGCTTTCGTCGAGAGAAAGCTGTCGCCGCCTATATGCACTCGACTGCGCGGCTCGCGTGCTTCGAGCGAGTTTCGATCGTTAGCTATATACACCGGTAGCACCAGCGGCGCAGCGGCGGGCTCCTTAAAATTCCGCTTTTTTGCAAGTCATACTACACGTTGAAAAAAAAGAAAATAAAAAAAAATAGTCGCTTATACGGAATAAATTGCCCCAGCTGTGTGTGTGTGCGTGTGTGCAGCCCAGAAGCTTGATTCTCCTGCTGCGGAGCTAATCGACAGCAACGAGCCTATGATAAATTTTTCAATGCTCAGCTGCGGGCGCTACTGCGTTATCGTGTTGCAATACGCGCGAATGTGCTGTTGCGGAAGGGAATCGGGTGAATTAATATAAATGATCGGAGAGGCTACTATTTTTATACATATATATAATATAACATTTTTATTCGACTCACTCTGTACATTATACACAGCGCTGGCACTTATTGTTATGTTTTCTTGCTCGATCGACGTACACACGTATAATAAAAGTAAAAAATATTGCGCTACATAGTTGCAGCCTGTGTGCATGAAAGATGCGCGAGCAAGTATACGTGTTTTACAAATTATAATATAATATAATCATGTACTCCTCTCGTTGCAAATGCGCTATATACCTATACTGTAGAATGTATATAATAAACCAGCTCTGGGCTCAGCTTTGCAGCAGCTATATATAGTCGTTCTATAAAACAATGGCTAAATAATAATACCAAAACAAGGGCTGCGTTGTATAATAATAATGTGCGAACTTATATATAAATAAAACAATAAAATATATATATATGTATGTATAGATAATTCAGGCAATTAGTATAGTTGTTCATATCGTTGTCTTATAATAATAATAATTATATATCTCTCTTTGTTCAAATTTAACATTAAAACTCTGTATAATAGTTTATATAGAAAAATGCACGTTTGAATGTGGGGAAGCCAAGCTCCTTGTACTATAATATCAATGATCGTAAAAACCACTTTGCCGTAACGAATTTCGCTCTTATGCACTAATTTTCATGCATTCTTTCAATGTGATGTCGCCGTCTCGTAAATATCATAAAATCGATGTGTATAACAATAGCTAATGCACCAGAGAGTAACGCCCGACTAGAAAGACGTGGCACTCGTCGCATACTCGAACCGGCTTCGTCGAGTTCGGCAAGGCTATGGTGTTGTCGCTGCAGGCGTTGCAGAAGATGTTGCCGCAGTTGCGACAGTGGTGCTGCAACAAAAGAATATACACACATAATATATATATATATGACATATTTTTTTGCCGTTTATTATTCATCCTACTCGAAAATTCGATCGCGATTTCGCTCCAGCCGTAATCACTGCGAGTTATATATTATGCTGTATGTAGATGGGATTTTTACCGTATAAAATATCGTAGGCGCGATAGGGCATACTATATATGTATACATATACTCGCCGGTGCGCTGCATCTTTGGCTATAGCCGGCGAGGTACTGCGCGCAGCCGACTACTCAGAATAACGTCGTTCTGATAAGCCCCAAGTTAATTATTGAACCGTCCCATCAGTGTGACTTATGGCGCAGACGCGTATATATACATACGTACTCGGTATTTGCGATAGTTTATAGCCGCAGCTGTGAGGCTTCCTGCGGGAGTATAGCATCATCAGTATTAGCGCCGGAGAAACAACGAATAAGAGAACGACGCGTATTATAATTTTTTTCCTCGAAAAATCCCCTCGCATATACCATATTTTTTGAAATTTTCGAGTGAGCCATATACCGAGGATGAGATCAGGGTATAGCGTGCCTCGAAAAAGTTTGTTCTCGAGGACCGATAAGACTGACTAAAGCTTTCCGGCTGCGCGGCATGTGCTCCTTGTCGCCGGCGCGCGAAAAGACAAGCTTTCGCGGCGCTCCTCCCCCACACACACACACTGCATATACACGTAGGGTTGCATATTTTTCCCGCTGCACACCTATGTATAGCACATGGGCTGGAGCGTACAAAGCGGCCGCCGTGGGTGTATATAGGGGATACATTAAGCAGTATGGTAATACGGCCCGGGGCGGGCGCAAGAAAAAGCGCAGCAGTAGCATATATATATATATATAGCAGTGGTAGGGTGAATTCCCTGACGGCGGGCCAGGCTTGTTATTATGCAATAACTTACTCTCTCTCGCGCGCGCGCGCGAGCCGATTTCTGTATAGTATACATATATATATATATATATAGGCCTCGAGCCTCGTCGTCTCGTGCAGTTTTCAACATCTCTATCGACTGTATAATACACAGGCGACAGGCCTCTCGCTCGTCTCTGAATATGCATATTTTATACCCGCTTGGCTTGTCACCCACTACTATACTATATATAAATGTATGCAGGATATAGGCCGTATATAGTCGCGCACGATAATCATCGTAATAAAAAGCATCATTACACACGTGCATCAGGAAGCGAGAAAGGCCTGCGCGCGGGATAGTAAAATCTGGGCCGGCGGCGGCGGCGGCGCCTATATAACAGTCATTATTTTCGGCGCGCCGAGAGTTATTTCCTAATCAAGTTTGCCCGGCTGCAAAAAGCCGGTCAACAGCTGAATGGGAATGGAAGTTTCGCGCAAGAGCATATAGCCCTCGATCGAGGCTCGCTCGGCCTGGATAATTACTGGTAAACGATTAGCGCGAGAAGTTCGCGCGCGCTCCGATGCAGGCGGCCGGGGCTTCGGGGTAATTAAAAAGTTTGATTACCTTGCGTCGAGCAATGTTGAATTCCCTGCTGCAGCCCTTGCACTGAGTGACCATTCGATCGTTCGTCCAGGTGGCCGTAGACGTGCCGTCGGGTGGGTGCAGCTGCTGCGCTTGACCCGGGCTGCAGCCTTGCAGATGGGCCGCGTTCTCGCGCAGCTCGACTGCCGCGAGTTTCGCTGCGCTCAGCTGACCGCCCAACTCCTCGAGAGTCTTTTCCTGCTCCTGGCAGATCTCCTTCAGCGCGTAATGCTCCTCCTGCAGGCTTTTGTATTTCTGTGTGGGCGAAAGATCGTTGTAATCCTTGTTATTTTTATATATATAATGGCACGACGTACCTCCGACTCCTTCCGCATGTGATCGATCTCCTGGCGAAGCTGGGAGATCTTCTCGGTGTTGCCGATCGACGACTCCTGCAAGGACGTCCTCCACTCTCGCTCGATCTTGAGCTCGCGTTCGATTCCCGTGGCGCGAGCTTCCTTCTCCGCCGCCTCGGCGCCCAAGACTCGCACGCGCTCCTCCACCCCCGAACGCACGTCCTCCATAGCTTTGCACCTGAGATACAATATGAACATAAGACTTTTGTGATATTCATTGAGCGAGATGAGCTGCGTGTTTGATCGATATTTTTTTAATATCGTCAATTTTCTTTCTTTGCTTTTGAACTCGCTACTTTTGGTGATACCATGTAAATTTGAATTACAATTTTATCGCCTATCGCGGTATTTGTACTTTCTGCGTAACGCGACCAAAGATTTTTCTTTTATTTCAAAAATATGCACAAATTTTTAATGTATAGAATTTAGATGTCCTGAAAATGCGCAGTTATATAACTTACGAACGCGAATCTTTTCCGAGTGACGGTGACGATCTTCCGAGCTATACACCGTATTAATCATAACAATTTTCATCTCTAGGAGACATACTTTCTTACGACACTCGTTAAACTTAACAGACTCCAAAAAAAGGCCTCTTATATGCATCCGGCATAAAAAACGGTTTATACACTAACCTCCTCATATCTTCAGTGGTTTTCTAATTTCTACTCGAGCTTTCTATAGTATATACAAGTTGTACTCACTCAAATTAGAGCACTTCTTTCTATTTTGAAGGACTAGAACCATTTTAAAGCCCGAAAAAAGAATCATTTTTTAAATTACAGGGATAACTGCGCGTGCTTTCGAACCATCAGATAAATTGAACATTTAAAAACAATCAATTAGAGTGTGGCGTATTGTTATTTTCATTTATGTATTATTATTTTTTTAATTATTTCGTCATTCAAATTATAAAGTTACCTCATTGGTCTAGAAAAGAAAACTATCAGACATATCTTTAAAAATGTTAACCTATTTTGCCTGTACGTTGTCCTGAAATCGCGAGGACATTTTTAGTGCGGTACACTTAGTCAAAGCTACTCTATGTCTCTTTAACTTTTATTCTTTGTAAAATTGCTTTTATACATATTTCAAGACTTAATGTACTTGTTAAATTTTCGCGTGATAAATTTACGCGGGCATAAATAAATAGACCGTAAAAATGATTCTGGTGCTGTTAATTTAGATTGTTCAAAAGATTTTTAGATTCTTTAATAAAAAATGAAATAAATTTTGTCTATGAGAGCAATCTTTTTATCAACTAAAAGTTCAACCGTATTTTTAATGTATAATTGATTGGACATTACGTAATTCAATTGATGTGCTTTGACGTAATATAACTGACTTTTTTACTAATAATGGAAAATCAAATCAAAATAGATCAAATGAAATAAATTACTTTAAGTTAAATCACATTAATTGAAGTTATAATTGTTATATTTGATAGAGAAAATATAGAATGAATAATAAAATAAAAACTCATAAAAAGAAAATCTATAATAAAGGTATATGGCATATAGTGAACACTGGGATAAAGTAATAGAGTTTTTTCGCTTTATATATTTATTAGTATAACCTTACATAAGCAGTCATCGTGTCATATGTTAATACAATGACAGTTACTTATTATGACTTGATATATCATTCACTCACGAAGACGTTGCGAGTAATGGATAATAAATCAATATTTATCTTTCCTATTCATTTTATTACGAGTTCGATACACACGAAAATGTTATATGCTCGAACAAAGATCTTATTACAATAATCCATTGCAGCTCTGTATGTATGGAAATACATTATCACATAAGAATTCCCTAATAAGTTTAACATGCCGATGGACAATCGTGAAAATTACTTATTGGTATCACCAAAACAGCAGATAAGCATATCGAGTATAGTATTTTGGTACTAGAAGCTATTCAACGATATTTTCTCGATCAAAAGGGTTTGCTCCCTTTTTAAAAATTAAAATACGCTCTAAATTTAGAATGTCAAAATATCGCAATAATTAATAATACTAATGACTAGAACGTTCACTTAAAAAACAAATAACACATACTTCTCGTCCATCCTTTGGATGGTTTCAGTCATTGAATACGTTTTTGCTTCCAATTTAGCTATCAGTTCGGTTTTATGCCTAAGTGAGCTCTCGCATTCCTGAAATTCGTTTCATCTCGTTAATAAATTGTGCAATTGAAAATGAAAGCCAAAGTACACGCTGAGCTATCATAAACAATATTTTCTAAAGTCTGACAAATCACTGTAACTATATTATATAAGTCACATTAATTTCGACTGCTTCGCTTAGACACTATGGAAACCTTACATAGTCGTAAAGGTATTAACTGCCGAAGATGTCTATAGTATCGTAAGTACATCAAAATGCATTAACATGATTATTAAAATTTTGTATGGATAATCGAATTAAGTTAACTGTCAAATAATTGACGCCCACAACTGCCGCAGAACAATCAAGCCGCACAAGTATGCATCACATATTGTAAAAAATTTCGGATTAATACAAATAAATAAGAAAAACATCGTTTCGTCTTTCACAAAACCAGGATATATGTGAGACATCCCGTCGTCGACTCGTCTCGATTAAAGCAGAACAGAGACGTTCACGAGGAAGGAAAAGAAAAAAAGATATCGAGCGAGATAAAGCGATTTAATCAGCTGGCGCGGCAGCAGCTTCTTTATTCTCTTTGGGTGATGGTTGCTTTGGTTCAGGTGGACTTGTAATTCGCTTGTTCCCTGACGGCGTCGTTGCGGGTTTAGGTTGGGGTTTTATCGTGTCCGTTGCATCAAACATAGACCTGGGTCTCATGGGTGGCTGCTGATCCCTTGGCGTCGTCGGACTCGATCTGTTCATGATAGCCTTGTAGCCCGTAGGGCTGCGACCACCCTCGCCATCCTTCATGTAGTGATTGAACTTCTCCAGATTGTTAAGCAGTTTGCCTATCTGATTCGTCTTAGCGTGTAGCCTGCTTACCATCTCACCTTTCTGCGTCAACTCCTGCTCGCATTCCTATAAGCGAAATATACAGCGAAAAGTGTCAAACGAGAAGAAAAGTTAGAAGAAACAAAGAAAACAGTTGACTTTGTCTCCGCTGAAAGATTGTCAAAATAATAATTATGTGGGGCTTGGGAAAATATTCAAGGATATTGTCTGCTAGCATACAAGACCATTGGACTCCTGAAATCGTTCAAATAATTCATTCGGAGACTGAAATTTTACACTTTATGCGGCAAGAAGCACTCTTTGAAAAAACGTCAAGTATAAAATCACAGTCTCGTACAATTGCAGTCTTGTAGACTTATTCACCTGTAATTTTTTGTACATTTCCAGGTTAATTTGCTTAATATCGTCCAGTTGTCGCCGCAATGATATTATAGTGTCCTGCTTCTCGTGTATATCTTTTTCCAGGAGTTTCATCGCAACTTCCATTTCAGACTTCATGCTTATCTGTAAATATAACAGCTTATTACGTTGATTGTCGTAATATAGATTGAAGTTAAATTGTGACTGATTAACCTGTAGTTCCAACTCTTTTTCCGCTTCATTCCTCAACCTCTTCTCCGTTTCCAATCTACTCCTTAATTCTTCCATTTCTGAAGTAGTTTCAGTTATTTTGATTGGCACCTTTCCGTTCTATTAACAATAAACATATTAATATAAAGACTGAAAATATCTTGTATAAAGCAAGATTATCGGAAGAGACATGCCTCGTTTGTGTCTTTAACTTCTATGCCTAGTTCTTTTTTTAGTTGCTGGTTCTCGTAATGAAGAGAGAGAATGTTATTTTTCGCTATCGACAAGTCTTCTATCATTAAGGCATTCGTTGTGGTAAGAGATTCAACTTTAGCTTGGAGATTCTGAACCGTTGCGCTAAAAATACAATGGCGATTGATAAAAATCAATTGATTAACGGGTAACTTTAAGAAAAAATCAGCTTTTTTACTTCAGATGTCTGTTGAGCTCCTCTATGTAATTCTTTTGATCTAGCACAGTTGTCATGTTGTCGTTCTCCAACTCGTCGTCCGGCGACTCTCCAGGAATATGATTGCTGTTCCTGAGGTACAATGAGAAGTCGATTACGCCTTGCTGACAATCGAGGTCTTCCTCCTAACGAACAAAATTATCTTCGATCAAGCTCAAAATCTCATTAACTAGGCTTCCTAATTAGCCTAACTCCCGAGGCCAGACAAGTTCAATTAACTGACCTTTACGCAAAAATTACAGTCAATGACATTTAGTCCAACCAGTAGACCCATGACCACTATCGCTTCCTCGCTCATCATCAGTGCGTCTGGTTCAAAATACTCAGACAACAAATCATCCTTGTGATCTATCAGGACTTTTAGGTAGTCTGCGAGCTTTTTCTGCATCAACGCCATCCTTAACCAAGCTCGTGCTCTACCCATCGCTGTCCTGAAAATCGATGGCAGAGTCGAATTTTAACGTAAAATTTATTACTAATTTACAAATATGAACGCTAAATATGATGATTCACCTACCTAACAGTAGGCAAGTCGCGAATACTCGAGGTCATATCTTGTGCTTCCGGACAATACTTCTCGACCAACTGAAGAATATCCCAAAGCTCCTTTTTGGGGCCGAGTAATCCCTGAAAGTTTGCCAGACTTATGTCAGAATTATATCCTTATAAAATTATATACCAATACTGCAATTGTAGCCTTTTTATTACCTTTTTGGGACGTAAGCCATGTCTGAGTACATGTTCGAGGACGATAAAGAAGTGCTGGAGGGGCATGTGATCGGAATCGAGCATACGTCCATACTTAAGAGATGTTTCTATGAGTTCTTTGACGATAAGTTTCGAAATGTTTACCAGGTTGCTTCGTTCGATTATTACTGGATCGCGAGCTACAAAATAAAATATCAACTTTTGCAATATCTCTCGTATCGACATGACAATTTGATAATTTAACATATCGTCGTTTCATCGCAATATACTGAACTTGTAATCATTCTATCGCGTATTTATTTTAAATCAATATTTTCCATTTAAAAATTCAATTATTGATAGTATCCTATCATTCACGCAACAAAAGCCAACATCAAGTGATCGGTGCCTGAAAAGTATAGAATGACGTATCCATGATACGCATTCCTCCGAAATATCGAAAATTAAAAAAAAAGCATGGATGCAGATGATTTTCGTTCGTTCAAAGTTTGATAAAATAATTTCACATCATATTTAAGCTTCTAGTTCAGTCAGACACGTCTTCAGGATCATCGATCCGCGAACGTCGTTCGCGTGTAAACGCACAATAAATAGCAACACGTGATGAGCCATCGGACAAATTTACATGAACACGATATATAGATGCGGTGTGTGATAAATGTGTGCAGGCAGTTATACAAACACAAACAAGAGACGTGCTGAATGGGTGACGAAAGAATATCGCAAAGCTCTGGCACATCGTCATGGCTAGACTGCTGCAGATCGCACTGTATACCGCTAATGCCGATGGGTGGCGAGGGCGAGCGCTGCATCGTCTCGGGCATCGAGCTGAACTCGACGTCCTGCAGTTCCTTCAAACATAGCCAGTCGCCGTCGACGGACACGCGAAAGTTGCACAGGTATATGGTGTCCTGCGCACCGGCCATGTCTTGGTCCAACATCTTGATGCTGGATTTTTGACAACTTGCTGCGCTTTGCAAGCTATCGTCCGGACACTCCGGGCGCATCTATGGCCTTGACGTGCGCTTAGAAAAAAAAGGTCGCTTCACTAGTTGCAGGGCGCGATTGATCCACCAGATGTATTAACAGCGCTTCTCTGCGTTTCTTAGAATTTGTCGCTATCTCGTGACCTTGATAATAGTTCAGGCTCAGAGAGGATATTTCAAGACCATTTTCGTTGTTCTGCTTCTCTCTTACGTCAATATGATTTTTCGAATAGTCTGGCAAAGTATCTTCCACTTGGCGACACGATATAACTAGTCGAAGACGTCAATTTCTAGTAGTGCGCAGGAAACGAGAAATGGCAGTACGGCGACGACATTGCCGTCGAATTAAATACGGAATGCGTCGGTCAACTAAATACTGTGTAACTTAGTTCTTGAGTCGTTGTTTAATAACGACGCTTTAGCTGGTTTTGTCGATTATTAAAACAATGTAAACTGTTATTTTAGGTGCATATAACTCAATCAGACGGCGGAACGACACTTGCGCGTGGAAAACATTTTGCGACAACAGAACATGGCGCTCCTGCACCGGCGCTCGGGGATATCGATTTTCGCGCCGACTTTGCCTCCACCTACGTCATAATCAATACAGCAGTGGCTGCGGCGTATCGCGTGGGGGCGCCAAAGTTATCTAGAATGTTTCCCACTTAGTTGCTCTGCAAGGTGCTGCCATCGCGGGCTTCTAGCCCTTATAATCTGGCGCTACAGTGCTTGGTAAAGCAGAGTTCTGTTATTCACATGTACATCAATGTGCTGCGGCGCATTTGTATAATCTGAGAAAATTTGACGGTAAAAATTACCGTAAATTTGTGAGAATATTAGGAACAAAATGAACTTCTAGTATGGATTTAAGTGATATGCGTGACCGTAAAATTAACCACACTATATGCGTTTTATTATTTTTTATATATTTTTGTTCTAATTGTAGGTGATTTATATATAATAATTATATGTACGTATAATTATTTATTGTCTACAGATTTTAAACCAGGCTTGATTTCCTTTAAAAAAAGTTTTGTTATTAATTAGCCTGTACCCGGTGATGAATTATTTGTACATGATTTGTTACCTTCAGGTTTGTTTTATAATGTGACAGCAATTAAAAATTTATTTTTTCATAGTTATTTAGAATTTGTATATAAACATATTTGTAATGAACGTTGAAAATAATCCAAGACAGAAGAAAAAAAGCGTTGTCTATTATCAAGGACAAAAAGTGGCCTTGTTCGAGTTGTGGAATAATTTACTATTATTGATGACGAAAAAAAGAGCAATTCCCTATCCGCTTCTTATTTATTGAAAGGGGCCTTTTTTACTGTCCTTATTATAAAAAACACGGTGTGTAACAAGGGAGAAAGTGGCTTTTCAGACTCGGATGATGCTTAAGCACTCGTGTCCGTCCGCCTCTCACTCGAGCTCAAGCATCAGCTTCGCCAGAAAAGGCCAATTTCTGCCCCTAGGTGCACAATTGAACGAATCATTCTCGTAAAATAATAGAAGGGAAAATAGTATATTGTACAACTGTAACTGTTTCGAGAGCGAGGATAGAACAAAAGCTAGAAATTGCCCTTCCCTCTTGTTACATATTGTACTTTTTTGACAAGTGCATACAAAAACCCATCTTCATGTATGCGAAGTGCATGGTAAGTTACACGTTTTGAGTTGTGCGCCACTCTCTCAAAAAATTCTACCATGAGAGGAGTTATTAAAAAAAAGCTATAAACGTAGAAAAATTATAGGATAATGAATTGTACATGTGCAATGAAATTATAGAATAATTAATGAGTAAAATAATTCAAGTTAAAATACGTAATAAATTATATTAAATATTTGTAATACTATTTTGTAAATTATTACTTAAATTTTGTAAGTTAATACTTAAATAGTTGGAATTTTTTAACTTTAAATATTTTTTAAGGTCGAATTTTGAGTATCGGGAGAGAATTATTCACTTCCTAGAAAGGTAAAGGGCATTTCCTTCTGCACGCTCAAAATGAGAAGCTTGTCATTCACTGTAGATGCATGAAAAAGGGTCTGTTTCATGCAAGTGTTAAACAATATTTAGGTTTCAAGTGTGCTAAAATATCGTGTAAAAAGTTGTCAATATTCAGACGTGTCTAAAACAAATATAAAATAGATATAGGTGGAACGTGTACATGGAGTAAAGGATTGTTGCCCTAAAACTGTTTTTTAAAAATATTAATTTTAAGTGAAATGTGCTTTTATTATAAGGTACTAAATGCATTTCTACGTTTCATAAAAACCTCATTTATATTTGCCTTTACATGTATCACGTGATATTATAACTTTCAGCACTAACCAATAGCATGCACCCCCTATCATGGCAATTGGACATTCCAATTGTACGCATACGCTTATAAGCTTCTAATTCAAGGAATAGTAACACGCTTGACAATCGAAATAGTTCATAAACTATTAAAAATTATGTAGTAAACTAATATCTGTAAGTAGAATATATAATTATTGAATCTTTTACCAATCCTGATGTATTTCTAGTGAATGCATATTAAAATTGCGTATATGTAGACATTTGGAAATGCTCTGAGACAAATAGACTCACTTTCCTACCAGGCAAATTAAACTATTTTTTTTTACCGTAAATTTTAAACAATTATACAACACTTGTTACCAGGCATCACGTTATTTTAAAGTACAATTTGCAATTAGAAAGAGTGAACAAGTATATCTTACGCCATTTTGAAAGCGGGAATATTCAAATCGAAAATAATAAAATCGAGTCTTTATTGTAGCCAAGTGTTTTTCTTGAAGTTTCGTTGTATAACCCTCTGTAATAAAACATATAGAGGTACGCAGCTGGCACATTTTCACTTTATTCCCCTGAATCCCTAAACGCACTAATCCTTTTAGGACAAGGAGAGCAGATCTCTACCTGAAGAAATATCCGTAACTTGAGCATCGCAGCTTCTACGTGACCCTTGACCGCCCTCCACCCCAAAATCTTACTGATCAATAGCCGAGGACAGCTCAATGATGGAGTTCGGTCTGCATCCGAGCTTCCACACGAAGTGATCTACCTGGTCTTATGTTAATTCCATTCTTCAAACTTTTAATGCGAAATGCGACGCTGTGCTTTTGGAAAATTCCGGTAATAAAGACTGAACGATACAACTGCGCGTCTACGTTTTATTTCGAATGGTCATAAAGGATCGTCAGCATTCCTCGGAGTAATGAGGGAGAAATTCTTTTGGCTTTGAATAATCGCGCTTCCAAGATGGCGCACAAGGTGTAATATTACGCGACTAGAAAATCTCGCTGCAGCGCCCTCTGACGTTGCTTGAATAATAGAAAACAATAAACAAGAGCTCGGTCTCATAGGTATATAGACAGTTCCAAGCATACCTATACATATATATAACTACGTTTTGCGGGGGTGTGTGTTTACTCACGTCTCGGAGTCCACCAAGCGTCGAGCTTCCTCGGCCTTGAGACCACAAGGTCCGGCCACTTGTCCTCCTTTATAGAGTAGCTGTTGGAATTCGAATTGGAGTTGCTGTTGTCACTCTCGGAGAGAAGGCTGCCGGTGAGCGACTTGTCGGACGGCGAGGTCGGCAGAATCTCAGCTGGCTCGGCGGCCATCTTCGGCTATACAGCGTGGATAACTGCTGGCGAACCGAACGCGCACATGCAACAGTCAGTCGCTGTATCCTTCTCTCTCACTCGCACTGGCCAGTATGTACAGCTGGCGCGAAACACTAGAAATGCATCACGATTGCCGATTTTATTTTGCGACCGATGAACAGAAATAGCTTCTGACTTCGGCACTGCACACAGACACACACGCGACGCGCGAAACACTCGTCTACTGCTCGTTTTTCGGGGCGGACAAACGTTGTTGTTTTGCTCCTGACTCTGCGGAGTCAGTGAGAGCGACTCTGTTATACGCGGTATATGTCAGCGTCCAGCGCTGTCTGCATACTCGCGCACAGCTGTAGCAGTTATAAAGTGTCTGCTGCATCTACTGTGACATCTGTTGGTGGATTGTCGCGCGACCTACCTTACCGACAAACGTTAATGCGCGACATTGGGATGCACTGAATTATCTATCGATTTCTAAATCCGAGAAAAGAGCGCCATAGGGGGCCTTTACACTCATTTATTAAATAGATTTTACAGAAAAACTGTAATTAAGAGTGCACCACATTTGTGCTAGAAGTCTGAACTTTTAGCAGCGCCCTCGCGTTACACCTCAATAACCATTAATGATTTAAACAAATTTAACAGTCGAAAAGTGGGTATTACTGACTCTCAGCACGTGTAGTAGGTATCAAAAAATATTACAAAATTAAGTTTATAAAATAAAAGTTAAAATTAACATTTTATTTCGTCGGACAAATTTTAAGAAGCAGTGGCCGTTACACCAACTACAGTTTGACTTCGTCCGACGAAATACGTCGTTATTATTTAATTTTAATTGCTTAATTCTTTTTAAAAACATTCTTTACTACTTATTGCAAGTGCTGAAGCTCGATTTATGGTGATAAAGTTAATCAATTAATTATAATAAACAAAAAACGTTTTCTACGCTAGGTGGCGGGTCACTCGTGGTGTGGAGCACTCTTAAACGAAACGTGCTGGAATTTTACTTTCAAGCTTAAGTGGTAATAAATTTGTAAAGAGTCAACGTTCATTATATGGGAACAGCATTTGGTTAAAACTTAAAGTTATCATTGTTAAAGCAATGAAATATAATTTATCAATAATAAATAATCTCTCTAAATATGAAACTCGTTTACAATCAGAAAGCGAGCTTTTATATAATTTCATTTTTCGAGGAACAGCAGAGTCGAGGATCGACGCCCCATCGTAAACTAACGCGAGCAACGTGCGTGTCTTTTATACCCTACTCTATTCTATATACCCCTACGGAGCAACAAAACCTACTCGACTCGCGCCTGTTCATATTGTGTATATATATATAACGGAGACATATCACGCTTTCTATTTTCGATTTTCCGCTTCAGGCGAGAGTACATACGATCGTCAAAGGGCCAATTAGCCTATGCTCCTTTGCTATTACAGCTTTAGTATATATACCTCGATCTGTGTTGTCGGGACGAGTATATATAGGTAGTATAATTATCGTTATTATATAAGACACTTTGGACGAGACTTTTGACATTTATGAGCTTGACTTTATGTTATCACACCGAAGCAAGGGCTAATTGATTGGAAAGGACTCGGAAAAATTTTTAAAATTTTTTTCAGGCTTCGAGCATTTTTTGCCCTTCTAATTAATTAGGCAAAGTGAAAATTACTGCTCGAAAGCGAGATCTCCAGATATACGTAACGATGAGCTGCTTACCCACTGAATCATCTACTTCTACGGACCTAATTCCTAAAGTAGGAACCACTTGTTATTTCTCTCTCTCTCTCTCTCTCTCTCTCTCTCTCTCTCTCTCTCTCTCTCTCTCTCTCTCGCTCTCTAGCTCTTTTGCATCCATTCCCTTTCCATTTTACCTTTTCACCGCGCATCTGGAATTTGAATCAGGCAGCCTCATACTCTTGATCTCCTAAGCAGATTAAAAGTTGAAAAATTTTGAAAATCAGATTAAGAGCTTAGCGCATCGGAGAAGAGTATTCTGTGTATATTGTAAAAAAGAAAGCGGATCACAGTATCATATAACGAGGTGGATACAGTACAAAATCAGAGATGCGAGAGAGAGAGAGAGAGAGAGAGAGAGCCGCATATAATACGAGTAAGTAATATATACTCACCACCAGATGTGCATGCGCGCGCTTATATACTTACCCTCCCCGCCGCCGAGGCGGAGAATCAGCAGCTATCGTGCAGCTCAGCACGCGCGGCAGAGTCAAAGTTGCGCGTACCGCTTGACAAGACGCGGCGAATTTTTTTGACTCCCGTCATGGGGACTCTTTTTCTAAAGTCCGGTAATATTTCAATCGAGTGTCGCGCGCAGATGTCAAGTTCACCGAAGCTCCAGTGTGTCTGAACCAGATTTCAACGTTCCCGTCGCAGTCTTTTGTCTATATATATATATATATAGAGAGAGAGACAGAGAGGAATCCCGAGCGCGCTCAGTACTGCCCGCATTTCAATCATGTATGGAATGCTGCTGGAGAGCATTCAGCACTTTGTGCAGGTTTGTCGCTTGCTAAATTTTTGTCTTTCTCTTTTGCGCGCGCGGATCGCTAACGCGCGAGATTCCTTCGAAATCTTCCGCCGGGTATACGCTTTCTTTTCTTCTTTTTCAAAATCGCAGCGGAACGTCAGTTTTTCAAATTCATTGATATAAAGTTGCGGGTCTCGCTTGACAAGACGGTAATCCCTGATAGCTCGACTCAGAAAATTCATTTTCCACGCGCGAATTTACAAGATTTAGTGTACATACGGGAGCCGTCAACCCGGAAGGGCGAGATAGCACGGTTTTATATACCCTCGTGTGTTATGACATTTCGTTAGCGAAGCCAAAATAAGAGACAGCAGTTATAAGCGACGCTCGCTTTCCGCATACCCGAATGAACACTCTGTCCTTTGTATGGATTTTTGCTCTCTTTCAAAACATCTCTTCTTTCCCTCTTTATCACGAGGCACAAGCCACTTCGTGCTTTGTGTGGAAAAGGTCTTTTCGTTACACAGAGAATAGGTCAGCATCCCGAGATTATATACCTAGAAACTCGTCGTGGTATTGACTTATACCCCTATAAAAGGGAGATGGATTAATAACACGTCGGTATTACTGCCGGGACTGCTGAGTTCTGAAACAATGTTTGCGGGAAATGCTATGTATCAATTAGCGCTACTGGTACATGATTATCGATTATTTCGATGTTAATATAGTAGACGTTTCAATTAATAGCGTCTGACTGATTTGTTTCACATCTCGCCTTGATATATATATATATTAAGCTTGCGAGGAGGACATCACGTGAGCAGGAAGTTTTTATCGGAGGCAGTGCCGACTGACGAGCCTTGAGATAATCGCGTCTGTAGAATATCAAATTCTTAGGAAAGTTCAGGAGTAAATCGCGTGATTAACCTTGTGTTTATACCGTTTTGTCTTTCACACAGCTACAACCAAGTTCATATTATACATTCTCCGGTATGTTCTATTATACGTACTCCATGCTGTTTGTTTACTTTGCATTCGAATTGAAATTAATTAATGCGCACATGCACATAGTTTGTTTATCCAACGAAACGAGATCGTGCAGAATAACAAGATTCGAGAGCGAAAAGAGTCACATTATATACTCTCTTCGGAATCGCCCAGAGCTGTAAATATTGTGAAGCTTGCAGTTGAATCCCTCCTGCAACAGAGCGCTGATATCCAGCAGTGCGGAAATTAAAGCTATCCATCAGTCAAGTCAAGCCCCGAACAATGCTGTTTGAAATACTGATGTCCTTCGATTCTTCCCAATGATTGAAGTATAAGCACCCCTGGATGAGGCTGTATATATAGCTGCATAAATGTATACAGTACGACTACACGACGTGAATGAGCAAAATTGTTATTGTTTAATATTGCTGAAAAGCAGAGCGGAATAATAAATGAGAATCAAACTTTATTTGTTTTTACGCATCAAGCAATACTTCCATTAGACTGTAAATATGTAAATGTAACTGTGATTGTAATCAATTTTTTTAATGCACACCCAAGTGTCATCTACCTGCTAATGGACGATTTGTATGCAGTTGTGATATCCTTACATATTGTATGCAGCAAAATCGGCTATTTGAATATAGATGAACTTCTGATTTCCTTTCAATGCAGCCATCTGGCTGGTGAGTTTAAAAATAGTACTGTCTGCTCGGTGCGGAAGTGCACATATAGATGTATTATACTAAAATAATATTTTTGTTTACTACGGCCGGCTCGCTCGACTTTTTGTCATTAAAAAAATGGACGCGCATATCCAGATTCATATTGTTTGAGTTGATGGCAAGAATTTTAAAGTTTGAATCTGTACAAAACGATCGTGCTAATGGGTCGATACGTAAATTCACTTGGACAAACATAATTTATGTCGTGAAATAAGAAATCACTGCAAGAATAATGTGCAAACGTCATCGGTCAAACGTGCTACGAATAATATACATGTGGAATTATTATACTCTAATGAATACCTTACAGCTGACGCAAACTGTATTCGACGTGTTCGTAAATTTATTTTTAAGCTGCGAATTTTCAATTTTTATTAACGACAGACACTCCTTTTCATTATTTATCCCAAGTGCCACTATTTCTTTTTTCTTTCATGCATATGCTGGGTATCACATACACACTTAAAGTATCTTCAATCTGTGACGAAGAGGGGACACAATCATAACGACAAGCCCCGTGAGGTCGATCCTACGTATAATCCATTCTGTGCGACATTACTTTTATAGCTTCTGCTTCTGCGAATGATGCATGATATGAAATAATAAAACGGTTTCCGCTCTAAATAGCTGATCAATATTAATTGAAACGTATCATATACGCCGAAGGTAGACAGTTGAATGTCACGCCATGAAAATAAATAAAAATATTAATTAACAAAGCAATGAATATTTTATCTTTATTTCAAAGCTTCAGTATGGGGAAGATCTGTGGCTGGATGTTCTGGAGAGAGCCGGAGTGAAGCACACCGTTTTCAATACTCGACAAATCTACCCGGATGACTTGATGACAAAATTAGCAGCGGGTCTCGCCGTCCACACTTGCGAGACCGTCGACAGAGTTATGCAATATTTTGGCAAATGCTTTGTTCGATTTTTCAGTAATCTTGGGTAAGAACAACTTGTTTATTTTTTAATCCACAAATATATACATCATCCGAAAAGTCTATTTATAACGACAATAAAAAAAGTTTTTCCGCGTATCTCGAGAGCCGATAGATGCCTTCGAAAATTCGCGTATAAATTCTCTATAACGGGCGCTACAGTGTAAGCTGATCTTTTAGCTCTTATTACACAAGTTAGCTGTAAAAGAAAAAGTGTCACGGGTATACATTGAAATTTCGGCTTGCAAAATCCGCGCTACATTTCTTCTCATATAACCCACGAGGTGTACACGAACCAACAGGTACGACTGGACCATCAAAGCTACCGGCCGCTACTTCTGCGACTTCCTCCAGAGCGTCGACAATATCCACATGCAAATGCGCTTCACTTACCCAAAAATGAAAAGTCCCTCGATGTACCTGACTCACGTGGATCCTCACGGGGTGGTGCTCGTGTACCGAAGCACCAGGCAGGGATTCACTCATTACTTTATGGGTAAAACATTGGCAGCAATTGCTTTATTGGTTATACTTATATTGCTTTCGAAAACTTTGCCCCGCGTCAGAGAGAAACTTGGCGAGATATATTGTTCTAGGGCAGCTATTTCAAATAGCCAAGGAACTTTACGAGACGACGCTCGACATCCGCGTCCTGGAAAGTTCCAACAATATTCCCGGCACCAGGAGTGTCATGGTGAAATTTCGCATCGACTTCGACAACCGTAAATATGTAAATATTAAATTTTCATAATGAAAAAAAGTATATGACTAATGATGCGCCTCCCTCGACGACGTTGATATATATGTTGCCTCGCGCGCGAAGACATGAATATTTATGAAGAGCGATATATATCGAGGGAGGGCGTGATTTAGCGTGTTTTAACTTTTTAAAAAAAATCTCTTCGAGAAGCGTAGCTACTTATATATTATAACGCGCAATTTATCCGTTTCGCAGATAGCCAAAAGCTCGAAAATGAAGACCCCGATCGGACGGGAGCTTCCGCCGGTCTCGTGCAAGATGCTACTGCGCCTATTTCCATTCGGTGTCGTCATGAATAAAGAGATGTGCATCGAAGGAGTGGGCGGCAAACTGCTTCAGGCCTGGGGTAATTCCGCCTCGATCTTGGACAAACACGTAACGGAGATTTTCAGGCTCCGTCGACCGCGGGGCATTTCCTTCACTTGGGGAAACGTACGTTATATTCTCATAGCTATATATATTATAAAGACTACAACGATCCGTCTCCTCATCTTTCGCCGATCTCTAGGTGATGTACCTGCACTCGGTGATGTTTGAATTGGAGCTAATCAGATCGGCGGAGCAGCAAAGCAGCGCGGCCAAACAAGCCGACGAATTGAATGGTAGATCCAGTTTGAAATTGGATAGACGCGGTAGTCAGGGTGCCCGGAACATCCTGCTCAAAGGGCAAATGAGATACATCGACGACATCAAAGCTATAATCTTCCTTTGCAGTCCTCTGTAGGTGTTCCCTAATACACATATATATAGTATACAATTGGATAACGAGGCTACGATTGCTTTTCTTCTTCATCTTCCTTCCAGAATCAATAGCCTTGACGAGCTGCTCAGTATGGGTCTGTACTTGAACGATCTGAACCCGCACGGACTGAGCCGGGAACTCGTGCTAGCCGGCTGGCAGCACTGCGGGAGGTAAATTGTTCAAATTTGTTACAGCCGATGATCAAGTCCATACTCCGCTGTGTATATATATATAGTAACCTAGTTTTCCTATATAACCTGTGCGTTTTACGTTATGCACGAAGGCTCGAGATGATGTTCGAAAAAGCGGAACAACGTTCCCAGGAGTTGGAGCAGAGCTACGCACTTCTGGATCGATGGAAGAACAAGAGCGACGAGCTGCTTTACTCGATGATACCCCAGAGCGTCGCCGACAGGCTCAGAACCGGAACGAGTCCACTGGACACATGCGAGGTTCATGATCGTCATTATACTGAAAAGGTAATTATCTATAACCGATATTTATACCCTAAATTCTCTCTGGCAGTCGTTCGAGTCGATATCGGTGCTCTTCTGCGAGCTCTGCGACTTTAATTACTCGACGATCGAGGGTGCCATGGACATAGTCTCCTCGATGAACGCCGTCTACTCGTGCTTCGACTCGCTCATGGACAAATTCAACGTGTACAAGGTAATGTAAATTATAACGTCGCGTAGCTTCAATTTAATTAACGAACACGCGAACGCAGGTGGAAACTGTGGGTCGGGTTTACATGGCTGCAAGCGGAGCACCCGACAGAACTGATGATCACGCGATTAACGTGGCCGACGTTTCTCTACAGCTCATATCTCAGGTCCGCTCGCTCGTCTTACCCTCGGGTTTGGACATTCAAATTCGAATAGGTGAGGATCGATTGGGTGCGCGATTTTTGCTAAACCGATCAAATCGTCATGGTGATCGATGTCTTTATGTCGCAGGAATACATTCGGGACCAGCTGTGGCCGGTGTCGTCGGGATAAAGGTACCGCGCTATTGTTTCTTCGGCGACACTGTGAACACGGCTTCTAGGATGCAGACGACTAGTCTGGTACGCATGTGTTCAAACGTATACGAGTAAAATCGTTATTTTTAAATTGAATTTTATTTGTTCATGGAAGCCGGGAAAGGTTCACATATCGCCGCATACGAAAACTCTGTTACCCCAGGATCGATACGTCATCGAGTCGCGCGGTATTGTTTCCGTAAAGGTACGTATTGTAGAAACAGTGGCGAAGACAAAAAACACTGCCTTTACACGACATGCTTTTCCAGGGAAAGGGGAACATGGAAACGTTCTGGCTGTGCCCGAAGCCGGAAAACGACGAACGCGACTATAACAACTCGGCTTCGTCGTCCACTTGTCAACTGGCGAATTCGTACGATGACGCCGATCAAGTTCAAAATCAAGTCTAGTCAATGTGGGCTGTATATTATCAGCTTAATTTATCAGCAGTGTATGTATACGTGTCGTAGAAGTTTGTATGTACATACAAGAGTGCGATTGAGATCGAACCGATTTGTGCTTTATGATACATTCCTTTGCGCGCGTCGAGTGTGCGACACGCGGGGAGCAGTAGGCTGCATTAACAACACCGCACTTTTGTAGTATAAACATACGGATATACTTTATTTCGTTTTTTTTATTATTATTTTAATTTAAGATGTGTCATATCTCATGTTATACGATTATAATAGTAGTCCGCTGTTAATGATTGTATGTTAAAATGAGCGCATTGAAATGCATCATAATATATAAAAAGACTAGCAGCGTATAAATCTTGTGTTTGAATTTCTTTCATCATAGTTCCTTTCTATTTCGATTGTATTACTCACACACATTGAGTCTCAGTCTATTCGAGAGTATTATATGCAGAGAACGCGAGATGCGGTTCTTTCTTCAAATAAATAAATAAATAAATAAATGTCGAGCTTTCGCGTATAATCTCATTGCAGTCGAATGGTCAAAGTCTCACAGCTAAACACGCAGCGTCACATGGTCCGGACAGTAGCATGCGTCAGCTGTGTTTTTCATGATCCAAGTGATGTAACGATTGACCCTCGTGTACACGCCGGGATAACCAGGCTGCGCGCATCCTTCTCCCCACGAGACGATTCCTGCAAATAGCATCAAAGCGTTCAGCGCGAACCTCGCGATAGCTGCTGCGAGAAATGAAAGAAACCGATCACCAACCGACTATGCGATGCAGACCCTCGCCCATGACGTGGAGAGGACCGCCGCTGTCACCCTGGCAGGAGTCCTTCTGTCCCTCCTTGTAACCGGCGCAGATCATGTTGTCGGTGATTTTTCGAGCCGGGTACTTGGTCGCTTTGCAATCGGCGTTTGACATAATTGGCACGCTGACTTCGCGCAGAGTCGTCGAAACGGGTCCGCCTTCCTCGATCGCCCCCCAACCGGTTACAATGCCCGTTTCGCCGGTGAAAGTTTTCGCTGGAAATAAGAACGCGTATATATGCATAGTGACAACTTATACGTGTATACACTCGTCGCTTCCCAAAGCTTCCGAGGCAACGGAGTGTGATCGGCAAACTATCGTATACACGCATATATAATATATAGTTTACCTCGTTCGGCCAGGCAAACCGGTTTCATTTTATTGTCAAACTCGAACTCGCCGTCGATTTTTATGAGAGCTATGTCATTGTTGTAGTTGACCGTCGAGTATCCCCCGTGCTTGATGATCTCCTGGACTCGATAGTCCTTGGTCATCGACTCGTGAGTCGAATTCCGGTCGTGCTCGAAAATACGCACGGCCATCAAAGTCTTCTGGAACCTGATGGCGAATCGATTCGCAGAGCGTTTAGTCGCGAGAAAAATTTATGTATATAATATACATAATATAGGATAACACTATATTTACCTGTCGACGCAATGAGCTGCCGTCATCACGTACTTGGAGTTGATGACACTTGCGCCGCAGTAGAATCGTCCCTTGTACGTCAGCAGGGCTACCCATGGATATTCGTTGACCAGCGTTTCGTGACCACCGACGATCCTGTTCTGTTTGTTAGTCACGCCACAGTCTGATATACGCATTTTCGTCGTTTAGTTGAATCTCAATTTTAATGAATCACAGTTTATCGATTGAAACGACTTACAGCAAGCTGCGCACTTTTCAGCCTCGGCCGGGGGAATCTGCGTCGTGCTGGTGGCTGCTATCGGTGGCTTGTAGCCCAGTACGTTCTGCAGCCAGTTAAGAAAGAATTTATCATCCTCCGGAGCACTGGTGTTGGATCGTCCGCCGCTCAGATGCTTCCCGAGTATGTCCGGCAAGTGAAGCTAGAATTTGTTCGTTTTTTTTATTCCAGCCGCGTTATATTACATTCTACGCTTACATCCAGTATATAAATACAGAAAATCAAACGGTCCTCTATGCTTACCTTGTTGTGGAGGATGTGAGCGAACGTCAGCGGCAGCGCGACGAGGATGAAAATTGCGAGTAATCCGCGCATTTTCACGTGGAAAAGTTGCTCGAGAGCACACTACTGTATATATATATATATATATCTATATACCTCTCTGTATATACACTTTCTCGGGACAATGCCGAGCTCTCTGGAAATTCGATTTCACACACGCGCGACGACGACGACGACGACGACTACGACAATTCGACTCGAGCGACACTTTCACACAGACCCGAGTCTCACCTGCGCATCTTTATTTATATACAGGGAAGTACGTCGAGAGAGCGTCCGCCGGTCTTTCTGGGTGAAAATTTAGGCTAGTCGTATGGTAATTCGCGTGCGCGCGACGCGGTTTATATATCGCGAATGATCGTGGAATTACCGGTTTGCCGATCGGCAAGTATATACACGAATCTCGAGATAACGCGGACTCCTCTCACCTGCGCGTTCTTTCCCCTTTTACTGGCGCACAGGCCGAAGACGATATTTCTTCTTTCTTTTACCGTCCTTCCTCGAAATAACAGCTCTAATGATGCACACACGCGTATACAGACTGAAGCCGAAATGAGCGTACGCTTCCAAGTGGCCACGTATATACACGAGCTCTTTTCGGCGTATTTTTACAGCTGTTAAATTTTCGACGTAGCGTCAATATTTGACGCCTGCGGTACGCTTGTGTGTGCGGGAGGACTGATTCGCGACTGTCAATTTCGACTGCACAATAGTTATTTTTTTTCTTTTCGTTTACACACAAGAAAAAGCACCGAACGTTATCTCGGACGAGTTTTTTTCCTATGGATGTGCGAGCGAGTTGGAAAATTATCGTAAGCATATAACGAGAATTTCTTCGCTCTTATACGAGCAAACAAAGATTACGCGAGCCTCCAGAGAGATGTATGCATACGGCGCGTATTATACGAATAATTTCCTGCATAGCATATCATCCATCATCTTATATTTTCTAATTTTTTTACACAACGTCAACGAGAGTATTTTCTTTAAAAGAACATTATATTTTACGTTAAATTGTACTTACAATCGAAGCGTCGAGAATCCTGTATCCTTTTCAGGGTTTGTATGTCCTATAGACGCACAGCTCGACATCACCGAAGACTACACTCGCACAACACACGGTAGGGGCATAAAGCACCACAGTCAGAAGTGCGCAAACGATTTGAAAAAGAAAAAACTCGCGGTAAACGGCGGCTACGACCTCGCGCCGCATTACGTATATATTAGCACAGTATCATCATAGATCCAGTATCTCGAATAGTCCTGATGCCTGTCCTCCGCGCATGTCTCCTCTTATCTCGGAAGGACAGGCGTCAATTATAACGCCAAAAATCGAGGAATAAGTGCGCAGTAGAAGCGCGATATGTGGCCGAAAGATAATAGCTGCCGTTCGGCGACGCACCTGGCCCCGATCAGTTCGCAGCGCAGCGATACACAATGGGTCAAGGTATTTAGGTCAGGACGCCCTCATGCGGGCTCTGCGCGCGTCTCGCGCGCTTTTTTATGCTTTATTGTCTTGACATGTGCCCCCGATGACTCGACACTTATCTCATACTGTATATCCTCCCGATGATGCTAATATGGACGAGAGAGCCTTGCTTCTGTTATACATATTTTCGTTTTCATCATCCACATTTTTTTTTTTTTTTTTTTTTCATAAAACGACATCGATCGCGCCCTTCGTATCTTGCCCCGCATAATAGCGCGTGCAATGCTCCGCGCAAGAGACGAAGAATTTATGACTGCAGATAAACGATTCGGATGAAGTCTCGATGCGAAGCGGATCTTTGACGCTTCCTTATAAGCGCGATGTAAACAAAAACTTGACATTGCAGGCATGACGGCATCGTGTACGGAAAGGGGCCCTGTAACGTGCGATTATGATGACGACACACTATCATTACAAGTATACCTGCGAACGTTATCTCACCTCCAAAACAGCTCTATCCCTGAAGATGACTGATAACGCACAGCCGGCCTTGCGGCTATATACTCAAGATCGCGGATACATCATTTTTCACGCGCATCGTCAACGCCATTTCGACAATATATACGGTATAGCGGAAGCATATATATGTATACATGTAGTGGGCCATTGGTTTTTCATGCCGCTTTGTACAAAGAGCTATGTATATGTCCGATTTCAGTCGATTCCGAGAGCTAATCCGAGATTATGCATTATATATGTGAATTATCTTTTATTTACTTCCCGTCAGTATACGATTCTCGCGGTATGCGCGTGTACATAGTGGAGCACGAGATAGCGACGAGTGTAATAAATAGATAAAGCCAACGGCGAATAAAACCGCCATTAGGTCGGCCGAGTCGTAATTCTCCTTTCTTTATGCTCGAACACGCGGCAATTATCTTGGTTCGCGCCGGAGAAAAATCTATATCTGTTTTAATTTTCCATCTGCCCGCATATTACCGCCCATTTCGAAGAAGACGCGTAAAAAAAGAGCAATATATATATACGCACATCACGCGTGAATAGCACACTTCTACGAGAGACAAGGGCATCCCATTACATTGACCCCGATGGGCTGTATTGGTGGCTGCAGCCGGTTATCGTTTCAAATTGCATATTACGTATTATAGCGATAATTTTTCCAAAAGTAGGTATACAGCTGTCGTTTTCGCGAGCCATCGCAATATGTGACGTTTGCCTGTATATATATAATATGATAGAGCGCGCGTGTGTGTGTATAGCTGCGGTCATATCGGCGACTATAAAGATAAATATACGTAATGAAAAAGAAAAAGGAGATCACCTACTTCTCTTAATAATGCAACGCTCGCTAACGTTACATAAAAAAAATAAAATCAGTCGGTACACATGTAAGAGCGAAAAAATGTAAATATTTACACAATGCAAAGTTGGGACGATAATCTCGTCTGCTGCAAATGAAGGCGGCGTTATCACGGAAATATGCAATTTTTGGCACATATACCACTGAAAATTGCCAAATCGAAATGCATCCGTTATGAACACGGGATTCGATCGTTATACGAGCACGTGTACATTGTACAATTGTGGGAAAAGCAGAGCCCGTCGAAAGCTCGACATTGAAGCCGTTGAGTTTCGTGACATTGAGAAGAAGATCGTCGACACGGCGATATTGCGCCATATATAGTATACATATCGCGCGTCTCATCCCTCTCTGTGTAGAGCGAAAAAGGTCGCGGCGCACATCTGCCAATGCAAACGCACCGGCCAAGGTAACCCGCGCGGCGCTGCCTCCTCCCACCCACGTTACAGCTCGCCTTGCTTATTAGTTATAATATACTATAAAACGGCAAAAGACTCGGGCAATCGGCACTTTTCACGCCGGGCCGCCTCTCGACAAAGGACCGAGAGAGCACAGTTCGCAGTGACGCTTTAGCTGATATAGATATATTGACAGACGCGATGGAGCGAAGAGATTTTCCCCTGTGCCTGGCTGCTCTGATCTGCTGCTTCTGCCTGTTGGCCGACAGCTGTCAAGCTCGTTCGTTTTCTCCGCGATTAGTAAGTTATTGCAATACGAGTGTGCGTGGCTGTGTTATCGAATTGGCAATGATGTTGTCGTTGTTCTGTTTTTGTAAAATCGAAAAAAAAAAATTAGATCCTGGGAGGAGATCGAGAAATGGTGCACCAGAGTAACTTCAGCAACAGTGCCGGCAGTTCGCCCAATTACTTCGGCGATTCGTCTTACTACGGAAAATCGCTCGACATGTGCGACAACTGCGGTAATTATACACGTTTGACAAAGCGTTATTTTTTTTATTCGAGTCTCACATAACGATTTAACATCGAAAATTTCGATCGCAGTCTGCGGCGTCAGCCGGCAAACCAGAATTGTCAACGGCGAAGTAACGAGCACGTACGAATTCCCCTGGGCCGTGGCGATCACGTATCAGGGTATGCACCACTGCGGAGCCAGTTTGATAACCCGCCGACACCTCCTCACCGCGGGTCACTGCATCTCCGGGTAAGCCTTTGTACGCAATCGCCTCCGCGTATAATCCGAATAAATAAACGATAAACCGATCTCGATACAGATTCCAGAAGAGGTACTTCGGGCTTCGATTCGCCGACAAGCAAGTGTACCGCATAAAATCGATGAAAGTCCACGAGCAGTACGACCGTCACAGCTTCAACAACGACATCGCCATAATCGAACTCGACCGATCGGTATCTCTCGACTCGGCGTTGAAAACCGTCTGTCTACCCGAAGCAGGTGAGTACAACGGCCGATCGCTCGTCTTCTTCCTTACTTTGTTAATCATCCCGTGCTCGTTTTCATTTTCCTTTCAGCCACGTTCGACTACGTCGGAAGGACGGCCGTAGCGATCGGTTGGGGCAGAATCGGCGAGGGCGAGCCGGTGAGCGAGGAACTGCGCCGGGTGGATCTTCCCATCATGAGCGACGACGAGTGCGAACTGTCGGAGTATCCGAAAAATCGCGTCACCGAGAACATGTTCTGCGCCGGCTATCTCGACGGTCAGCGCGACTCCTGCAACGGCGACAGCGGCGGCCCTCTGCAAGTCCGCGGCGCCAAGGGTGCGATGCGGATCGTCGGTGAGTCGACTTGGAAATTATTATCTGTATGACGATTTTGATTTCTGTAAACAAAGACGCGGGAAATTTTTCACAGGCCTGGTGTCCTTCGGTCGCGGCTGCGCGAGGCCCAACTTCCCGGGCGTCTACACGAAAGTAACCAACTACTTGGACTGGATCGGCGAACAAGTCAGAGGCGAGTGCGTATGCTCGCCACCGACCAGTACGCCGCAATAATAATCTGGCGACGACGAGTATGCCAAATGTCAGAGATATATGTATGTGTACCACGAATAACGAACCAAAGTTTATAGCTAATAGCGATATACTCCTATATAGCGCTGCCATTGTTCTTATATAATTCTATGACTATATACATATATATTTATGCGCGTCACGTGTTTCTTTTTCTTTTCTTTCGTCGTCGAGCGACGCTCGCAGGAAAATCTAGTCCGACATGTCACGTGTGAGTGTACGTATATACATATATAGTCGTATATGTATATGCACACAAGTGAATAACGCGTTGACCTCCGTGAGGTCCTGTGATGTAGCTTAATCAAGCGAAACTTGCTTCTGAATAAACGAAAGAGTTACGCAAGAGAACAATACGCATTTCTTTTTTTCCCCTCTCGCAATATAGCTGCACACACACCGATGTCCTTTCACGTGCGCGCGCTCGAGAGCTAAATATAAGGACGGCGGAGAGGAAAAGCATCGGTGGAAAGAGAAGAATGAGGAAGATGAAAAAAAAAAAGTTCCGAAAGCAGGCTATGTGAATCGGAGTCGTTTTGCTTTCAACGAGCTGCCGCGCGATGTAGGTTAGTGAAACCAACCGAGCGTCACCGGTCACGGCTAATGCCTGCCTCTTGTTGATTTAAGTTATTCCGATTGAAGCCGGAGAGGTCTAAAGTGTAAGTGAAAAGCTATCTCAAAGAAACGTATATATATATATATGTGTGCTCGCACTTTTGTCCGCCATCAAAACAATACGGCATGATTTATCGAAGTTTTCACACACATATATATATATATATATATATATATATATATATATATATATATATATAGGTGTTACAGTTGAAAAGCAGATAAAACGTTAGGTATATGAATTTCAGTTGTCGCCGTAAAAACGTTATGTATATACATGTGAAGTTGCAAAAGCTGATTCTTCGTTAGAAAAGAAATGGGGTCATGGCTCACACGGTGGATAAGAAAAAATTCACCAACAATTCAGAGCACATTATCAATTGTATTTTAATATACACGTGAATGAATTCGTTTTCATTGAAAGAGTTCGGCGTATAAGACATATTACGCATTATTGCTATACATTTAAAAAAAAAGCATCACCGAATCGGTAAATGCTAAAATTAGTTGAAAGTACTCCTCTTCTTCTATTATCATTGGAGTCGGAATACTCGGGTGCGCGAGCTCCGAGTATTCCATTAGTATGTATAGAAAAGAAAGAACAACAACCGTACGGGCCACCGTTTATTGCAAATGCATAAAAAATAAGCATCGGCGATACAGGAAAGCTAAGAACCTCATCCTACTTGAGATGCATAACGCGGCGCGCGATTAGCGCGAACGTTTCCTATATGCTTAAAATACATCGGAGAATATCACGTGCTCTCTTTGATCAACGCGAACGAGACTTTCATCCTGTGCGAAAATTTGCAAAGCGCGTATAGATCAAGATTCTCGCGCACACTTTCTTTATGCGACGCAAAAAGGCTTGAATTTTCCTTATAATTACCGGTATACAATCTCGAAAGTATATCTCCGGCGCAGGTTAATGAAAAAGTTAATTTTTTTTTTAACCCGAAAGAGGTTACGATATTATATTTTACAGCGTTCCCGCGCGTCCATCTAGGTTAACAGTCATCGACCGAACGGAAATTTTGGTTTCAAAAGCGTCCTCATCCCAAAAGCGCGCAAAACAACTGCTCGCTTCATCCAAGCTAATATATCCACGCATCAGCAATTAACTGTCAACGACGATAAAACGCAAAAGTGAGCGAGCAGTCGAACGACGAATAAAAAGAAAAAAAACAAGCCTTCGTCGCGCGTGAATCAGTAAAATCTCCCAGCCGTAAAAGTGTCACAAGAAGAAGGTGGCTGCATCTAACGAGGCGTGAGAGTAAGAAAAAAAACGTAGCGGTATAATCAGACAAGAAAATGAAGCAGAGTATAATAAGCGCAGCGGAAATTTCACTGCGCCGCGGTGTGCCTATATGTATATATATATACAAGTACGTACACGACGCGGAACTTTCTTCGCGCGTAAAGCGCGCGCGCGCGCAGTGAAAGCAAGATCGGTTGGCGCGGTCTTTCTTTGACCGTCGCGCAGCTCGGCAGCGACACGCAGAGCGCCGAGAGATCTTTTGACGCGAGATGACGACGGCTCGCGGGATAATCGCTCCATAGCTTCGGAACTGTCTTCTCGTTCTCTAGTTTTAAATACATCGCGCGCGCGAAACATGCGGATACAAGTGCTGCTGCGTCTGCTGCTGCTCGTCAACGGCTGCGTCTGTGGCTTGCTCGGGAATAACAGTGAGAAAAGTGCTGCTGCTGCTGCTACTCCTGCGGAATTCGTAAGTGCGATGAAGCGCCCACACCTGCGACCGTATCTCTATGTGTGTGTGTGTGTGTGTGTGTGTGTGTGTGTTGCTTTATTGTGGTGTTATTCGCGCGTGACCGAAATCTTTGATGTATCATTCTCGACCTACTATGCGCGCATTGGATATCGTAAATATCTCGCGAGCGCGGTATCGAAATAATCAGGCCGCTCGCGTAGTCTATAATATTGAAAGTGAGCGCGTCTGTTTCAGCCGAGGAGTAACCGTACCGGGAGGATATTTTTCGACGATCTTTTCGGCATCGACGTCGACATCCCGGGGCTGAGCAGCATCGCCAGCGGTATCAGTGGAAGCGACGGCGCCAACGCCATTGGCAACGACGAGAAGATACGGAATTGCACGTGCGGTGAGTTTTTCCTTGATTTTTTAACGTCCAAATCCTGCGTTATGCGTTATAGATGCGCGAGTGTAAGTATATACAGAAGACGCGATGCATAATTTTATTGTCAGCAGACTGCGGCGCGCCGAATCAGGAGAACAGAATAGTCGGCGGTCGACCGTCGGAACCGAACAAGTATCCTTGGCTGGCTCGTCTCGTTTACGACGGCAAGTTCCACTGCGGGGCCAGCCTCCTGACCAATGATTACGTTATAACTGCAGCCCATTGTGTCAGGAAGTAAGTTGCTAATTTAGCCGTTATTATACGTTGCATAATATACCTGATGATGAATATATAATATTAGCGTGTGCGTTCTCTTCTCGCAGACTGAAGCGTTCGAAGATACGCATAATTCTCGGCGATCACGATCAGTTCGTAACGACCGATGGGAAGGCCGTGATGAGAGCCGTCGGGGCTGTGTTCCGTCATCGAAACTTCGACACCGAGTCCTATAATCACGACGTCGCTTTGCTCAAGTTGCGTCGGCCCGTGAGCTTCTCGAAAACCGTCAGGCCTGTCTGTCTCCCTCAGCCGGGTAAAAATGCTTGTGCACAAATGCATAAATAAAGAAAAATGAAATATATAGACGTGTAAAATTCAACCAAACGCGTCGAGCACACAGGTAGCGATCCAGCTGGGAAGCACGGCACAGTCGTCGGCTGGGGCAGGACGAAAGAAGGTGGCATGTTGGCCGGAGTCGTTCAGGAGGTTACTGTACCCGTGCTCAGCCTCGACCAGTGCAGGAGGATGAAGTATCGCGCGAACCGCATCACCGAGAACATGATGTGCGCCGGTAACGGAAGTCAGGACTCCTGCCAAGGTGACAGCGGTGGCCCGCTGCTCGTTGAGGAGGGAGGACGACTCGAAATAGCGGGTAAGCTTGGTTTTTCGGTTTATATTATACAGTGCTAATGATATTCGCTAGATTTTAAAAGGAAAATGATAAAGATATGTTTGGCCTATTATATTATTGTTCTATGTGGATTGTTTATCGGATGGTTTCGGCAGGTATCGTTTCCTGGGGCGTTGGATGCGGACGAGCCGGTTATCCTGGAGTCTACACGAGAGTCACCCGGTACCTCAATTGGATTCGCTTGAATATGAAGGACACTTGTCTTTGCGATACAAAGTGACGTTTCGTCAAAATTTATACTGATTCTGTCTCTGTAAATATCGTGTTCAATGTTCGTTATCTCTTATTAAACCTATTTTTTATCAGTATTGTTAGCGATTAGTCGTCGCGTGTCGTGCATTTGTTTTCGCGCACTTGCTCAATATAATTTACATATCAATTAGCTGTAAGACTTTGATGTGCTGTAAATGCACCTGTATGTATAAGATATATGAATAAATGAGTGAAGTGCCTCTTGAGAAATCTGCTGTGTATCTTTGTATTTTTGCGAAGACGAAGCAACAAGCCGCTGGTGGAGTTAAATAACGAGAAATTGTATAGTTATGAAAAAGTAATGAGCTATTTATCGGTTATTTTATATTTTCTAACTAATTTTCTACGTTCCAAAAATCATTTGAACACCGCTTCTAATATATAATCTATAGTGACATACATATACATACTGAAAAAACTGTAAATATATATTCAAGGCATTTCGATCATTTCGCCGTCATATTTTATTGCTACAACATAGTTTCCGAAACAAAACATTTTATTGCTCGATCCGATTTCTATAGAAATATAACTCCGACCAGCTTGAATCTTACATTCGCAGCGCTAGAACGGTAACTTTATTTTTATATAGGATCAAACTTTTATAAGAAACTCAGCCGCAGACATTTCTGAAATCAACCACGGATTGAAAAGTATCAAAGCTTAGAAAAGTTTTATATTTTGTTCTTACTTTATTACGCTACATATTTGATTTTAAAAAACTAAAGTGCGGCGCATCTTAAATTTTGTTTTCAAACGGTAATTTTGATACTGTAATATCTGCGCCACAATAAATTCAAACAATTATAATACGAGTGAAGTAATTTTTCTGCAGTTAGCACACCAATACATAAGTACGTAGTTTACGCGCAGATAATGATCAAGATTATAAGAAAGTGTTTATGCACTATATATATCACTGCTAGTCAGAATGTCGTCAAGCGGCACCCTGGTAGAAAATCAATGGTTTTTACTTCCTGGAGTCAATATCGGCGACCCTATATGTCCAGACAGCATCCGTGATTAATTTGTTCTTAGTTAATTCCATTGAATTTGATTTTAAACCGTTAATTTGCTACCAGGACGGTAAAAAGGCCAAATGTTTTGTTATTACGACTGATTCTAAATGCTTGCACATAGTCAGGGTAGTGGGTATTTTTTCTCCTCGTATTTTTTGATCAGTTGCATAAATATATAATCACCAAATTCAGTTACAGCCTGTAATTTATTTTATCTTCAAACAATTAAAAACTTCATACTTCATTTCGTATATGATTCGGAAGTTAATAAAGTACAAATAACGGTATATTTATTACAAATAAAAGAAAATAATTTACCAGCATTTCTCATTCGCTGGACGAAAAGAACGGACCTCAATGCAATTTCCCTTTCGTATAGTAGTCGATGATAACGTCCGGTGAGGAACACAAAGCCCGTATCTGCCCAAGCGAGTCTATAAAACTTTTCCGCCAAGTCATGCCTGGAAATCTAAGATTGTCACACAGAGACTTCGCGCGAACGTGATTTCTCATATATGGATCACGTTCCACTACGATAACTATATAGCACACTTATTGATTTGGCATTGCTCTGTGAATATCGATGAGCAGCATGAACAGCTGCACGAAGGATATTTTCGAGCAGATCTCTGGTAAAGCCTCGAATTTGCTGGATTACAAGATAAGAAGTTTATATCACCTCGCGAGATATTCCAATCGCTATCGAATTCCTGCTTTCTGGCGAATATTGTCGATCTCGTGACAAACAATATTTATAATGCAAATTATCTCGTGGAATACGTCATTTGAATTCAATTCAATGCCAAGATAGGTAGAGATAAATGGATTTTAAATCAATTTGTTTTTATTGTAAAAAAAACACTAGTAGCATCACAGAGTAATATTCCAGGTGTGCGTCATGCCTCCCAAGCACTTAATCCAATAAATGACGTACTAATTACGCTTGGAAACAGATGCATGCGTATCGGTATGGAGGACTATGTGGTTTCCGCTTGCAATTTCTTTCGGTGAATCACCGGTCAAACTTTTCACTCCACCGTAATGTTCCTCGATTTCGTTGAGCGACCTGCCCTCGGTCTCGGGAAACACAAAGTGGTAAGTGACCACAGCTATACCATTCATCAATCCAAAATACAGAAACAGTCCGGGCAAAGTGAGTCCGTCGAGCATGTAGAGAAACGCTTTACCCATGATGGACTGCATGAGCGAACCGACGGAGCTACCGATCGACGATCCTATGTACCGAATGCTCAGAGGGAAGATCTCGGAGTTGAGCATGTGAACGACCGTCTCGACTCCTGATGAATTGGCGAAGATAGCGATTATCATGGCGATCGGTGAGAGCCAAGGATACAGCGTCGATTCCGGCGATATCTGCCCCGGCAAATGCTGAAGAAAGAAGCCTACACCGCTGATCAGCAGATGACAACCACCGGCTACGATGAGCGAACCAAAAACCAGTCGTCGCTTGCCGCTCAATCGGATACAGAGAAAGACGACAAAGGCGCCGACTATGCGCACGGCGCCCATCGACGTCGTCGCCACTGACTCGCTGATCGGCGAGTCCATCTTTCGGAAGATCAAGATCGAGTAGACCTGGATGGCCGAGACACCGCTGAAGAAGTGGATGAAGTAGATCAGGCTGACTGTGGCAAGGGGCAGGTAGAAAGATCGGTGCAAGTAGGGCTTGAGCTTTGCCTTCAGTCCCTCGAGAATACTCGAGGTTTCTTCGGTGCTGTCATCGTGGCTCATCGTTGAGAAAAACGCGGACCTGTTGAAGCTCTCCACCAGGGACTGGTACTCGTTTCGTACGTGCACCGATGCTTTTGCCCAACCCCGGAGCCAGCAGAGAGCGTCTTCGGCTTCGTCGAGTCGACCTTGACCTATTCGAATGAATTTTACATTAAAATCCGATATCTGATATCAATACGCGATGTTCGAACGTACCTGCGAGCCACATTGGACTATCGGGAATGACTAAAATGACGATCATGCTAACGATCGGAAACACGATATTGATGAGAGCGACCGTCCTCCAGTACAGTAAACTACCCATGAGCAGCGAGAAGAAAGTTCCAAAGGTCGCGGCGAGGTGACAGGTCGCCAGGAACGATCCCCTCAGTCGAGGCTCGCTTATCTCCGTGACGTAGGTGCTGGTGGGTGTCTTGAGGGCTCCTCGCGTGAGGGTGTACAAAATTTGCGCCGTCATCAGCATCGTGGTGCTGGTCGAGTAGCTGTAGCTCAGCCAGATGCTCACGTAGAGTATCGAACACCACAGCATGACCAGCCGACTGCCCACGCGCTGAGTTATGAAGGCTGTGCTTATCGAACCTATCGGCACCAGAAAGTCCAAACTCGCTGGCGGGAAGAAAAACGAGTTGACTGAGAAGAAACGATTTGATACGGGAATCAATATTCGAAGGAATTGCTTACCCAGCCAAGTCAGCTGATCGAGAGTTATCTCGATCTCGGAGTCCTTCTTATGTAACTCTGCAATGAGTATTATGTGGAATCCATGAAACGTGCTGGTCGCGAATTTTATCGAGTTCGCGGCTAGTACTCCGCAGCATTGTGATGCTATCCTTTTGAAATTCGAGGGGGACTCTGAGTGCTGAAGGTCGAATTCCTCTTCTATATTCCGAATACTGCCTATTCTAGAATGAAATTTTTAAGAAAACAATCAATATTGTAAGGATCGATGAAACAAGTTGGCGCATTCTTAAATTACTATACTATGTATACCTATTATAATATACAGCGCGTATACCTATACTTATTAGTATTATACAAGAACTCACGCCATAATCGCATTTTTTTTTCTATTTCTCAGATTAAAAATTATCGCCCACAATCTAATGTACATTACACGTTAGTTGCCTGTTCGATCTTAGTCAGTCAATATTCAACTAACTGCAGCGCATCTTTGTCTAACTGAATACATAACATCCGCTATTATCTAACTACAAAATTGTCGTTATTGTCGTTATTATAATAGTTAAAGATACGAATCGGTGGATGATAAACAACAGCGAAATAATAAAAGTACATGATTTTCAAATGTGACCCGAGAATTCTACTGTATTTAATATCGAGCAAAGCGTCCCCACCATTTCGTATCTATATACAAGGTATGGCTGTTTAATCTTTTGATAATCGATCAAAGCAAGATACCTTGACATGCATTACCGCGATATAGTTGAAAATGTGAAACGTTGAAAGTGGTCAATTTTTTAACAACGAACGTCAACGAGTTTCATCATGAGTAGATCTAAGAGAAATAGTACGATTGATTCCGTTCCAGGTAAATATACATTAAAATTAATATTTAAATTCATCCAAATATTGTAACACGTCTTTAAAATCGCACTATAGAATCATCTTGAAGATTGTGCACAAATTAATTTATGTTTTGAATTTGAGACTGACCAGATAAAGCTGTACATACATATATCGAACAAGAAATAGCTCTACAAAAACACTCATTCGATTGAAACTTACCATTATTATAATAAGAATAGCTGATGAATTCTACTTTGAAATTAGACTTTATATATAACACTATGCATTTTCTTCACGTCTGTTTTAATACTGACATGATTTCGTTTGATCGTTACACCAATCGCCGTATATACATCAACTATTATCTTATCGTAATTGAATGTATAGATAAATAAAATCATAAAATACTTTACTTATAAGACTTGAGAAAAAAAAATATTTCGAACGTGCTTTGAATTAATATACGTTTTCTGTAAAATTACGACTTAATCAACCTGTTTGCAAATACGTTTGTAGCATAATAATAATAATAATAATAATAATAATAATAATAATAATAATAATAATAATAATGTAACTAAAAGCAAAATAATTCATGTAATCTCACTCACCGTAGTTCTTCATTTTACCATTAAAAATCTCTCAAAAAACCAAAAACATTTGCATTTAATGAATAAGCCAGAAATCTTCGTATGTGCGAGATTGTAATCGTTATATTGTACCTATGAGCAATAACAAATCGAGCATACAGTCCTACGACAATTTATAATTTTTTACACTTAAAAACGATAGCTGCTTTCATCGTCACGTCGCTTGTATGAATGAGAACCGCAACGTTGTAGCAAGTATGTTTTTATGACACTAACCGATAAAGTATAAATATACATACATATATTTGTTTATGATCTGTTTTATCAGGCGATAAATGTAACCTGATACGTATTACTCATTGCTCAGTTTTCTTATTGTCAGATACAACAAGAAAACGTCAATCGTCACAATATAAATTGATCGATGTACCTGTAATTTCTTCTGCTATATAAACAACCCTATAAGATGGTAAATTCTTAGGACTTTAATATATTTATGGGATTACTGCTAGTATTGCCGAAAAGACAAAATCACAAACTTTAAATCAAAATACCTGTATTTTAATGGCGTATCTTATATCATTGAATTTCATTAATGCATATCATAACAACATAATGTATTTTCAGAATCCACAAAAGTAACGAAAAAATTAGTGGTGGTGGGCGACGGTGGATGTGGTAAAACGTGTCTATTGATCGTATTTACGAAATATGAATTTCCTACTGAATATACACCTTCTTTTGACAATTTTCAAGATTATCAGATGAACTTGGACGATAAAAAGGTATGTAAAATTGATAAATTTTGAAAGCTTTCCTCGGACGATACAATGCATATAATATATGTAAATACCGCTCGCATTAGCGAAAAGGTGTTTCCGAAAATCTCTTCTATATACAGCAATCATAAATTATATTACCCAATCCAATGAAAGCCCGAGAAAAACTAAAATTCAAATTTTCCGTCAATTATAATTCAAAGATCGAGTTGACCCTCGTCGACGCGATAGAGGCCTACGACAAGCTCTATCCGCTCTACTGTCGCGACGCAGACGTGGTCTTGTTGTGCTTTTCCATTTGCGAGCCGACCTCGCTGAGCAACGTCGTGAACTATTGGAAACCCGAGGTGTTGGACGCCCACTGTCCAGGTGCCCCGATCCTCCTCGTCGGCAACAAACAAGATCTTCGCCACCAGCCAGACGACAACTTTGGTCGACTGACCTACGCCAACGACCAGCGCGTCGAACCCGTAGCTTACGAGGGTGGTCTCGACGCTGCCCGGAGGATTGGCGCACTGGCTTACTACGAGTGCTCCGCGAGAACCGGACACGGTGTCAAGGAAATCTTCGAGGCTGCAGCCAAGGTGGCCGTACACGCGAGCAAGGTAACGTGTGCTGACTTGGGATTTTTGTTTACCTCGACGATATATTTTATATGTGGTGTTTTATGGATTATAAGTTTGTAGCGTAGTTTTAAAGTAAATTGAAATTGATTTTGAAGCCAAAATTCATCTATTATATGCTGTCTTCACAAAAAAAGTATTTAGTACCTTTATCCTTGTTACACAGAAGTAAAATTGTTAAGTCTTGAATTTTTATAAAAACAGAACTCGAACAGTGCTATTAAAGCATTTTGATAAAAATTAATGTTCTAGGGACCAGGGAGTAGGAAGAGAAAAGGTTGCATCCTTTCTTAACAGAGATCAGCGTAAAGCATAAAGGTAAGCCTATATATAACAACTATATATTATGCGGATTAGGTATGGGTATTATGATATGTTGTAATAAGAAAATTTCATATAAAGTATAGACATATGTTATATTTAGTTTTAGACATTATACAATAACGCGTATTTGTGCTACTTACGTAATACTCATATCGATATCTTCATAAACTTCTTAACTCGGCTTTAGGCTTTGACGATCAGTTAATTTTATCTTTTTTGATATATATATAATATATATGTAATAAATCTTTCCGTTTAACGTATAGCAAGTAGCGGCTCTTTCATAAACTCATTTATATCATTTACACATACGAATATAAATTACACATCACATTCAGAGAGAAGCGATAGGCCCTTTGTTACGCTCGATAGGCCTCGCAGAGATTTTATTTTCGATGTGTTCATAAAATATCGTTTCCTTTTTCCGTTTTTTCTTATTTTTTTATATTAATTTTTAATCTTTTTGTTAAAGAGTCGTCGTGCGCCAGTTTACGAACTAGGACAACAACGTGTATACAAAGCGCGGCTCTTTTCCATCTAATTGGTGTTTACTTATTCTTTTTTTTTATAACATATATTTATTATTCATTTTTACAGTACGACCATAACGAAGTGTATAGGAGTCTGGCTTGCGTTGACAAAGAAGAAAAATATTTTTAAAAAACATGAAATTGCTGTTCCTTCCATCATTCAACAAGGTAAAATTAGCCAGCAGGTACGAGAGAGAGCTTTCAAACATCGAGTCTCCGATATGCAATATTAATAATACTCTACGAATAACATCGAGCTTGCTTAAAAGTTAGGGCCGTACAGTCCTATTAGGTGTTTGGTGGAGCTAATCACAGTTGGAATTCATCATTGTCGTCGTCGACGCTCATAGTTAACGTTTTACAAAAAATAAAACGGTTAAAGCGACTCTTAAGCGATTATTATACGAGAAAAATGAAAGTTGCAAATGGCAAGCCAACGAAAGACAAGTTCTCGTTGAGAGCAAAAAACATTTTTGATTCTCCGCTTGAGAATCCGCTTAGACCCAGCAGAACTAAGGGGAGAATCACAGTTCTGTATTAAAGGGTTGTCGGAGCAAACAAGCCGTATTTAATGTTTTATATATTAACCATACAATTTTGGTTTATGTATATCGACATATATATATATATATATATATTGTTTTCCAAACCGATTGCGTCTTATTTGTGAAATATTTAATGAAAACAGGCATACAATAATACAGGTCCATGCTTTATACATCTCACACATCTTTCCTTGTATGATCAATGCGCAATATTTTCTTTTTAAGTAGAAAAATTTCAATAAATCAACATAGCTCCGACCCCCTGTTAATATAAATAACAGTACTCTACATATTCTTAAATTTTAAAACAATACCTTATTGCATACTGCATTTCGGTTATTTTTTTTCTTTTTTTTTTAAGGTCGGCCTAATTAACGATGATAGTATATAACCTTGCACACCTATAATTCACTTTCACTTAAAATACCTAAAAATATATACAGATCTTTTTTTACTTTTCACGGAACGTAGAATGTCTTTCTCTTAACGAGTCTAAATTTTATAATTTTTATCAGACAGAATATAACCTTTGGTGTGTAAGAGAAAGAATTTTCCCGCTTCAGTCATCTACAAAGATCCTAAAAAGGCGCAAGTCTCAGCAGTCTGGCAGCGACCTTTTTTGTGCCCCATATCAATTAAAAGACTTTGTGCGCTTTTGGCGCTTCCTACAAACTGCGGAATAGGACAAGAGTGGTCTCTGGTCTTCTTTTGTACTCTGAGATAAATTATCGATATTTTTATAACGTTCGTATATATATAATATATAATAATAGTTTGGTGTTTTTTCTTCACTTTGAGCATACGGACTCGTCAGTGTTAAAACAAAAATATACGTGACGTGAATATCTAAAATAACTCCGTGAACTCAACTACATTCAACGTCGAGCGTATTCGTGATCTTCTTCTCTTCCTTTAAATCTGCACGTTAACGCGAAGTGGACGGTACTGGATTTGTTTGACTGGACATATAACAACAGTAGCAGGGAGCCAACAGTTCTGCGGTCCTATTACATCATGTAAAGATTAATGTTAAGTTCATTACAATTAAGTCAATAAAGATTTGTTTCTATATAATGTGCATTTGTATTATCACCCTATACCTCAGTCGAATTTGTGGTCGTTGGTCCTGTTGCTCTTGGTGGCGCAATCTGTTGCCGCCTTGAGATCCAGTCTCTCTGGCCAAATGCTAGGGCTGTGAACTTCCGCTACTTATATTCGAGGCTGCCTGATTTATTTCTGTCTTATCCAGCCGTCGTTCTACAGGATGACTGAAAATACGAAATAAAATTGAATGCCACTCGCGTGAGGAAAAAATTAGATAAAAGTACAGAATTTAATTTAAAAAAATAAAATTCATAAAGGTCTTCGACATACTCTTTGCGATCAAATGATGAAGAGGAACTGCTTTCTTCTGAAAGATTGCGCGCCTTAGCATCAGACAACGAACTAGTTTTCGATGAATCCGATGTACTCTCGCGTTTTGCTGGATCAGAGGAAACCTCACTATGACTCGCACTTTCAGACTCTTCTAATGGCAAGCATGTTTCTACCATTGCTTCCAAACAGTTAACAAACAGCTCTGCACTCTCTGCGGTACGATTACACTAAAATATAAACATGACATTCAGTACAAAATATTTTAGTTTAAGATAGCAAAAAACAAAATTAAATAACAAAATAAAGAATATACCTTTGTGTATGATCCAGCAAATCTCCAGAGTCCACCAAAGCCGCAACTTTGTAAGTAATGAAGCTGCTGTTGACTTGTATCTTCGCAGGCAATCATATTTTGAATAATAGCCTGTACCGAATTCAGTATTGCCTGATCATGGCAAGATGATAGAACACTAGTAATTTTTGCATCCAATAAATTATGACTGCAATGAAAAAAATATTGTACTTATGTCGCCAAATAATCGATTATAACATTCCATCTACTTATTAAAAAAAACCCACATAACAGGAAAAACCTTGGGAAAGACAACCGAAGCTTCAGCAAGGTATTCGTATAAAATCCTTGTCTCTTTTTCATCCGTTGAATACTTGACAAGTGTAGCCAAAACTGTTAAAACAAGAGTTTGTGTTGAAAAGTCCGTCAGCACATCGGGATCGAGAAGCACGTTGTTTTCGTTGCTTACGCTCACGCGTGCACTTCGATTCTACAAATAATATATGGAAATATTAGATAATACCACTAATTAAATAAAACAACAAACAATTTTATTAGTAAACGTATTTAGGAAAAGTCAGGAAAAGTCGTAGATTTAAATAGTTGTGACTTCTTTATATATATATATATATATAATACTAACTTGTTATTTAAGTGTATAATTATTCATTCACAAAAATTACTATTATTAAAAATAAACAAAATTTAATACCTTGGCTTCCAGCTCGTCATTTGCCTTGGCTTCCTTGGTCGAGGGCATGGAGAAGGATCGCTGCGTTTTAAATAAAATTCGGCCAGTCTTGTTAGTGAAAGAATTTTGTTTGCGTCACATCATTGACAAAGTACACACAGGGCGATCGAGGCGTAGACGTTAGTGACATTTTACAGAATTACAATCCGGGCAGGCAAAGTAGCAGGCACAGACACCAATTTCATCGATCACACATAGAAACAAACCAGTTTTCGTTCTTTGGCGACATATTGACAGTGTTACAACACAACTAATGCTATGATTTTTCATTGTCTACTTGGCTCAACTTTGCCAATCATGTAGTTAATAGATTTAAAGTTCATTCGCTTTCAAAAACACTCGAAGTAATGCGAAACGTTTGTGAACGCATGACTAATAATTCACAACTTTAGCTTTTAATAATACATAATGTATGAGTAGTTTTTTAAGTTATTATGATTTCACAGATCAGGTTTGTACGAAGCGAAAGAACTTTAGAAAATGTATAGTTAATGTATTGTACAATCTACTAAACAAGAAAATAACATTAATCACAGGAATAACGTGGAAGAGAACAAAAAAATTTTAATTTTATTGATAAGTTAATTAGCTATAATTGCAAAATATACCTGGTGATGTGGTGGATAATGTGTTCGCAGTTTAGCTTGGCTTATTGCGGTTTGGTCGAGTAGATCAAAAGATTTTTGTCTTCGGTTTGTTGGATTATTTGTACTAGCAGACATCTCCTAATTAAGAATATAATAACAGGTTATGGTTGAAACAATTGCTTTGTCTTCATTAAAATATAATTTCTTTAAACGCGTACCACACAATGTGTTTCGAGGGTATCCAAAAAATCAGTGCTACCAGATTCGCCAATACTTCGACTCAATGAATGCCTAATGTGACATCTACTTCTAACTTCTTCAGATATGGATACTAAAGCTGAAATTAAAAGATGTTATTTTATTGAAGGTTTGCTTTTTAAAAAACTTCGTTTTGGCAAAACAAAAAATCTAATTAATGTTTACCAGCAAGATATGCCACGCTCTCAGGAGTGACCTCAAACTTATCCCGCCTTAAAGGCTTTGCGACAATTGCAAGTAGCATCGTGAGTACGCGCGTGGTCCGGGTGACAGTTGTGAGCGTCGGATGCCGATAGCCTTTCAACAAATGTCCGACAAGAGCAAAGTGAAAGTTTGATTTGAAAGAAAGTCCGACCGCGTGGTCAAGCTGCTTGAAGTGCCACTCAAGTGGATCGCGAGTAGACATCATCACACGCTCAAGAGTCTTGTCGTCAAAAGTACCCTGCGAGTCTAAAGTATGCAGATTTTGTTCCAGCAATGCTAATCCCGAGGCATATAGGGATGCCTCGTCCAATTGGAGCACCGAAGTTGCGACCCAGAAAAGATAACGATGAATCGGCGATTCCTGAAAATTATTAATAAGAATAAGAGAGTTTGTTAACGATAATATAGGTATTTGTAATGCGCAAAAATTACCGGTCTGAGCAGAGGTTGCAACCGAGTGAGACACATAACGATGGACTCGAGTAGAGTGATGTCGTTAAAGCTCTCGAGAGCTTTGACGAGTATACGAAGCAATTGCTTAATATCTTGGTCAGTAATGCTCTTGCTGATGCATCCAAAGACAATAAGCGCACGTGGCTGCAATGCAGGATTAAAACAGAATGCAAAGCTTTTAGCAAGGGAAGTCCAAGTTCTGAGCCAGTCGCACTTTGGTATGTCACGCATGCACGCTTCCATAATCTCCAGTAAAGCGTCGGTTATGACTTCTAGGCTGGTCAGAGAGAGCCTCTCACGGTCCTGAGCGGCTACAATACTGCGTTCGTTTCCGAACCATTTCTCATTTGAATGACGATAGCTAGATCTGCAATGGATTGTATTTTATTTTACCAGATTCTCATAATGATAGAGTGATCGAATTCAACAAATACCAACCTAAAAGCAGTCACAGCAGCAGATTTGACCTTGCTAATACCGAAGAGCAAGTAAAATTTAGGCAGGGAGAACTCATCGAGGCTCATCCTTAGTACTCTATATGTATCTTCAGAAAACGACGGCGAGCTGCAGGTGCAGAGCGAATGTATGATATTGATAACGAGGCCGTGAGTCGAAGCCCGCATACTCAAACTGCCCGAGCAGACAAGAAAGGTGACGGTGTGAAAGAGATAGGGTAAATGCTTGCCCACATCTAGACAGTTATTGAATGATAGCATAAGTAAATAACGTGCTAATATCGCGATATCGTCCCACATCATGTGCTGCTCGAGTAGCGGCGTCGGCGAGGTACAGGTTTTGTCAACGACACGGCACAATCGGCCGATAACCTTCTTTGCAACAAGCTGTACGTTTCCAGAGGCCAGAGCTACTGCAGTGTCAGCCATTATTTCGACCATGGGAGAACCGAGGCCATAACGTACACTGCGGTGGATAAAGTTGTCCAAAACAGTGTCTATTAAATCTGGTAGTCGGCCTATAAAATTACGATAAGTTATATTATAACGGATACAAACGACTACTAGCATAAAATCGCGAATAATTGTAGTTTTGCTTGATTCGGCGAAAAAACCGTACCTATAGTACTCCAAATTTTGGCTTGAATGCTCGGGTACATTTCTACTTCTTCGATAGTCAACGTGATTAGTTTCTCAAGTATCTGAGTGACCTGCTTCTGACGTTTGCCGCCTTCGTCGTTAGGCTTATAAAAACGTACAAGATTATTCAACCAGGGTGTCATGTACTCCAAGCAGAGATGTTTCAATTCAATCGTTGAAACTCGGAAGCCCTGTATGCACTCCTCCAGGAACTCTAAGGTCAGATGCGGATCATTAGCTGCTAATGTTTCGCTCAGGTGCTTGATGAAGATGGTGTTGTTCGAGGGAATGCAGAGACCGGATGTTTCGAGTAGCTGACCCTCAATCTTAAGATCGAAAGTCGCAGTTAGTGCACATAGCTGATTATATGCGGCTGTGCGAAGATTTGGATCGGAACTACCCAGATTTAGGAGTGCCATATTCAGTAATGTGCCAGGTACATCTTTGGGTCGAATTTTGGGATGAACCGACATTGAATCAGGCTGAGAAAGTTCCCATCTATAAACAATTTATAGATTTGGTCATTAAAAAAAATACATGTATGAAATAACATATGTAGTATGATTGCCCAAATAATCGCCGCATACCTATTGCGAATGTGAATAATTGCTTGAACGATGCTATCACAGTCGTTGTGAATAAAAGAGAGCGGGCCGGCCTCGTTGGAAATGGTAAGCGTGAATTGATTATCGTCGACGAGGCAGACCTCCTCAATTTCGGAAGCGTAGTAGACATCGTTGAGTAGCACGGAGTGAGATAGAACCTTGCACTTTTCGGCCGAAGTTATTTGTATAGCAGTAGGCCCAACCTTAATCGACACCTTCGTGTCTTTATGCGATAATTTAAGAGCACTCGTGAAGACCTTGAGATCCTCGTCGAGAGAGAGCGTAGCGCCAGGCAATCGTTGTTGCTCCGAATCAATGAGGTCATTAAGTCGACCGGGTCCATCGACGAAGACAACCTTACGATTGCCCTTAAGGGGCGCCAAGATGCGGTCATGATACTTGGTGTACTCGCGTACCCAGCTGTTGCAGTTATAAATGTAAGCCGCGTGGATGTTCTCATAAGCTACCTCGGGCAGAACGTAGAACCACTTCTGCAAGAACTCGGTCCGAAAGCGGTTGTCCGAGCATGTATGCGTGAAGTCGATGACGAGTTCGAACGGCGAGTGACAGAACGGTTTTAGTGTCAAGATTACGTGGTAGATAAGAAGATCGCCATTCGTTTCGCCGATTCTGAAAAATGTCGATACAATTATTTCTTAGAAATATCCTTTTGTTGTACGCTCACTTCATTTTTTAGCTAGCACTTACTTGTATCTTCTGGCAATGTAGTAGAATACTGGATAGCCTTGTTTACTGGTTCCAGCTTGATAGAAAATGTTCAGACTCTTTATATTTTTGAACTCATCTTTCTCGTGCATGTTGTGCTTCACCATTATTTCTTCGAAGTTCGTTGATGACATATCGATGCTAGACCATCTGGCGTATGAGGATGAAAACAGCAGACTGCAAAAATAAATTAAATGAGAATAAAATATCATAAAGTACATTGATTTAGACAGCAAATAAATAAACAGAAAATAGAAGCATTTTTATGTTAGAATAATTATATTTTCACCAATAAAGTAATGATAAACATTAACGTGTATTACATTGAGTACGATACAACACACTTTGACCAGAACAACTTAAATGTAGTTGTTCACAAAAACTTTTCATACATTCAGTTTAAGAGCTGACGCTTATTCAAAATAGTATTACTTTGCATAAGATGTAATGAAGATTTAATACAACCGTCACCTCACGAATATAAAATCTTTTCTAGCGCTGGGTGGCATAAATCCGCGTTTATGCCCCGCCTATCCGTGACATAAGTAGTCCATTATTGCACTCGCTATCGCTCGGACGATGCTGCACGGTGCAATGGTGATTATGGCACGGATAAGTGTGGCACGTCGGATGTATGCAGTCAGTACTATATAATAACGTACGATACACGTGTCATAAGTCGTCCTTCATAGCACAGCGTTAAGCATACTCGCTAAGCTCGAGCGCTTATACAAACCGTGCGGTAAAGTACGACTTATGTCACTGGTATCGTAATGTACTATTTAAGTATTATAGAAGTAATTTTACGGCATAACAATAATAAGACTCAAATAATAAGCGATTTAAAAGAAGCTAGTATTCTAAAAAACCAATGATCTACATATAAAAATTGTATACGCATCAAGGCAGACATAAGGAACATAGACACCAAGTATACAATAAAGTCTTCCCAACAGACAGCACAAAACAAAAGTAGCGAGTAAACTCGCTAGAAAGCAAAAACAATTAAATTCTAACTAAGCAAAGAGAGAGCGTTCCAACGAATCGTCGAAAGTAAAATCCGGCTCCTCCTTACTGTGAATCGACGGGTTTATGCTCGGGCGGACCGAGATAAGCCAACAGCGTGGCCATCTTATCGAAAGGACGCCGGCCCACAGCCTTGTGATCGCGGCTGCTGCTCAGGTAATCGCCTATACGCTCCTGGTGATTCCAGAGCAATCGGTGCAGCGCAAGCACGTTTGCATCCGAGACAAAGGACATAGGATGGTTGGCTTGGTCGACGGTCTCGCAGTCTGAAGCTATTTGAATGAAGAAGCGCCGGGCTATCTCGAAGTGCGCGCGTAGAAAATCATTGAAGGGAAGCATGTGCTGCTCCTTGCTGAACTCCACGTGGTTAGCGATGTTCTGCAGAATCTTGGACATGAGCATGAGGCCGCGCTTGACCGGTGGTGGCACAGGCTTGTTGACGATTCCCATTTCCTGAGGTGATACTATTGCTGGGTTGATGAAGCGCAAAAATATCACCGTACCCACAGCGCCGATGTTGTTCTGCGGGCACTGAGGAAAACGCTTACTCAACACTTGGTAAAGGCAGTGACACATTGAACGCAGTTGCGGCGGAAATCTGTGGAAAATCATACAAGTCATGTAGCTAAATCTTTTTAAAAATTCAAAGAAGCTAATATTTGCAGTCTATTAATGCTTTCTCAGAGACGAAATATTAAAATAAATAGTGTAAAGATATGCTTATGATAGATTATGACACGCTTCAATTTTATGATTTACCTTTCAGCGGAAGACACAATAGCATCAAAGACCTTTTGCGTAAGGGCAATAAGATTTCTGCCATTCTGCTCGATATCCTCATTTACGTCGATCCTCGCACTGTCTACCTCAAAGCTTGTCATCGGATCGCTTAGAAGAGGTGTTATCAAAGGTTCCAACAAGCTCTGCAAATAACTAGCTCCATAGATCTTAAAGCAGAAAGCCATAATCTTGCTTCCGAGACTGTTGCCACGGAAGAGCGTTTGCATGCAGTCCGAGACCTCGACCTCCCGATAGAACATGTTCCATAGCAACGGAGAAAGCAAATGCTTTGCGTCGAAGAGGGTGACGAAGACACGCGCCAGTTCGTCCATTTGGTTGGTCGTGACGACGTTGGCCAAGGCCATTGCTATTGGTAACTCGCCCTTGTCACTGATCATCGTTACAAGCTGGACGAGCTGCTCAAAGCGATCGGCCAACACGGTCTCGGCCAGCGTGTCGAACTCCGTACCTTGTTGCAGAATCTTTGTCAATACCTCCATAAAGGCAGCTCTTGTTTGCAAATCGCGATTGTATCCTAAGTCTATGATAAAATAGAGAAAATTAATAAGCTAAGTGAACTATGTACTTTTATCTTACAATTAGATTATAAGTTAATGATAATGCAGACAGGCGCACCTATAGAATGCATGAGTCCACTATCGATGTTCGCGCTTAACAGATTGCTCATAGCTTGAATGGTAGCGTTTCTAAGAGTCGAGAGTTTGCCGGTGGTAAGACGCTGCCTCGAGACAACTTCCTTTTCCTCGGCAGCGGCGTCGTTACAGTCGTTCAACAAATTCATAAAGAGAGTAAAATATTTGAGAAACAGTTGAGACTTGGCTTCCATTAGATCGCCGCGGTCAGACTCTTCGGGTTGCAAGGGTAAGCCTCGTAGAAGCGCACCTACTGCCTCCATGCAAGCTTGATCCAATTCCCTGAAGTATTTACTAACGTATAGGACAATGTCCTTACAGTGTGAGTTTCGGATGGAAGATTTGAGATCTAAGCAAATTATGATAGCACAAAAGGGCTAGACGATGCCTAAGAGATTAAATTCAAGTCTTTTTATAATAGTTTTTTAATCAATAGTTCGAATCCGCTATATTCATTCAAAAGAATTTGCTTATGTACGATGGTTATTTCATCATTTATCTACATTAAGAATGACGTAAAATTATAATGGTAATCGATTAACTGGTAAACGCTTAAACAATTCAAGAAGGATGCTAGTTCTAAAGGTTCTAAAATCTAGTCTAGCCCTAGACTATAATATGAATAATATGTAGTATAATTTTAATTACCTAGTTATAAGTGTAACATCACTACCACCTGGTGGAGCTATGGGATGGGTGGTTCCCATCACCCAATCAGTAAGATACTCAACGAGTTTATTGCGGAATTTCATTTCTTGTCTAAAAGCCAAATCGTCTCGACGCTTCATCATCACTTCGACTAATTGACACAGCTTCGTCTTGATGTGTATGGCGTGCACAGTCATGTCGAGATGACGTACGTAGCGCACAATGGCTAGAGTCATACCTTCGATGCTCGTCATTCCCAGGTATTCCGAGGGCTGATCGGTCTTAGAATCCAATACATTCTTCATGATAAATATCGTGTGCTCGATGAACTGAGTATTGACGTCCATAAGTACGACTTGTCCTTGCTGATCGAAAAATTTCTCGACGATACTCTTGATCTGGTCGAACAATATCGGATACAATGCTGGGCTCATCTCGTGACCGACAAGCTCTTTCACGTGTTTCTGTATCTGCGGCCCGAACTTTTCGTTGTTGCAGATGAGTAAACGAAGCAGGTTAAAAACGAACTGCGTGACGGGACAGTACTGGACCTCCTGGCTGGAGTTGAACAGGCACGAGACATTGTCAGATTGTTGTAGTTGCTGTTGCTGCTGCTGCTTGGCTGAACCCTTTTTTGGCTCGGGATTTAGTGGCAAACCAGACAACGGTCTATTAGGCGAGCGCCGCTGCAGGCAGATACCACCGAGTGCGCAAAGGAAACCTGTCATGTTAGCCCACTCGTTGATCTGCTCCTCGAGCTCGTGTTCAGAGCTCTGATGCGAAGCACGACGTTTACCAGCACTTCGATGGAACGATTCGACTTGTCCGTCTTCAGCTTTGGTTTTCGGGTAGTTCGTTAGCTGACGACAAGTTTGCTCCCAGTTGCGAAAAGTTTCCTCCCAAGCCTAGAAGGCGTTAAATTATGAATTTATTTAATAAGAATAATTCATTTTGAATCGTATGTTTTTAAAATTATTTAATGAATTGAAACTCACAGGTTGAACTCCATTAACGCAATGTTCAATCTTCCTGAGAAGAGCCATTATTCGTTTTTGTAAGGCTGCGCGACCTAAGAGAATAAATAAGAATGTAAATACGAATTTTCATTGGGTTGTCGAACATTGTCTATACATATAAAACAAGATATACGCAAAAACGAACACAAAAAAGAGGGTATCGTACAGAGCTGAGTAATGCAAATAATGAATAATTTTCTGCCAAAAAATAAACAAGTCTTTTGTATCGCTAATCGCGTATAATTATTCAACTTAGCATTGCGTCAATGTGATAATCTGCAAATAAAATTCATGCAAAATTGTGAAAGTTTCTAAAAATATAACTCGACTGATTTTGAATGATGTAAGATTATATTAAAAATAAGCTTGACTAAATTTTTTATAACTTATGATTCAGTGGTAAAAAGCCGTGCTGGGCTCAGCTCTGCTACATTATTCCAGAAGACTCACCGTGATTGTTTTCATGATAACAAATCCTACTCTCTCCGCTGGCTGTTGTATAGAAATATATGCTTCAGACTCTCTTTCTCGAGGATTTTTAATAAAGTACCAAGCAGGTAAAATATTGATTTTTTAGATACAACTCACCAGTGGTAAGGACAGTAGAAGCTTGAGCTAGTTCGACGTACAAGTGATAATTGGGCAGCAGACAGGTAACAGCCACCTCATCACTACCGCAACGTATTTCGGCTTCCTCGCAGAGGAGTGAAAAACAGGACATGGCGACCAACACGGCCTCCATATCTATGCTCCACAGATACATGAAGAAAACGACCTAAAAATTTATGAAACATTTATCGTTGGAGAAATTCAATTTAAAGCTCACACTATTATTACAGAAGTATATATAGACGAACCTCTAGTTTAATGTGCGCTTGTTTGCAGATAGCAATCTGGCTGCCTACGTTGGCACAGTCTTTATTCTGTGATAGGAAAATATTACGACAAATAAGGATCTCTCGTAACCACTTGAGAATATCGGTGTAGTTGACGATCTGATGCTGTATGAGTTTCTGTGATATGGAGAAAAGGACTTGCGAACTGACGTCCCAGAAAGTATTAATAGGCGCTTCTGGATTCCAAGCCTTAATCTTATCGGGGTGATGGAGTACAAGAAGGGCCTCCATAGCCTCATGCGCAATGTCTGGCATGGTCAACTGATGAACGAGAGAGACCAAACCGTTGATCAATTCCAATGTGGAGCTTTGGATTTCGTGGCCAGCTTTACCTTGATTCTGCAATCAAATATAATTGATAATAAATAAATTATTTAGTTTCTTAGCGTCGATGTCTAGATAGACTAGCTAAACTGGAAAGTGTACTATTTTCATTTGCCATTCGCAGATGTTATATGATGTTATATGTAGTAAAATACAGAGTCATTGATTTGTTTAGTCTTCGGACATTTATTTCTTCCCGGCTAATTAGGTGGAAAAAAAATTAAAATCGCGAAACGAGGAAAAATAATATTTTTCTCTGCTATTAATGGCTTTTTCAGATGTTCATTCATGCTGAAAACACCTTACTCTCAATTAAAATTAGTATGCCTATTGTGTAAATCAGGGGCGGAAAGAAGACAATTACTGACACGTGTGAATATTGCGACCACTAGCTGCGCGAATACCGGGGAGGGGGAGGGGGTTCAATACATTATATACTATGTCCTTTGTAAACTTTGTCAATTTTTGTAATCTTTGTGACGTTATGCCTGTAACGCAGTATCCTTCTCTGAAACCGATTGATATTTTTTCTTTGATCTTCTACAGGCGTAACGTAATTCAAAGCAACTCAATGATGCTGTGATACAATAAAGTTAGTATTCAATCAAACGTCGATTTATGTTCCAATACCGCTACAAACAAAAATTTCATGCACGGACCAAATTGTCATTTTTTCCTTGAGCATATCTATATTCAAAAACTGTTGGTATCGAATTCTCATAACTTAGTATTAATTAAGTATGGAATCTTTAATGCTAGTTAACTTCATCTCAATATTTCAATTTATATTATTACTCATAGTATTATTCATCAGACTGTTATTTTATCATACGTACATAAATATATTTACTGTAATGAGTATTTCACCAGTTAATTGAATAAAATAAAACAACTAACTATCAAATATGAGGTCTATTATCAACAATTTTGCAAATACTCGTTAGTAAGCTATACTCTTATATTGCGTGAATCTTATCCGTATATAATCTTATCTTGTCTGTGTATATGAGTCTCGCTATTATTTCAACGTCAAATTATAAATTTATTTTAAAAAATATCAATTATTTTTATAAAAAATGAACTTTTAAGGCGTAAAAAAAATAATTCTATGAAAATTCGTGATTACTGCAGCCCCGCACCTAAGTCCCTGTAGCGCAGAGGATAGCGCGTTGGACTTCTAATCCAAAGGTCGTGGGTTCGATCCCCACCAGGGATGGTGACTGTGGCAAAAGCAACGTTTACGTTGTTGGTTTTTTTTTTTAATTTTTTATATCTTGTATAGTCAAAACAACGTAAAAGAAGAAGTATGCGCCAAAAAAATTAATTTCAACTTGCATATTATGCACTTTTACAACAATGCATTTTAACCATTTTCCTTTTTTTTTCTTTAAATTTTTTATGAAATACGAAAAGTATTATTAAATAAAATATTTTTACGTACATTTAACATAAGCATCGGATCAGCATGTATCAGTCGAACCATCCAAAGTAAAAGATTTCTGTAACTGGAGATCTCTTCTCCACGATCTTTGTATTTGCTCTGTTCCTTGCCTTTTAAGGTGAAGCTCTGTATCATACGCAGCGGTGTATGCGATATGTAACTTTGGGAGACTTTGTTTAACGTATCCGTAAACATATTCCGCAGTTCTGCACTACGTGAGTAAACGAGATCGATTTTCTGCCACCATGATAGTCTAGGCTGACTGACAATTCTAAAAACATAAATTTCGTATTAATTATCGCAGAATTGTTTTAACTAAAACGTTAAAATTTAAATCAGTATACAAATAAAACTGACTTGTACAAAGAGCTAATGAGTACGAATTGATAAGTCGATGGGGAATTAAGATTGAGGCAGACTTTGAAGACTTCGTTGTTGTGCGGCATTATGCGAAAGACGCTGACGAAGCAGTCGATCATGAGATCGATGTCTTGCGAGACGTAGCTCTGGCCCCGGGAGAAAGGCTTATTCGGATTGAAGAGCAGCGATATCAAATCGTGTATGACATGCTGCACCAGAGTGAATATCACGTTATTCGAGTCAAGATTGCTGACATAGGTCGAGGCTTTGCAGAGCTTGACACAAGTAAGCGCAGCAGCCTCGACAAGCTGTCGATTCGAGCCACCGTGAGCAACTAGGCCCTTTTTTACACTATCTATAAAACACTTTTTCTTCTTGTGCTCTGGCGAGTATGGTGCACCAGTATCAGCATTGACGATCTCTTCGAGCACCTTGGGTGAGAGTATGAGCAGCATAATCTGTAGAGGCCAAACCGCGGCGAGGCGGCCCTTTTTGTTGTCGGCGAATGTGTCCAGAATATCGAAGAGTTCACCACAGGCCTTGACGAGCTCATCGTTCGGGTTCTTCTGGAGATCCGCAAACTCCTGGGGATACGTATCCATCCAGTTCCAAACGGCCTTTTCTAAAGAACTCATTAGCACAAAATGCGCCGATTTCTTTAGTTGACGAAATTTTTGGTTTATTTCTGCAAATTCAAATGTCAGTAATTAATAATATAATTTCCTAAATTTAATTTTCCCAGATTTCGAAACATTTCTAATATTCAATAATTATTGCTAATGATACCATTAACATAACTAGAATCTTCAGATGTTAAAAGATAATAATGAATATATAAACCTATAAATAAATAAGTTGTTTGGATTGATAACATTAAAAGTTAGAAATATAAAAATGAGTTTGACAAAACTGAAAATGACACAGTGGTATTTGCTTGCGAATAAATACATTTGTAATACAGTTTTTTCATCGTTATTACTTTCAATTTGACAAGCAATTGTTTATAAATCCCGGGCTAAATATCTTCTGTTTCTTTAGAAGCTGTGTTAATTTTTTCATTATTAATAATAACTTTTGAATATTAATAGTATATTACGATACAAGTGACCTAAGTAGCACTTCTTGCACGGCGTAATTAGGACCCTCGCTGCGCTCACTTGTATCGCAATGTACTATTAGAAATCTCGTATATCCTTAATTACGTTTCATTCTAACGTAAATTTTCAAAGCGACATTAAACTTACCATTTAAAAGTTTAGTAAGTCTATCAACGTCAACATTAATATGCTGTATCAGTTCTATATCACTATAATCCGGATTTTCCTCGATGCATACTGACAGTTCTTGAAGACGGGCGGAAATCCGATTGAAAACGGCGCTAAAGAAATTCAAACTGAGAGCGAATAAAACTTTGCTTGCCAGATTTTTCAGATGTGCATTCTGAGGACTGTCATTTGGAATATCTGGAAATTAAATCACCAACAGTTATTGAATGTACATTATTGTGAACACGAATTTCACCCAGTATAAACATGTAAAATTAGCGAAAATGTTCAATTTTTTGTTTTTTAATTGAATCATGTATGAGCAATTCTATTACCGAGTCAATAATTGTACTGGATATTGAATCAGGACAGCTTGTATATACTAGAGAACTGTTCAAGAGAGAAATCCATGTTGAAAAGTTTTTTTTACACCGAGTAATTCAAAATTTACAGCCAAAATAGCAAATGGATCCTTTCACATTTACGAAGATAGTTTTTTATTAATATTGGATTTGACAATGGCCAATTGTTTCTATACTGTATGAACGTGATCTCGGAAACAAATTAAAGTTATAAATTTTCACCATGGCAATAAAATATTGCGCCAAGAATAGCTATGGATGTATAACCATACTGGGGATCTCATTACAAACTTTATTGATCATAAAGAGTATAATACAACGTGCATGGGAAAAAAGGAGAGAAACCCATATACAATACGACACGAGGGTAATAAAGAAAAAAATCCAACAACACAAGCATCTCGTACCGATAAACTGGCAGATCTCGCGTAGGAGTAGCTTGACGTTCATCGCCTCCTCGTACTTGGTTGTGTCCTTGGGCTGGTTGGCGAGGCAACGCTCGAGGGTGTCGAGGACAATGATGATGGACTCGTAGCAATGCCGGTCCTGGTCGCTGCAGTGGAACGAGCGCTGGCCTCCGGTGCCGCTCGGCACCATATCGTTCACCCGCTTCAGGATAGTCGTCAGTCCAGAGATCACCAGAGAAAATCGATACCGAGATATCTGGATCAGACATTTTTTGTTCTTCTCCTCGTTCAGCCGCGAGTGCGTCGTTTGCGGTCCGGCTCGACATGGTAGCTGGAAATAATCGACGTCGTTTTGTGTATAGTAGATCGGGATTATATCATGTATTATTATTGTGTAAAAAATAAATCGACACAATCCGGAAAACGCAATTTGTTTCTGATTCCCCATATATTCAGTTATTATAGGATAGTATATAGTTCTATTTTTGTCTTATAAATCTGTTAATTTATTCGGTTCGCATATAGACTTTACCTCTCTGGAATAGTCCACATGAACGACGCCTCTAGCATGCGTTGTACATTAGCAACGATTTAAAAAATCCCCGGGCTTAAAAAAATATTTGACGAGAAATCGAAAAAAAAACAGCGTGTCTGCAAATAAAACTATTTTTTGCCTATCCACACCATCGGTAATCTCCAACGCGTTGAGCGACCAAGCTTTCATTGAAAATCTATAAAACATCAATGATCAAAAGAGCTTACTATCGTAAAACTATAACGCAACATCAGAGAAGAAGCCTGTCAATCGACATATTATCTCGCGCAGGAGAGATAGAGAGAGAGAAAACCAATCGTGAATGAGCGAAGGACCTTGTCCGTGAACTGGGTCGCGCTGCTGCTGCTGCCCGGCTCTTTTCATCAATCGCGCAGCGCAGTTCTATGAAGCTGGCTGCAGCCCCCAGTCATCGGACCGCATGAACCGAGCCTCATTTTCATTCATGCATCGGCGCTTGTGCGTCTGCGCGCGCGGCTTCTGACGCTCCAGATTCGCACCGCGAAATCGGCTCGTCCTGCCGCCTAGGACTCGAGGATGTTCAAGGAGTGGCTTTTTTCTGCCATATATATAAGTATACCTTTTTTCTAAGTTCGTCTAACAGTTTCTCCGAGCGAACGAAGAATTTTTGAAACTATATAGGTATATTTCACCGATCGGTCGATCATCGAGCTCGACACACATTCGCTGCTGCTGAGCTCCGGAGCTTGTCGACCGATGAAAAAAAAGCGACGAAATAGTCTCATTCATCGGGGGGAGTATATGATCGCTCGCAAGAACTATCGCGGGGGAGGATCGCAAAATGGGTCACTGAACAAAGCGCATGCGCGCGCAGCAAACGGGGGCAGGGAACGCCGAGGACGACGCCTCTGATGCTGAATGTGGAGCAACCGCGCGAAGGGATGTATAGTATATATTTAGGGTTGGGCGAAGGTCAAGTGAGGTCTTTATATGAATGAACGCTGCCGTCGTCGCGCAAGCTAGCGCCGGTATTGACTTTTGCACTTTTTTTTTATTACTTTTTGCTTGTTCTCGCGATGATCGATCTTCCCTCTGATCGATTTTCGAGGATGAGGATGAAATTTTGAGAATCGCGCAGGTTCGAGGGAAGAAAATGCTGAAATTCGATGTTGAAATGTCTTCAACCCCGAATCGGGATGGATTAAATGAAAAAAAGTGAACTACTTAATGTTTAGATTACTCAAACCATTCGTGGAAAATATATACGAAACTCGCGGTCTTTGCTCGGGGCACTTCAAGTAAAGCAGTTGCGATTGAAGCTTAATACGATTTCGCAGAAATGAATTCAGGTTATGCAGCTTGAAAACAAGTCGCGAGCGCGCGCCGGCGGCGGCGGCGGCTGCGCTCTTATATAGCCGGAAACGCAATTTATCAAATTTTTTTTTGTAAAATATGACGACACACGATGAACCGGAAGTCCCGTGAGACGAGAATAAACGGCGCTTCACGTTTCGGCGTAATTGTGTATTTTTTTCTACGAGTATACACGTGTATTCTATACACACCGTCAGCTCTCAGCCAATGTTTATTAAATAAAAGTATTCTTGGATGTCGGCTTGTTTTTTACCGATTTCACGTAACGTTTGCACACAATTCTTGTGATTCGAATTATCACCGTCAGATTCATGTATTAGAACGCATCGATAATGAAATTCAATATATATATATATATATATATTATTGTGTCATCAGTTTGAATGTATGTATAGAAAGAGTTCGGAATACTTTTTTCTAAACAAGGGAAATTTAACGAACAGTTATAGTCATTGAAAAAAAATCATAGATGTTCTCTCCGCGCTTTCGAGTAGACGAAAAACTTCGAAAATCATGTATATCAACACTCGTTCCCACTTATCAGAACTCGCGCGAGAGCTATCTCATCAGCGAGCGCGTGCTCCCTATAATGTCTTATTTTATGTATACATATGATATAATACGTAACACGTCGTGTCGCGCACAGATTTACGAGAAATCGGCAGGAAGCAAGCTTTTCTAAAAACACTATAAGCCTTACGTCACACGTATACAAAAGTCGTCTCCATGAAAGAGTGAAAGGCGAAGGAAAGTTTTTCGGCGGGGCGGGGTTCGCGCGCGCGATAACGAGCGATAAGCGCAGCGGCTATGCATATATACTACTGTCTGAAGAAAAGACGAAATACTTGGAAAGAAGAAGTTCACTTGCAGAAGTAAATAGAGAGTGACAGTGTTAAAAGGTCTTTGCGATTTTGGGCTCGTCCTCGAGAGGTGATTGATCAAAAGCGCGTAACATTTTATTTCTTTTTGCGCCGAGAAGGTGGCGGTGCTGAGAAACGCATTTTTAACTTTTTGATTGTGATTAAGGTTACGTATTACTTTTATAAATGTGCGTACGATTATTTATGAACAAATTGAGATTACAAGATATCTAGACTTTCTTTTGTGCGGTTATTATTCACGAAGAATCAGGATATAACATCAAATATGCATGTACAGTTGTTCTCGCAATGGACAGTCTACCCGGTAAGGAGTGTATTAATATTGCTTTAAATTACGTTGAAAATATATTCCTCTGAAGTATTTTTCATTCAAAACGCAATCTTTGAAAAGACATTGTTGTTGACATTTCCACGCCGACAAGTTCCTAATCATACATCAACAATGCCATTGAATCTTATAAAGACAAAATGACAATCATTCGAACAATAAACAGTATCAAAATATATAAACATGTATCACTAATAATGACAAGTGAAAAAAACGCGAAGAACAGATCTACGTTAATTGAAATTAAAAAAAAAGAAATGAAAATTAAATTTCATCGATTCCAAGTCTTGCATAGGCATTTGAGTTCCCAAACAACATTGATACAAGCAGCAGAAGAGTCAAGCTGAATGAAAATCGAAGAATCAAGTTCAATGTCACCAGAGCAGCGCGCGACTATCTAAACTCTTTCGACAGGGGCCTAGCAGAACACACAACAGCAGAAGCACAACACTCTCTCACGCACACACACACACACACTCAACGGTCCACGTAAAACGAATCGTACGAACGTGACGGACAGTCCTCCGAGCAGCATCTATATTACGTCCGGGGCGCAGTTCCCGACACGACAGGCCCGCAGCACGAAAAGCCAAGTAACGCGCGAGTATGCAAGAAAAGAGCCGCGAAGAAAAAGAAGAAACAACAAAGAGCACAGACAGCAAAAGACGGATCGTCAGGTGAGGTGCTTACCTGTTCCTCGAATCGCGCGATCAGCAAATTGGCCCACTCGCCGGGCTTCTGCGTACCCATCGCCACCCAAGCTGATGCTGCAGCCCGCTGTCGTCCCTCTCTGAGCAGCAGGCGACTTCCGACGTCGCGGTCCAAAGACGCTGGCTGACGCGTGGGGCGGGACTCCACAAAGCCGCCGCTGCTCTCTCTCTCGCTCTTCTATGCTCGAACTCGATAGTACGTAGGATAGGTCCTCTCTCCGGTCTCGGTATATATACAGGGAGAAAGAGAAAGAGAGAGTGAGAGAGGAAGGAGGGGTTAGGCTAGCCCAAGCGGCTTCTTGCCGCCCGACCCCGTCTTCGGCGCCGTCCGCGGCCTCGTTCTCCTCATGCTCGAGACGACGTCAACGAGTTCGTCCACGCACTTTACTTCCTTCCTCTATAACGTCGTCGTCGTTGTCGTGGTCGTTGTCGTGGTCGTCGTGGTCGTCGTGGTCGTCGTCGTCGTCGTCGTCGTCGTCGTCGTTGCTACTGCTGCTGGACGACGCCGCGCACGCACTACGGCTGCTGCTGCTGCTGGTACTGTTGATGCTGCTGCTGCTGCCAGTGTGCAGCGAGAACTCCGTGAACTACGCTAGTAACTTGAACTCGAGCTATACATGACATATCGATATAAAGGAAAATCCAATAATTGCGGAATGGTTAGCGACGTTTGCGGTTGCCATTCGAAGAATTGCGGATGTCTTTGTTTTTTAGTGAAAAATTATGAAAAACTTGTCGACCCGCGAGAAAGTGGGAATATGCAGTTTATCCAGCATGTGAGCATGCTCACGGTATTGGAAGCAATGAAAATCGTTTGCAATCGAATTGCGGATCATGTGAATAATTGTGTAATCACCGAATTCTCGATAGTTATTGAGTAATTAATTATTGTAATATATTCGTGTGGGTTCGAAGGTGTCTATGCGCCATCTGTCGACTGTGTTTAGAAATGTACAATTGCTTATATAGCTATATATAAGCATCAGTAGGCTAGGCTAAAGCAGCGCGAGCGAAACAGGAAGGAAGTTGTAGACTAGACGAGAGAGCGAGAGAGAAGCGAATAGCGAACTCTAGAGAATGACAAGGGAGGCGCATGCGCAGCAGTGACCGCGCCATTCATGAATGGTTCGCTCGAGGTCTGAATTATTATCGGTCGATATGACCTTTTTATGCCTTGCATGCTCTCTTCGCGCGCGCTTTCTTCTCCTTCCTCTCCTCTCGTATGTGCATACACATATGTGCGATTTCGTGTATCTTGATCTCGTTCCCCAGTATTTTTGAGGCTTCCAGCGCTACATGCACGTCTCAATGTTTCGAGGTCCCTCCTCGCCGTCGTCATTCAAAGCGACTCGCGCCCGTGTATACATGTGTATGCGTGTTCTATTTATGCGGGAGCAGGAGGTAGGGAGGTCGAGGCTGCTTTTTCGTGCACAGCTGTTGCACGCGTGAAACTGTCCTTCGGTTTTGTTGATTCTTTGAATTTGCTCGATAGAGCGAGTGCATTATGGAGACTATTATGATTATACGCATTTGGATTAAATTAGTTGTAGATGACTCTAAAGTTTAAAATAACATCTTCTTTTATATATGCTACAATGGTAATACTTTATCACAATTAGAGAGACATTGTAGATTCAAAAATTACGTATACATGATTATGCAATAAAATTTCAAAATAAATTTGTAATAAAAAAATTAGCCTTATAAGCACAGACTTCATGACGGCCCGATTTTTACAAGGCGATTGCTATGAGTAAATATCAAAATTCTATTGGACTAGTAATAGAATTTTATTTACTAATTCTATACAATATTAATTGACTTTTGTATGGGAAGTATATCACAGGATGATGTGTAAAAAGTTGCTAACAATTTGTACAAAATATAAACACTACTGCTAATATAACAACAATTCTCAAGAATGATTATGCTACATCTCGAAATACCTATATTTTTTATCTAATTCATTTGCCGTAGCTCTCAGTACGTCGTTGTCCCTACGGCGATGTTTTTCAATACACTCCAGCTTCTTCATATCTAAATCCAGGACTCGAACGTTGACTAAAAAACTTCGACCTTTAGAAGTATTGATTCGGTGCGCAGGATTTATATTTGATGATAATTCTCTGGCAACATAAAAAATACATACCCATAAATAATTGAGGCAAATATGTATAAACTAAAAAATTTCAAATAAATAATTGATTATTTATTTTTGGTTTGAAAAAGCCTGAAACGTCGATCGCAGGTCTCAAAAGTAAAAAGGCCTCATGTCGGTAAATATGCATTAGATGGAAATTGGCCTACTGTTGGTAAAGTAGAACACTACTACTACGGCTGGTTATGAACCGAGAAATTTCTTACTTATCGACTTCTTGATAAGCCATCAATATCGAGCAGTCTTTCGCGGTGCAAGATAGCAAATAATTCTTTAAAATAGTCAAACACTCTTTGACTGAAATATTCTTCTCAAAATCTCCGCTGTCAGTAAGACGTTTTTGCTCGTTATTGTTCTTCTCGGGTGATGTACTCGTCAATATTGTATGCTGGACTGCCCCATCATTCAGTTGTTTATTTTCTACGCCACCAACCTCTGGATTCGTCTGTAAAAAATATTAATTCCATAGAATGATTTTAAAATTAATAAAAACTCTTCTTTGCATTTTCAATACACTAATATAATTAGTTCTCCAATAAGACTAAATAACCAGAAAGCTATAAAATTTAGTCCAGCATCGACAAAGCATACGTATGTGACCTGATAACAAAAAACTCGTGCACAATTTGGCAGTTCCAGCCAAAAGCAAAGCTTGAAAAATTAAAATTCACCTCAGGGTGGACGCTGGCCTCAGCAGTGCGCACGAGGTCCGCGTAAATCAACTCGTCGGTGAGGAACGCCGAGAACTTGGCGTAGACCCAAACAACGGCGTCGGCACCGCTCCGGTGCAGCCTCTGCATCCGAAGAATTCGCTCGAGGACCGACCCCTTAGCTGGCCGACACTTCTTCTCGGCCGACAGCAGGCATTCCTGTCAATCAGAAGCCGGACAGTTCTTTACGTGCTTCACGCCGAGCTATTTCGCTACTTACTCACCGCCGCGCTTTTTTAGACACGACGGATCTTAAGTGGTTGGATGTTGTGATTTTTGGTGTCTGAGCTGTTGGGAGATTTACGCGAGGGTATTTCGAAGGGATGGCTTGGTTATTACGCCAAGGATTGTGAAAGAGATGGGGAAAGCAGTTGCGACGAGTATTTTGAGTTAGGAGTAGCGGTTTTTGATCTTGTACGAATAATATTTGTTTACGAAAAAATTATATGCGTTGCATGAGACCGTTGAGAAATTTAATTCAGCAGTTTTAACGCAACGCGAAAATATGTCATTATTGAAAAAGAAACAAACAGGACGTATCCGCCCGGTGGGAAACGCCGGATTAACGGTAATAAATAACCAGTTTGTGCACTTTTTGTCTATCCAAATGGACGCTTTAAAAATAGTTAATGAACTTGAAAGTAGTATTTTATGTCCAGTCTTCTGAAAAATGCGGAGAGCTATAGTAAGTTATTCTACGATCATATTTGAAAGTTGGCTATTTCACTTTTATTTTTTAACGCTTCTTTGATCAAGTATTATATCAATAGTCGCGTACTCAATTTTAGATCTGAATTTAATTTATTCTAGTATAATTTTTTATAAATTAATTTATTAATTGCGAAATAAAGTATTAATATTTTGAAATATATCAAAACTGGGGAACTGAAAATGATGATTACCCACGATAAATCTAAATATAATTAAGATTTATTTTTATCAGAACAAGACGCGATTCGCGTCCTTGGATAAGAGAGAAGATAAAAAAACACAATGTCAATAATCGATTATATCACAATATATATATATATATATATATATATATGACACTTTATAATTACCATTGCGATATACTTGTTTACCAACTTAACATGAAACTTAAAGCAAGGTATAATATTCGTACCTATATATACTATCATTTGATAAAATTAAAAACGAATTACTTGCAGAGTTTGAAACTACTAAAAAATATTATACGGACAACGAAAGTACATTTTCTCGGACGACTATGCAACTTCCTGCGTGTTGAGAGATACGATTTTCAATTCACATTGCAGTATAAAATATTAATTAATCCGACCTTATGTAAAGGTTTCAAAAAGAAGTTCACCTATAGTCGTTGTTATTCATATAAAAAAATCAATATTAACACGGGAGTTAAATTTGTATTCCTGGTAAACAAGTTTATTAATAATACTTCTATTGATTCGATACGCAGGAAACTTATTTAAAACAAATTCAGCCTATTCTTCATTGCAAACTTTATCTCTCTACGCGAATGAATATCCTCAAATCGCTAACTTAATTTGATATAGATCTAGCACTCGGTCTGAAAATCGATAACCATTATAAAAATAAATTTTACAATTATATACCTTTCCATCCTTGGCCAATAGCCATTTGACTCTGCGAACAAGTTCGGGCTCTAGTCGACTGGGCGGCAGCGCCTCCAACTCGATTTCCTTCATCCGATCCTCGATCCTGACAACCCTCTCCTCGTTGTCGGCGTCGAAGGGTCTTGTAAGGGCGTCGCGCGTAAGTTCCTGGAACAGCTCTACAGGATCCTCCTCTTCGTCAGAGAGCCAATCTTTGAAGATGCGACGCAGAGATTCTTCCCCGGCGACGTTGTTGTCGTACACCACCGAACCGTCCTTGAAGATCTTGAAGTTGTTTTGTGGCGAGTGTAGGAGAGACGTTAAAGCGCGATTCATGCGTTCAGTCTCGCCGGAGAATAAGTCGAAGGGACAGTAAGCGCTTGGCGTTTTTATGCTGCCGGTGTGCATCTGGAGATTTTCGAAGAATAGTTAAAATTAGTTTATAAAGGGTCTGCTAAAACCGAATACTTTTCATCGTAATAAATTGAAGAGCTAATTTTAGGATTCAAATTTATGTCAGTTATGTTTAAAAATACTTGTGATTTTGAAAAATTGATTCTTTGCCTAAACTCTGCTGGGCGCGTTGCAAATCTAATCTCTACTTCGCAACAAAAAAAAAAGTCTCGCCTCATTCTGAATTTAATGAACTTTCTATAAACACACACATTGCAGGCTGATGCAAAGCATTAAATTTCAGATAAAAACTGAATATAATAACAAAGTATTTTGTTCTGAATATATAACGAGTTTTCATATGTAAATGGCAACAGCAGCGAGAAAATAATGTCATGTATATAATCAATTTTACTTGTTTTGAAAGTGTTTTGCGCCCGACAATATGCACTGCACACGTCACGATACAATATATAGGTATACGGCTCTCGCAGATGGCGTGCGGATGTTCTTTGTCGAGTCAGACGCAAGCGTTTCGCTCGCGCCGCTCTCTTTTTATATAATTTCGAGCGCGATTTCAAAAAGAAAGTAGCAGCAGCATTTATTTTTAACAATGACAACGGACGCTCGAACAGCGATTTTTTCCAACACTTCGAGTGCATACCATAACATTCATGGGTATGTGTGCGCGCACGAGTGAACGTACACAAGAAATCGTATATATGCGGTTAAAAATGAAGTAAATGCTAATGTTTACTGTAATTCGAGAGTAGCTTGACGTCATGGCAAAATTTGTTTCTTCAATGACTTTAAAATTTGTTCTTGAGTGTGCTCGTTATGTTATTTCAGTCCGAGTGATAAAATAAATACAAGCACTCGTTGCTTTATAATTTTCGAGTTATAACTGAATATACAGTAAATTTCCTCGCGCGAGCAGTGCGTATACACCGCGCCATACAGTAGAATAACCAACCTTGTGATATTGTGTTAGACAATAGGGGCATTTCCGAAATTGCCTATCTGCATTGCAAATTAAGCCCTGTTTGGGTTTAATTTCCACGCAAAATGTCGGCTTGCTCGAGAATTCGGAAAGATGCTCCGGAAGGAATGTGTAATCCGGGAACTTGGTGGCGTATCCTCCGACGATGTCCTTACCTCGGCGGCATTCTGGAACACAAGGTGGAAACTCGCTCTGTAGATCTTGTATATTGCCAAAGTGCAGGAATTTAATCATCTTATGTATTATTTCATTTTATTAAAAAATGATTGAAACCCAACAGCTGCGCAGATTTTATTCTACCGACGATCCTGAAACGCTGGCAGTTTCATGGCACTTAAGCGGTCATTAGCTACGAGTCGTAAAAACAAAAATTTCTCCACAGTCTGTAATTTCCAGCCCAAAATCTGTCTCTCATCTGCCGCAAAACTCGCGTACACGACTCGAAAATACACGTTGCTCGTCCCATACAGGTATATATATACGCGCACACATATACGTACCCAGTCCCTTTAAAAATCCTCCACACACACACACACACACACGCGCGCGCACGTTCGCACGCACACACTCAAGCAAGACACAGCTGGGGCAGCACGCGAGGCTCCGGCACGTAAATAAAAACAAAAGCTAAGGAGCAGCCGCCGCCATCGCTGGTTCCCATGATGGCGAAGCCTTACGTCGAGTTATTTCGGAGCAGCGTTCAGCTGCGGCTCGTCGATCCGGTTCGAGGTGAAATTCGCTGGTGCTGTGCACCTTGTGCTGTTTTGCGCCTGATGAGAGAGCGAGAGAGAAAATATCCTCGGGAGTCAAGGAGCGAGAGAAGGCCAGCAGCTGGAGTGAGAAAGAGAAAACGGCGAAAAGAAGCCTAGCTTTTACAGAGGACTTGCCAAAAGGAGATGCCATAAGCCGTCGTCTTTTTTTTCATTTCACCGGAACGCAAATTGCTTAGATGATTATGCCTCCCTCGGGGGCTTTGCTTGATGAATTTGGAAAATGGTAGATTAATGGGGATTTTGAATTACGGTCGAATAATTATTGATACTGAAAGTGTGGACTGGCTTTTCGTTTGGCTTCATCAAAAAGAAATTTATGAACTCTCTTTTATAGAGTTCGAATTAGAAAGTCACTAGAGAACGTAGTCACTTTATAGATTTTTTTGATTGTACTCAAAAGTCTATCTGATATATTGTTTCTGTATATGGAATAACGAAAGAACGAACTGCTAACGACTTAAGATGTAGATACAGTACAAGGATTCGTAAAAACCCCATCATTGCTCACGATCTATACGAAAAAAATTAATTTCTCTGCGCTCCAATGAACCGAATAATCGCTCGGATTTTTTGAAAAACAATCGACCTGTACATCGTTTGCATAAAATTCGAGTTACGATTCATACCTCAGCGCGGAATACTTATATTTCTTCCAAAAAAGATGGCAATGTAGATATATTTAGGGAAAGTTTTTTTCATTGCTCAAGTATAAGCGGAAAACAATTGCTCCGTGCTATGGACTGATTCACATAGGGTTTACATTTGTTTGAATACTCGTATATATTAAAAACTGGGATATTATTAAGGATACTCGATGATACAGGAATTCGATTTCCACGTAGAGAAAAGTCTGATAGTATAAATGTAGCCATAGCTAAAGTGAGCGTAACTTTTTATTTAAATTCAATATCAAAATTTATTAAAATGAGTTTTCAGAGATAAATACGGTTTAATATTGATGATTATAAAATACCAGATACAAGTATTCAACGGTTATTATAATTCGATTTGTTCAATATAAATATGAGTGAGAACAACACTAGACCTCTCCCCATTCACAATGTAAACAGATCAGAATCTATAATACCCATAATAGCTATTCTAAAGTCGCAGCTTTAGTCCTTCGTTTCGGACTCAAAGCTCCAAATTTGCCCTTCTACATGCTCGATGCGCTTGTATATATAAATAGCTTTGGCGCGGCTATTAATACAATTATTACTTTACAAATTCTTTTATTGTATATCGAGACAATAGAGATAATGTTGCTGCTCACAAATCCATCAGCTTAATTTTCACGCGAAAAAAGTCTGGCTATATACAGGATATGAAATATTTAACTAATAATATTTATAAACGGTATAATCGAGCAGCCCATAAATTAATTCTTATAATTTTCGCAAAAATCGAGCGCAGCGCCGATAAAAATCAAGATCCAATCGCAGCCAGCTCGGTATAAGCAGCTCGAAATAATGAACTTCAGAGCACGAAAAACTTTATTATAATGAAAAATTACACGACATCGCATCCTCACTCCGGCGGTGTACAAACGAAACTCTCCCGGAATATACTAGCAGTACTAACAAATAACTCGATGATGCACTCCGAAAGATGGAATAGAAAATTACAGGTATAGAGCAGCAGCGAGGCATTACCGCCTCGGCTTTCCAAGATATTTATACGCGCGAGACCCTGGAAAAATCGCGCTCTTCCTTTTCACGCTCCAAGGCTCATAGTGGGCGCATCGCTTGTACACGTATACATACAAAAGCCGACTCACAAAGAGCGGCGCACATACACTGGACTGTGTATATATATATATATATATATATATATATATATATATATATATATATATATATATATATATGAACATCAGGAGAGAAAGGCTCCAGAGGAGATACCCGATCGGACCCGCATCGATGTGCAGTGCGCAAAAGCTTCTCCTTCCTGAACTCGCGAGAGAGAGAGAGAGCCTGGCTTTCGTTCTTTATTTATTTCTCCTGGAGAGGAATGCTCGGGTTGCCTGCATTGGGGCTCGAATTTTCGATGCTCCCCGCCAGGACGTGCACGAGTATGTGCGGGCACCTGTGGGAGGCCGAGGGAGAGACGCGCCAGACCGAGGCTTCCTGCCCGCGGCTGCTACACCCCCGCCGGCTTTCCGCTTCGGTGATGCTGCTGCCGTTGCTGTCTCTGTATGCGAGTGTACAGGAATTTTCCGTCGAGTTGTGACTTATAATGCTTAATTGGAAATTAAATTTTCAGCCATTTTAGCGGTGTATAGCCGTGCTGCTGGAACATAATCTCGTTTATAGTTGCGATGCTGTGTGCAAAAGAGTTTAATTAAATTAAATATACGCTTATATCTAGTCTTTTAATGTTCTAGTTGCGCTTTTACCCGAGTTTATTGGTACCTGGATTAATGTATTTAAAGAAGTCGAAACGATATAATTTTCATTACATTTTCTGTACAATTTTACCTTACAAAACTTCACACTATAAGTACCTAGATATGTTGTATTCTCGTCTATTTTTTCAATTCAGAACGCAAAAGCATCTAATTTTTAGAGCTTTTCCAGATTTCACATCGACTCGCCAGAATATTCTCGTCGCATTCAATATTACACACGCGTAAAACAAGACCATTCCACCAAAGTAATCATGAAACGGGGCATATCCAGCAGTGATTCTCATCATGAACCTCAAAGTCTGTCTATACAGCTACATCCCGGCGCGCTCGTCAAAGCTTGCTTGCGAGTAATTAAGAATCCGGTATACCGCGAGGCTTTCACATTGAAATAAGCAAGTATAACTCTCTCGATTCCGGCTAACGCTCGACTAGCATCACAGCGTATATAAAGTCAGTCAACGCTGACCACAGCCGCGCCGATGATAAAAAGTGAAATTCGCGACGTGTACGGTGCCTATGTGTATACACGCCGAATCGAAAGAGAAAAAAAACAACAACAACCTAAGCTAGACGGTGGAAAGATGCCGCTAGCCGGGCGTCTAATAAAAAGCGGTCTCTCTCCCGTGTTTTTCATTTTCCGAAAAAGAAAAAACGCGAAAGAGCAGCCGTGCATCGGTCCGTCGGGGGGAGCAGCGCCAGCACATCCTCGACGGGTGTATACGTGCAGCCGAGATAACGCGCCGGATAAATCGATATATACGGCGTGTGCGCAGTATTGCGCTCCGGCGCGGCCGACAGAGCAAGAGAGAGAGAGAAAGAGCGTCGGGCGATTATCGCCTAGCACAAACCCCCCTGACCATCGGCCCGTAACGATCCGCAGCCGTCGGAGCTTTTTTTCGCTATTATATTGCACTCTTCCTCTGCTGCATTATGCTATAGTATTCTGATGGATAAGTGTACCTACGCATATACATATACAAGGCGAGACGCGGCTTTCTCTCTCTCTCTCGCTCGTCTATGAGGTGTCTGTGTCCGTTCGTATATACTCGCTGTATGATATGCGTATTAGTGACTGCGTGATCATTTTAACCTGACTTTCTCCGTTTATTTAATTGATATGCTAATATGTTATTACAGGGTTTTCGTTGGTTCGTAACGAGGTCGGGAAGTCATGCGTGGCCTTTTCCAATCAGGCATGCGTCAAGATATCGTGGACGGTACAATACCTATATATTTCTATACGATAACCTTGAAGTATCATTTAAGGTTAGGCTATTTTTCCTTTTATCGTATTTTTCTAACAATAAGGTCCTGTAATAATGAGTAACTGTACTTGTTAAAACAGAATCAATGTGAAATTTTAATCGTTATGAAGTTCTTGAAATTCACACAAAACCAAATATCAAATAGAAATCTTTTAATTTAATTCTATGAAGTATTTAAAAACGTATTACTTCCTCCCAAAGGATGATTTGTAATAGTAAAGTTTCAGTTTCGCTAAAACTTCATAGTTATGTGGAGGTGTTTGGAGTTCGAATCATGCATGTGTACGTATTCCGTCATGATTCTGGAACTACGAGACTAATTTTAATAAAATTTTACATACATATGTTTTCTGATCCTGAATTCAAGAAAAATTTTTTGTGATTCTGACCATGTTATGGTCATTTTTCAACTTTTCAGTTTTCTTATGCGACGATAGAAACAAACTACTCAGACTTTAAATCTACGACCGCAAGTTATATAAGTTAAATATATTCATATTGATTTAAAACAACAACGAGGGATGCAACTCGTATTTTTTATAAGAAACTTTATACCGACACTTAAATTATGAAAGTGTATAAAAATTGTATGAAGCGTTACATATTCTGTAATACAACACTTTGGCTGCATTCTATATAATATTTTACCGAAGGTGTATTAATTATCAAGAATGCTGTATCTCGCCGGACCATGAGCTGTTATTATGTAAACAGCTGAAAACGGAACGAAAAAGTTTCCAGTCTTAAAAATTAACATATTCCACGTGTTATGAGACAGAGGCCCTTCAAAATACAGCCGATGTAATACACTTAATATTAAAAAAAAAAGCTGTTATTAATAAAAAAAATTCGTTCGCGATTTCATGAGCAAAATCAAAAAATAAGAGGACATCGGGTATACGAGAGTGTGTTTACATGTTTGTACATATATACACAAGTATTGTGATGCACGCCACTTGTTGCTGCACTGAATCTCTTTCACTCGAGTCCTGTGCTAAATACTCTGACGAAAATTGTCGAAATCGATAGGTATTTTGCAGCTAAACAACGAGAAAACATGGCAGATTATTGAAAATATAGTTTTAAAATGTTCAATGTCATATCGTTATCGTTCACATGTTCATGTACTCTATTACATTCAATTAAGTGCGAGGATTAATTTAAATAATCAACAATATATGATACATTTTGATTCCTATACAAATTAACATAAAATCGCATTGATTATCTGAATTACATGCCATCCAATTTATGTTGCAATTGCTACGATCGTAAAGTAAAAAAAAAAACAATTCTCATTTAAATTCCAAATTTGTGGCACACCTTATATGGGAATATTATGGAGGTTCGAAGTTACACTAGCTACCTGTGAACCGATGCTCGCATACATAAATTCAGATCCACCCTGGCCACACTCGACTTGATTATTCGGTAGTGTAACACACCTGCCACATCCTGATCGAAACCTGCACCGGGCGATGATGATTCTCGCGCTGCAGCTTGTGAGAAAAATACTTTTTGGGCTTCGTTTCTCGTCGCGTCGCCGAGATATCGAATCCCGATAAAGGTATTTCTTGAAAATAAATACCAACATGAAAATGTTTTGCAGAATTAGCATCATCGAGTTGAAAATTTTACTGCATTTGATTATTATTTTCTTTTTTATCAAATTTTTGTATAGTAAAGTTCGATTGAGAGCGAAGCATTTTTAATTCATACGATTGTTAGAAACTGCTGGATCTTAGAGAGTAACATCAAACATTCAGTTAGCAGAATGACGAATAATTTGAATGACTCGGAATGAGGTGTGCCGAGGCCGATTTCGCCTCACTATTTTTCTAGAGTAGCCTCTAGAACATGAACAAAAAGGTCCCAGACACGTAGCACTTCATTTTCTTTAATCAGGTAAACTAAATACTTGTTATGGATTTTTCCATATATATAGTTGCCGACTTTTGTTCCGAAACTTCACACGTACGAAAACATATTTCAAAAAGTTAAAAAGTATCACAAGTACCTCTAGCTAAAAGCGTACAGCCTTCCCCGTTTTTAGTTCGCGTCGCGACAGCAACGGCGCGCCAGAAAAAAACCATCCATTTCTCAGCAGAAAAGAAGCAAACCTGCGCGAAGTCAACTGTAAAACTCTCCTCGGCGCGACGGATGAAAAGTTCGTTCCGCGACTAATGACGGGCCATTTGCATGGCAACGAGCACCGCGCAAAAATTAAAACGCGAATAACAAACCCGACGCGAAAAAAGAGCAGACAGCCGAAGAAGAAGCGGCGGCAGAAGAAGAAGAATAAGTCGGTGTATTTTCGCGTGTACGGCCCAAGGAAACGAGAAAGGGCCGGAAGCGGTCCCTGAGCGGAAGTGCGCCCGGCTGCTCAAGTTGCGGCCTTCTATTTTTTTTTTTGCCCGCTTTATTCTGCACCCGCTGCGCGCACCTTTTGCATTTCGACTTCTGATCTTTATTACGCGCAGTCATGTGGAAGTACGCGAGCAAGGGCGCGTATTATTACAATTAGGTCATTAGTATATAGTACCTGCTCTGCGCGCGCTTAGCTGCACCACCGCTGGTGTTGTGTACGAGGGTTTTTTGTTTCATGGGAATAGTGTACTTGGACAAAAATGGTACGTGGTATGTTTTCGAGTTGTTGCGAGGAGAATAACAAAAGCTGTATAACTATGATGAGGTGAAACTGTGTTCAGTACTGATTACAGATACGATTGTTAAAATATGAATTCATCACAAGCTGCGTCAACAAATGTTTATTTTTTATAAAAGATTCTTGAGGAAACTGAACTGCTTTCTGCCTTAGTATACGTACTCTTATAAATACCTATATTATATCCTTTAAGAAAAGTGATGAAATCTGTAAGATTTTGTAAAAAGATTTATGATGAAACCTTATACAAATACCAGAAAAGAGATCGTCTAATTCCAATAATTAGAACTAATAGAATTATTTTCATTAAAAAAATCTATAGTAAGCACTTACTACGAAATGCTACTCTAAAGATTTTGACGTAATTGCTTGAAATACGATGGTTTATATAAACAAATTTTAATTTCAATCCATCCGTGACACACTAAAAGGTAACGTAGATTATCGTAAAAAATCGTATCCTCGAATCGCGGTGGATAATCTCAAAACGACGAGCATTATACTTTATCTCAGCAATATTCTTCAATGGATAGCGTATGAACACGTACGCGAAGCAACAAAAAAACTGGATATATATCGAGAAAAAAGGACCTCGCACGCAAAAAATTGCGCTATCACCGAAACACGCCATAACTCCGATAAACCCCTCTGATGGTGATTTCTACTCCCCGATACCGTGTGTCAACATTAACCCCGAAGCTTCTTCATTACTCATTCGAAAAATGGGGGAAAACTCATCGTCACCTACTCCTTCCAACACCATCGAGCACTATTGGTTGGAAGGAAAACAGGCCTGCTCTTTTTCCAGCTCGAGCACGGAAAACCGCAGCTCCGAATCGACTGCGCGGCGTGCATAAATTTCCCACTGCCACCTGCATTATCTCATAATGCTCGCTGCTGCAGCTCGCGCCTTTCCAATTACGCACTAATGGCCTTACGTGCCTCGTGCGCTCAATTTTTCACGTATATACGGGATGCAGCAGTAGCAGCAGCAGCAGCAGCAGCGCGACTCCCCTCCGGGGAGGAAAGCCGCGGAGCGGGAATTTTTCATTTCCAGCAGCGATGCCGACCTGCTTGTATGCTGCTGCGCTTATTATTTAGACTGTGCTATGGTATATATAGGTATATAGCGTTGGCCTGCAGTGTGGGAATGTCTGCGAGCGAAAAATTTTAGTTTGTTGCTAACGGAATTTTTGCATTTGTGCTTTGGAAACCGAGGTTCTTTTAAAGAGATCCTTCTTGGTGCCAGAAAGCGAATGGAAAATTGAGCTTTTCCGGTGTCTTTAAAGTTGCGGAAAGAAAAGTTCAGCGGCAGGAGGAAAAGACTGGACGGGAGTAGAAATATAGTATATCATCGTGAAACTAGGGACGGACGTTTAGTATTAGGGATAATTTATTTGTCTCGAGTACCGAAATAAATTAGTTGAATGCGGAATTCATATAGACAATGTTACACAGATATATAGACTCTCTTGTGCAAAAGAAAAAAGGGACTCAAAATTATTCAACATGTTAACAAAACTTTTAATAAATTCGGATACAGCTAAATGAGTAGAGAAGTATTTTATCGAGGGAGAGAGAAAGAGAGAGAGAGAGAGAGAGAGAGAGAGAGAGAGAGAGAGAGAGAGAGAGAGAGAGAGAGAGAGAGAGAGAGAGAGAGAGAGAGAGAGAGTAAGGGAGAGAGAGAGAGAGAGAGAGAGAGTAAGGGAGAGAGAGAGAGTTCTTTTCTTCTTTTTGTTATGAATGACAGCAAATAAAATTAAAATTAACATATATTTGATATCTGAATTCTTGCTCATTGAAACGATCATTGATAGTTCGGACGAACTATATAACAATGAATTAACATAGTGGTTCATTAAAAATGTTTATGTTAATTTCATAATTTATTACCTGTCACGTTATCATCTTCAGTATTTATTAAATGACGGTTAAGAATATGCTACGATAGGATACCAGTTTATTTGTTGATGATATTGACAATTATAATTAGAGTATCATTTTCTAGATCACGAAACTTAATTAACTAGTACACGGGTCTATTCTGTAAAGTTTTTGTCATTATGGTCACAATCCCAGTTTTTAATTGACCAATAAAGAACTTCAAATGCCAATTAGAAAATAACAAACTTCTATTTGTTCGCCAACTAAAGGTGTATTTTTACTTTGACCTAGAAAGTAACGACTTTTCACAGCTTCATAATTCTAATAAAACGACGAAAACCACACAACTAAAATACAGCAAAACAATTTTTAAATTAAATGCATGTGCTTCAAGAGTAATTTTGAAAAATACAATCAGCACACATGTTCCTCAAAAGACACACACACACTCATAAGAAGAAACTAGACAATAGGTAAGAATTATTAACGTAAATGTTCACGGATAATAAACAAGCACCTCTGTGCACCAGGAAATTGCCACCGGATGTTTCGTACTTGTCCTCTTCAATAGGAACATTTTAACTGTAATGGTAGTGTCGAAAAAAGTCCCGGAAATCATTTGCAACTGTAAATATATTGCAACTCATTTGCAGCCATCCAGAGCATAAATTTGGTCGAATTCGTCTCACGTAATAGGTACAAGAGAACAAATGGGCTACAAATTCTGATGAGTTTACAGATAAATTCTACAATGTATTTATTGAAATTATTTATTTTGCCAAATACATTTCAAACAGTATAACGGGCTCGCACATTACAGCTTAACAAAAGTATTTATAGTGTCAATCATTTCAAAACAATTACAAGAGAACCGCGAAAAACTCAACAGAATGTAGTAAGAATCTATAAAATAAAATTCTCTCCCAACATCGAGCTAAAGGAAGAAACCAAGGCAATACAGCAACATGTCCACATAGCCTATCTTCGCTGCAGCAGCGGCCTGTAAAATGGCTGTACGCGCACCATCAGAGAATCGCATTCGAGGTATAGACACAAAAGCCGTCGTCGTCGTCGTCGCATGATAACCCGCCAGTCTTGGAAAAGTCGAAAACGCAGCTATATAGCTGGCGCAAAATCGTTTTTCCTGGGGCTGCCCTCGAGCCTCCGAGTCTTTGTTCGTGTTTAAGGGCTCGACTCGGGTGGCGGGCTACGTGCCAACTCCGGCTGCAGCTGCGTCAGCCTTTCCACAAAAACCCACGGAAGAGGCGCGGAGAGAAAGGCAAAAGAGCGGGAGAGAGGAGACAGCGGGACTAACAGAGGTTATATTATAGGAATCCAGGAAAGAGAGAGAGAGAGATGGTGCTGCCAAAGGGGAAAGCGTGCAGTACACACGGCGGAGTGAAGTTCTTTGTTTCGAGTAGCTGTAGGTTAGTCTGTTTTTTTATGTTACGTGTAGTTAACCTTATACGGTGAGTCACGGATTAATTTTGGCCGAGCGCAGGCTTATTTGGGAGTGCGAGTTAGCTTTTACCTTTCGATGTGGAAATGTAGATTTTTTTTCAATCATAAACATCGTAGATATAGATGAATTGGAAGAACATTTTTGACGAGAAAAAAAAGTGCTTGCATATGGAAATCCTAAAATATTATTTTCTGAGTTTACACTGACGCTTTCAAAGCAAACGAATGGCTAATCATAAAAGCGGACAGCAATCGATTACGCAGTGGGAAAAATACAAGTGCGTTAAGTAAGCAAGAACGGGGCAAAACTCGTCATACTTACATACGTTTCGCCGGAAGCGACTGACCGGACGGACCGTCCGCTGCACTTTGTCAACAAGTTGCCCAATTCTTGAAGCCAAGAGCGGATTTCGCGTCACGCTGCGATACTTTTGGGGTTCGTTTTCCCCTCTCTATTCACGGGTCCTTTGTTCACTTCACGCCAATAAAGATAACACTTTTTTCAGTTCGGGGAACATCATTTAATCGACACTCGCCAATCGACTCCCACGACTTCCCTGAGAGTGATTATTTCTGTTGTTATGTATAATCGATGTTATAATAGCGATAGCATTTCACAGCGCACCGAAATGCATGCTCACAAATAGGAAATTCATGTTTAAAAAAATCTATATTTTTAAACATTTTATAATAACACACTTTTAGAACTTGATTGTTGTTATAATGGAATATATATAGTAACCCCTTGTCCCCGAAACACTGTATTCAACATCGTACAAAGTATTTTGTGAGATGTTACGTGCGGTTCACATTTGAAGATCGTTATGGAGAAGAAAGAGAGAAGAGATTTTTTCGGCTTGTCGCATTGTTAGTGGAAGTCATGATCGTAACGGGCATCAATCGGTTATATAAGCAGTAATAAACCGAATCTACGAGCGAAGAGTTGCTGCAGTCGCAGATTATTCATTATTTGACACTGAAGATATACACGAAAATATCATAAACAATCGTATTTTCCTATAGAAAAAAATTCTACACGGATATTAAATGTGGGTAGAGAATTTTTTTTGGTAGAAAGTATCTGGTTAGAATTTTTTTATATACGAAAATACGTATAGGGTATTTGTATGTATTTACATTTCTGTTTTCGGTACATCATCTCTATATACGTAAAACATAATTTTCAAAAAAAGTCCTAACGAGGCATTAATATTTGCGTAATGAAAACTCGCCCTCGAGTACTACCGCCGAACTCCGAACGAAAATCAAACAGAAGAGGAAGCGTATATGGGGAAAGCTTCGTGTATATATATATACGTATATAGGCTCGCCCGGCTAACATATCGATCGTCGTCATGCAAATTCAAGAGGGCTACACTCGCCGTGGCAGCAAAAACAAGCAAGAAATACGCGGAGAGTGGATAGCAAAGCGCATTAATGCGCGCAGTATAGTATATAGTATGGTTAATATAGCTGGTGAGAAAGAGAGAAAGAAAGACAGAAGCAGCTCTTACCAGGACGGTCCAGACGTATCTTCTCGGACAATCTGGCAATTTCCGCCTGGTCGCAGCGCAGAATCTCGGGTTCGCAGACGTAGCAGCCGAGGAAGCCGGAAATGACGGTCCTGATGAAGTCGACTTCGCGACGGACGCGCAGGTAGTCTTCATCCGACAAGGACTCCGTTTTGCAGGCTGACTTCCTCAATCGAATCACCTTGCGCTCCTGTGTCGCAGAAAATTACTCTTGTTATACGCGCGAATAGCCGCGGCTGATTGGTTGGTTCGATTAATGAGAGCGGGATGGTTTGATTATTTTGGCATTAAATATATTTGTAAAATTTTATAATGTGTACGGTTGATATTATTTGACCTCGTGGGATTTTTCGATCGAAAGGGAAAATGCGAATGCTGAATATCCTGCCTATATTATATATACAAACACGTTTTTCTGAGATTAAACTTTAAACAGGATTCTGTGTTTCAAAATACAATTTTTTTTCTCTTTCGTTCGATCGAATGTAGTTGACCTCGTTTGGTCAAGCTCGTGCAAATTCGCTCCCTATTGCGTCATCGTGGCGTTAACTTTATAAACAATACCTTGTTTTGTCGCGTGTCGCGGCTTTTAAACAATAGATTTCAATCGATTATTCGGTTTTATGATGCGCTGTCGGTGAATCCGTTCTTTCACGAAACCCTTACGTTACTCGACAATGCACTGAATGGATACAAATGATCCATTGTTAAATATATTCGTATTCTACGTTTCCGCCTACAATGTCTATAGAATATTTTAATGCGCTAAAATAGGTTTTCCTGCGTTCCAAAATCGCATTTGATTTTCCCAATAACAGCAAAATTGTTAAGTCATCTCGAACGGACAAGATATAGATGCGACAGTATAATATATAATTACAGAACAACCCAAGCGTCTCCGAGAAAAATTTTGCACATGCATCGCCGGATCTGATTACGCGTCGAACGCAAAAGCCTCATTATTATACACAAACGACGGAAACTAATTAATCACGAAACCGAATCAATTAGTTTGGATACACGCGCGCTTATGCATGCAACACGTGAGTATACATATACCCTTATCCTTGTAAGGCCTCATTTTAGCCTGTATCAATGCCATAACATCCCCACAGAACGACCTGAGGATATCATATAACACAGCGCAAAGGAAAAATGTTACAATCCTCGCCGGGAGCTGTATATATATATATATAAGAGAAAAGTTTAGCGTATATCCACAACGCAAAATCTGTATAACGCTATTGCGTAATCCCACAGTTTCCAGGGGGAGCCCTTATGTAAGCCTCCGAGCGGCTATCGACGCACGTATATACCGCCTGGACATACAGAGAGAGAGAGAGAGAGAGAGAGAGAGAGAGGGGGAGAGAGAGAATTATACTCAGGGACAGGTAATTCCAAAAGGGCTTTTTTCTCCCTGCGGGCACGTGCGCTGGCGCTTGCGGAGAAACGCTCGTCCGCGGAGGAGGCGGAGGCCAAAGGCAGAGCACGTGACACGGTGAACCCGAGCGCGCGCGCAACGTGCTGCTATCGATTCGTCGGGGCGGCCGGGCTTTTGCGTCGCGCGCGCGGACGGAAGTCGTCGGCCGACGACCAGGAGATATATGCGCCGATGTATACGGAACCGCGAGATGCATCGATTCTCATGCTGCTACTGCTGCTGCTGCAGTTATAGTATATATTTCATATGGGCTGGTTTAGCCGGTGAGGTGAAGATAAGCTGTTTCTTTAGGGAAGGCCTTCGATTGTTCTTAATAGTATATAGACTATTTGCTTGTCTCTTTCTCGTAGGTAGGTCTAGGCAAAATCTATGTACTTTATTGAGTCAATGATATGAAAGAGAGACTGTGGTTTAGTCAATAAATTACGTAGACGGTAACTATGCCAATTTCAATAAACTGATTACCAAAATTATCTACACATACAGTGTATGCAGTAACGTAATAAAAAATAACCACGGGTACAGCACGCAGCAGAATTCCAACTAGATAAAATTATAGACCTTCCCCATAACAATTCGCAGGACAAAAACACAACTATCTCCTCGAAATTTCCCAAGAAAGTCAAAAAAAATATGTCCCTCTTTCCAGCTTGCACCCGATCGATCTTCTTCTTCCGGCGCGCGCGACGAGCTAGCTTAGCAACTCTTGCGCCGGCTCCGCTAATCTCCTCCTCTACACACAGAGACACATGTATATGCACACACATATATACATGTAGCTAGTGCAGCTAGACTTTGCACGAGCCGCCTGCAGCGACGACGACGCGTTCCGCTGTATAACATATATAACTATAGAGACACTGTGCGACTATATCCCCACCAACTCCGGCCTCGGAAAACTCGTGCTCGCGAGAGGTCAACGGCCAATGCTTAATGATCCCCCCACCTCCTCTTCTTCCATTACGCGCTATCTCCCCCCTCTCTCTTTCTGTATTCGCGAAAGATAGACCGCGATGCAGATATTACATAGTCGCTGCTGTCCTTATGTATATATATATATGCATATATAATATATACGCACTGGCCTTTTTCCCGCGCTTAGTTTTCCCGGTGGGCGCTCGATTATTAATTTGAGGATGTGTGCGGCTCGACTCTTTGATCGCTGTGCGCCGGTATATATAGGTATGCTGAGAGGACTATATATATATCTGTGTGTATTCTATATAGCTACAGTGAGAGGAGCGAACTTTCCAGACTGCTATCGCGCTCGACCGGCTATTACGGGCCATTATCGCGAGCGAGCTCTAGCCTCTCTTTGGCGTGTGAAAAAATTTAATTGTTCGCGCGCTATAGCCGCACCTATAATATAAACTAGTTTTTCGCTCGGCGCGCGTTCTGACTTTTCGGAGAAATTCTCTCGGAACTTCGCTGCGCTAAAGTTTCCTCCGTGTATACGCGGTAGCCGAGCTAAAACTTCTACATTTTTTGTCTTTTCGAGCTTAATTTTGGCTCGAAAAATTTCAACATATTCACTGCGTGTAATATGCCAAGTCGAAGCGAGTTTTGAAGTTTCTTTCGCCGAATGGATTGAATTTTAATTATCTCCGATGACGTCGGATGAATCGTATAGGTATATAACTAAGACGCATTCCTATTCCGATTTTGAAATAAAACAGAGCTAGCCGAAGGTAAATTTCGAACTTCACAATGTAAGGGCAAACAATCGCATACGTATGGCGATGAGGCGACCCAATATTCACCGTAAATTTCTCGTGAGACGGCAAACGAGTTATTCCACGAGAAAGAAAGACAATTACCGCTGCAACGATAATCGTAATACCTACTCCTATATAAGCCTGACGATTCAATAATCGCGGCATATATATGTAGAATTCCCATGGCCCGTGAATCACGATCAGCGCGCGATTTTCCACTAAAGCAATCGCGTGCATGCGAAATCGCAGAAAATAAATTATGTATTCTCCCAGAAAGCGATCATACTTCACCTGATGCATCTGCGCGACCGTCGACTGTATCAACTCGGTTTATCGCTCGATTCTATTTTTCTCCGCGAAAAACGCTATATACATATATTCGCCTTTCCCTCGGTCAAGGCGAATTTTATCTACTCGCTTGGCCGACTCTCCGCTACGTATATTTCTCTCTTTCGTTCCTGGTCGGGGGAGCAGCACTATAGCCTGTTTGAGAATCAGATATATTAGGAGGAGAGCTTCGCGAGCACATACTTCCGCTTGTGTATTTTCACTCCGCGTGCAAACTGCCTGGTATATAGTGTGTGTGTGTGCGTGTGTGTGTCCGCGGCTAATCGAAGCTTGCTGTGTTATCGGGCAGTAGACTGGTGTACACTTTAAGCACAGTACACACTCAGCTGTTTAGATACCATCGAACTTTTGGTTATCCAAACTAAGCATAAAAGAGAGATGGAGAATAAGGTTGTTCAATAATAACAATACTAACGTTGGGAAAGTTTGTAGGTTAAATATTTAATAAGGTCTTGAGAAACTTTATCCGCCCCCGCGCATCGGCGTATACGTATACAGCTTAAAAGAGAACAGCGAACTCTCTCAGGTCGTGTTTATCTTGGATGTACATTGTACAGCGCGCGCGGCACAGAGGAAAAAAAGTAACACGTAAAATCATAATCGCGTAACACGCTATTAAGGCTCTCGCGCATTCGTTAAGCTCGATTGAGTTCAACGGCCGCGTTGCTCGCGTCGTTTAAAAGGTTCAACAATATGACGATAAAGTATTGCGCTCCTTAATGAATCTAGTTACTTTTATACATATCTATATGTATATGTACACGTGAGCTTTTTTATATATTAAAAACTCGTTTTACGACGTGTATCCATTATGCGCCTCGCGCGTGTAATATATGTAATTGCGCAATTTGTAGTGCGTTCATACACGGTCGAGAGATTCTATTTTTAACCTGTGTAGCTTGTATATATATATATATATGTATATATATATATGTATATATACCTAGCCTATGATGATTTACAAAATGTCGAAGCGAAGAGAATTTCCCAAGAGGCAAGAGAGAAATGCGTATTATGTGCCATTATATGTGTGCCATGAAAATATAGTTACGTTACTATACAAAACTTTTCGAAAGTATCATACCTATATATATATACTCGCGTTTTGTGTAAGGCAATTTCTCGTGAGTTCTGTAACACCTCGATGTTGTCGGGTTCTGCGGATAAATCAATTTCAAAGTTCGAATTTATCAATATGAACAAACGTCAAAAGTATGGAATTGGAAAATCATCCGTCAGTTTGAACGTTTATCACGAGCGACGTAGATTAAAAACAATCGTAGGATTAATGCTTTCGCTATATATATAGAATTATAGATATAAAAAGTGCGCAATATTATCGCAAAATTGTGTATACAGTATACATGTATATAGTGCCAGTAAAATAAGAGTAGCAGGCCACGGGATTAGAAAGGAAGAAAAAGGATGAACCGCGCGCGCGTATGAAACGCCGATGGAAGATTAAGCCCCGGCAGTCTTTCTCTCTGTATACACTAGTATATATATACTCGGTCTGGCCGCGCAGTAATTAGTGCGGACAAGCAATGGCTTCCTCCGTCCCGTTATGATAACCCGCGCGAAACGTCTATAGAAAGGAGCGGAGCTGCGCTACATATTCGCCATTGGCTATATATATATACATATATACACTTCGATTTTTGCCAACACGGATCCGACCGCCGCCGCGACACCGTCGGCGCATGATTGACTGCGGGATTATGTGAGAGCCTTATATATATACAGCTCTCGTATTTCTCTCTGGCGATCGATCCCGGTGCGCGAGCCCCGCAACGCGGATGAAGCCAATGGCGGAGTCTGCGCGATTTATGCGCCCGTAAATTTACTCTGTGTATGTGTGTGTGTGTGTCTGTGTGTATCTGGATGTTCTCGTGTATATACCAAGCAGAATGGGATTGTCCTCTTGTAAATTACATTTCGTGCAATTACGTGAAAAGAAACACGACAGCGTTTATTATTATCTCGAAGATTGTTGTTACGTGTGTGGTTATTATATTCGTTCACATCAGATGCAGACTTTGCTTTTCGAAGATTAAATTAAAATCGTTTTATGCGTATATATATATATATATATATATATATATATATATATATATATGAGAAACGTGCCATCGATTACGAAACTTTCGTGATTCCATATATATGTACGACGCTTTGATAATGCACGTTGCAGGGCAGCTTAATTCAATCTCATTAAGGAGAGAACGAGAGGACAATCAGCGATTGCAACGTGAGCGATTTCGCAATACATATATATCCTACATTCTGTATGAGTATAGCTGTTTTTATAATTATTTTAATTCCGTGTTATATGAGTGTCTATGTGTGTGAAGCTATTATAAAGAGAAGCGGCCGCGTTAGAAAATTTCTGTTGTTTTTGCGCGCTAATTTTATCGAGCGATCGCGGAAAGTTATCCCTATATATATATATATAATAGAGCTGCGTTCATCTAGCAAAGTTTCTTAGACTATAATTTCAGATAATTTGAAAGTTATTAGTTGTAACGAGTTTGATCGAATGATAACTTTGAAACGAGAAAGTTTCCTGCGGGATCGACAATTCGCGCGATCTAAATCCCGATGTACATGAAAATCCTTCAGATTACTGTAAAACGCTAACTTCCCATCCGATCGTTATTATTAATGATTTCGTGTACACGTCCTTACCAGAAAACGAAGTAACTTTTAAAAATTTTAGGTGATGACTTTTCAACAAGTTTTTCATAGAATGATCGACGATTCCTTTTACTTTGATTTTCACATACACAACTTAGACCATTATTCAACTATTTCCTATGTCTGAACAAGAAACTTCGAAATAGCTGCTTATGACGTGGGTGTGTGTAGAATATTGAAGAAGTTAATAGAACGCGGAATATATATATAGTAAAACCTTGACTCATTCGATCGCATGTGCAGGGGGCAACAACCCGCCGATCGTAATTAAGGGTGACGAGCTAGCACAGGCCTCAAATGAGATTGACCATGCATCGATTTAACGAACAAAACCGCACAATAAGAAGAAAATAAAATACACGCCTCGCCTGCATCAACGCATTCGAAATAGAATAAAAAGTCATGAATCTTTCCAGAGGTGCCTTCAATTTGATTTTGCAGACCGCAGAAAGTCGCCGCATTGTGCATAAGCTTTTGATAATAAGAACCTCGATTTCCGATCCATTTCAGCCGCGCGACCACAGCTTGGACGAGAAAAAAAATTCAGCCAAGAATAAGCAGAGCAACAACAACAACAACAACAACGGAGAATGAAAAGGTGCCCGAAAGCAATTCTGGGCCATTGATACACGCCGGCCAGTAAACTCTGGAGCTACAGCGGAGGAAAGAGAGTATAGCAACACAGAATCTGCCGGGGGACTGAGGTTAAAGAACCAGGTCGCGAAACGACGCTCGTTCCTCTTTCGCCGCTGGCGCTGCTGCTACTGCTGCTGCTGCGAATCGATTTCGCGGAAAATTAGCAGCGTCGCACCTTTTCGTTGTTGCGCGACGAGGAGGTCCGGCGCACATAGAATCGCCTCGTCCCCTTTTTTCCACAGGTGAATCGTTTCGATTGCGTTTATCGGACGGCGATCGACGAGAGCCATACCCATGCATGTATTATGTAGGTGCGCGCGAGCGAGGACACAACGATCAATTCGACGATGTTTCGAGCGGTTTTCGAACTATACTCTCTGATGCTGGAAATTTTATCGCTTAGCTTTATATGGGAGGTTCTGATGAGCGCTGGGAATGATATATGCAGGTTTAATAGAGCACTTATGCAATCGATTAATCGTACGAATAAAAGCGAAAAAAGCATATAACAAACTCGTCCGATGACGCTGTAGCTATTGTATACTTGAGTTTATATAAGCTGATGGTGACTTTTATATTGTTCTTTTGAATATAAATATAGGATAAGTATATGTCTCAACTGATTCGACATTGTTATAAAGGGGTTACGTATATTTAATATATGAGATCGCGTTTAATAACTCTTACGCAAGTTTTTGTCACTTGTACTTTTGATGTTCTACCTCTTGTAAGCATATAATAATTGGAAGTTACGCAAAAATATCGTTTGCCGCCTGGAAACTACAAGGAAAGAATGGATAAATTGAAAAGTACTTTCGATTCGAATACAGATTTGTAAAAAGTATTAATATAATATTTATTGGGGATTATAATACAATGAATATATAATCTTACGAATTGCATTATTACAAAATATGAATTTTGATACGAATATTTCCCTTCGACAAAATAACGCAAGGATTATATATTTTAAAAAATCGTAAGTCTGTAAATAAATGAAAGGACCAAAAATATATTATTTCATATAACAAAATATTAAAAGATTTATTACTGACAATATAGGCATTAAAATCGACATAAACAAAATATTTCAAATACATTAAAATTTGTTAAAAAAATAACAATGCCACGATGTTTGAAATCAAAACGCTGCCACATATATACTTCATTTAAAACCGAGAATAATCTTTCAGGAAAACAGTCAATGCCCGTGCGACACCGCGAACCGGGCGACCATAATTTTTGATTACACAGACGAACGAGTTAATTACCATAACGTCGACCGCAACTCTCATAAGTTCAGAGAAATAAAGAAAATTTCGCGCGCCGGCGCGACGCTTACTCTTCCATCCGTTTCAATTTACGCAATTAATTTAATTCGATGCATACATACACGCTCTGAAATCACAATGAGAGATCCAGCGCACGTATATGGAGAAATCTATAGAAAAACTTTCAGTTAGGGTTCACACCTTTTTTCGCATTAGCCTCTAAAACATAATGAAAAATGTCCCAGACATGTAATACTTAATTTTTTAAGTAGGTGAGTCCGCTAATGATTATATTTCATGGATTTCTGCCTATACATACGTAGACGCTAATAAACGTTATCATCGCATAATCTAGTCATGCGGAGAGAACAGAAGAGTCAGCGAGGTGAAACAAACAAGAATATAAAAAAAGTAACAAAGGGCATGAATTTTCAAACGTATTGTTGGGCATATGTATACATAGAGGGGCTTACCCAGGGCAAAGCGACGACGAGATTGGCGTTTCCCTCGCCCCGATAGACGCATCCCTCGATCGGCAGAGAATTAACCGGATATTGCGAGACATCGGAAGTAGACCTCGTGACGGACGCTGCCGGTGTCGTCGACGTGTCGCTACTGCTGCTGCTTTCTTTCCGTTCGACGAACATTGCTGCGCTCCCTCTCTTTCTCTGTAAATAAAGAATTTCAATATACGATTAAAACGAGCTTTGTTTGCATAACGATTAATTGAACATAATTCCAACGGGTATTTATTTTGGATCGAGGTTCATCGGTCAGCTGCGGTAATTGATAACGTTCCATTCATGCTTTCTGATCAATTATTCAAACAATTTAACAAATCGCACAAAGTTATTTTGCGTTTCGAAGAATATCTGTACAATAAAGCATCTTGCCGGCTTGTATAATAACTCAAAAACTTGCCTCATTATTTCGGTACACAAAGGCGAGTTGCAATACCCGTTATTACGTGCGATTGTGCATACATCGCGTAATTATTAAAGTAACTTCGGAGGTGTATAGTCCGCACTTCATATGTAAGAAACCGCTACTGATTAACTGTTATAACCCCACGGTAGTCTCTTATAGAGTCTCGAAAAACAGAATCTTGAAGGTGCACATACATTTGCGATTTTTATGAAGTACGTAAAATCTGCGTACATATTGTTTTAAAATAAAAATAACTCATACATAACACGCGCTACATGTTCTTAAGTCGTCTAATCTGGTTTGTTCATCGCGCGGAGATACTTATAGTTGTAGACAATAGCCCGCTGTAACGGGAATTCGAAAAAAGTAAGTCTAGGAAGCGTCCGATGAGTCGTTCCAATAAAAAAGCGACTTTTTTTATCCGACAGGTCTCGACTCGCTCTACACAAGACTCACATTTTGATTCAGAGAGTCATCGTCGGCAATATGCAGAAACTACGATTCTGAATAAAAAGGCACATTTGTGTATATATCTAAAAGAGATAGGGCCATATTGGCTACATTGATTGCACAAATTTCGGCCATTTATAACAAGTGTCAAACAAAATCTCGCAACGTTATACTCGAACCGGTTGCTTTGAAATCTCGCGGATTTTTTAATGCTCTGGCTTATATACACACCACAATATTCAATCGTCGTTATCGCAAGACCCAACTAGTATCCCGCACACATACTCCAAATGTCGCAAACATTCCGGAATCGTTATAACCTTGAGTGATCTCCCAGAGAAAAAAGTGTGTGCAGCCAATCCCTTGCAAAAATCGTCGACTGTATACATATATATATATCGCGCTCGACTCACTTCGCGTCGCTTCAACGTTAGTTATATATCCAATCTTGAGGAGCAACTTCTCGCCGTGTGTTATATGCGCACCAGTGTCTATACGCGCGGAGAACGTTACCTGCGATCAGCGACAAATAAAGAAGGTGGGCTTTCACGTAAGCGACGGCGCCGCCGGCAATTGCGCAATCGACACTGCTCTGTGTGTGTGTGTGTGTGTGGGTGTGTGCCTCTACGCGAGCAGCGGCGACTTTCGACAGTGCCGAGAGTTTCGTGAGTTGTTGTCGATAATATTTCCCGAGCGTGTCCTGGCGCAGTTATGCCTGTTGCAATCGGCCCGCAGGAGAGCCTTGTACCTCTTCCACATAGCGAGCGAGGGAGATTGCAGGAGAGCAATTTTTGGATTGTTATGTATATATTACACGGATGCATGGGTAGAGCAACTGGCTTCTGCTGATATACGGGCTGCGAGTGAGTTGAGATCGTGACGAAAAGGGAGTCGTTTTTATAGCTTGGGAGAATATTATTACTCGCATAATCAAGCAGCCTTCGATCAATAGGTTATAATTATAATTGATTTTTTTATCGCGATTTCTCATTCCTACTTACGCATTCATTATAGGAAATTGGAAGTCAGATGCGTTGAAAGGAATCTATTTGGCTTGAATGAAGAGGCGCTATTGCATGTAGATAAAGGCCTTCATCGAAGCCTTGAACTTGGCATTTCCAAATATATGCCTCATCGATTTTGTATATACATATCGTCAGACTGATCAGTATCAATCCCCTTGAATTGGGAATTAAAGGCTGATTTGAATATTATAGATGTATATGTTGCCACGATGAAACTAAACGTTTTACTATACTAATATTATAAAAAGAATGCGTTGATTAATTACGAGTGTAAGCAAATTTCGAATTTCGGCAAGCTCTCTAACAATCCTTGGTATTGTTAGCTTATCGGTGTCGAAATTAAGTTAAAATAAACCAATTTCGACACCAATTAGCTAACTTTTTCACCAGGGATTTTGTATATATAACTGTGCTTTGTTTCTTTAACGTTCGCAGAAACTAGCTATTATCCCGACACCAATGAAACGTCCTGTTAGTTTAACAGTTTCGATTACTGTTGTATATATCTGTAGTATAGTTTGACAGCAAGCCTAATCTTTGCGTAATACTTGTAACATCTCTTTTTGTGCCTCTTATATAAATAATTACAACCGCAACTATACTATATTTATTACCCAATACAAGTTATTTTTTACAACAAAAAAACTCTTTCCATCATAACAATTTTACTCGTTCAAAAAATACGCAGCGCGCAATGATCAAACGACATATCTATCAAAGATATAAAAAAAAAACAATATTGTTGATATTTTGCTGTCAGCTTCTAAAAAACAACTCATCGGCGCCGCGTCCAGCCCAATATAACTGTTGCTATGCCGAGCACATCCATCTTGGAACAGCTGAAAGCATCATCGATCCCGCCGCAGCAATATATATATATATATATACACATACATACATATATATATTTCCATCTCGGCTCACTTAATTTTTATCCGTTCATCGTCATCGCATACCCGTTCCGATCGAAAATTTATAGAACCACAGTATAAAGTTCGAGCCTCGCTGCGCGCGGACAACTTTACGAACGGCGAAATTACACGCGTCGCGCGCGCAGCTGCGTTAATAACCACCTGCGCTGCGCAAAACAAGACGTTCGAATCGCAAATATCCGCGCGACTCGAAAAGAGAAAGCAAGAATAAAAAAAAGAAACGACACGATATATGTATATATATTTACCGCTACCGAGCCGATCACACGTTAATAACGCGTCCGTTTCGGTAAGGCGAGGATTCGTCGATCGATAAAGAAGACTTTTGAATGATGTATATAGTTTGATTGGACGAGCCAATGGTATACGAGGGTCATTAACCACTGTTTCTTTTTGTCGACGCCTTTTAATACTCAGGCTAACGAAGCCTGACAACTCCGGACAACTGCCGGCTCACGGTTAAATTTTTTGTTGAAAAATAATGCCTGCGCGTACGCAAACAGAATTCATGCGCGCGTGCGCATTGGCTGAACGGCGAACAGAGCTACAGACAAACTATTCGCGTGTGTTATAAAACGATGCTATATATGGGGCAAAGCAATAACAGTGCTAATGCACGGCCGAAGTGTGTCATTAAAAAGTTCACAATAAAGCCCAAACACTGCTACAGAGTAACGGAAAATTAAATTTTCAGCGCGCGTATATACATTATATATATACAGCGATGAAACGAACAACACGCGGAATTTAATATGTGTGCGTTGCGTAACACACCTTCACAGCACCGAGCTCACGCACCCGTTGATGAAACGATCTCCGCATTCGTAACATGCACACATACACACACACACACATAAGACAGCGGTATAATCGTTTCGAAAAGTTCTTGAGCGTATATCCCAGCAGTTTTGCGCCTTAAAACCCTTAGCGCAAGAGGGATAAGGAGAGGGAAGAGAGAGAAATATAGGAAGGACAATTATTTCCCTCCAATTAAAGTATAGCGATCCAATTAAACGAAGCCGCGGCGGCTTGTCGTCTAGCTCATCTTATTAAAAACGCGACGTCGCGAGAGGTGAAAAGCTGCTGCATTACACATACACTGTACGAAAGGGGGGAGGCAGAAGTGGTGAGAAAGAGGTTTTCTTTCCCTCTCTCTCTCTACACCTCGATTCCCCGACTCTCAATGCTATTTATTATATACCTATATATACCAGCTCTGCTCTCTCTCTCTCTCTCTCTCTCTCTCTCTCTCTCTCTCTCTCTCTCTCTCTCTCTCTCTCTCTCTCTCTCTCGCGTTGCCAGGCCAATTATTCGTCTTATCCACTTTTGCGCAAAGGCCAACGACCGCTGCTGCACGTATACGCTCTCGTGTGTGCATGCACGAGAGCCAGGCCGCTCCTGGCTCCGTTATATTTCGACTTCTTGCCATTGTGTAACGAATCAACGATGCCTTCCTTCTTCTTACTCTATATCTCGTGCTCCGAACGACGAGTTTTCCTACTTTTTTTCGTACTGCCGAGAGCTGTTGTTAAAGGTGCAGGAGACATTGTGACCAACTCTGTTTTTTTCGAAACCATGTATAGCATGTGCAGCTGGACTTGTAACGTCTAACTGTTTTCGTTCAACGAATCGAAAATTTGAGCGGTGCACTCGGAAAATACATATACTGCAATGGTCTTTGTTACGCAATCGAAGGAAAAAAAGCAATTTTAAGGAGCGCCGCCGACGACGCCTGACTTGTTATTATTGGAAAATACTTTTTTGCCGGTCGACTGTGGACTATTGAATTGCTAATGTGGATTTCTAGGTAGTGATCTCTTGCTTGCTTAAAAAATAAACTATAGTTCCTGTTATAGTCGGGATCTATAACTTTTCATAATAACGCGATATAACAATATTTGTTAGATGAATATAATGAAATATTACTGCTGTTTATGCTCGCGTTCAAATTTCTGACATTGGGCAGTACCAGATTAAAATTCCTTAATAATAAAAACCTCATGAGATAGAATATACCAAAACTAAGCTAATACTTATTAAAGTATTAGCTTACTTTTGGTATATTCTATCTCTTGAGTTTATTATTATTAATTTTTTTATTAATAAAAAATAAGAAGAGAAACAATTCAAACCTATGAAATTACTGGACATCGAGCGTACTCAATATTTCTTCACTCTCGCATCGATGCTCGCTCGGAACTAAGCTAACTCTAGGCGACGTTAGCCCACCTCGATGTCAAGACCTTGCGCAGATGCTCAAAGAGCGCTTTTGCGCATAGAGGGCGTGCATACAGGCTTCTTCAAACTTGCTGGCGCGATTCCCAGCCTAAATGGTCCTGTGGCAGCCGCGCCACACGTTTCTGCCAATACATTGTGTATATTGGCAGGAGTACCACCGAGTAGCTCTCGAAATAAACTGTTAGAATGGCCCTTGCCCTTGTCCTTCCCGTGAATTTCAATACGAATTGCGTGTTTAATAACTAGCTTTCTCGAGAATTTTAGTTCGTTTAGTCTCGATAATTGATTCTTCAGATTATACCAAGCCGTATGAATGTGTTGGGGAACCGACACATCCCACTCAACCTGGCTTTGCCATAGCATCTGCATAATTAACTTAGCCCCTACGCTCACAGAGTCAAGTAAGCCTATAGGATCGTAAAACCGCGCGATGTTTCATTCGTTTTTTCATCCTCAGCTAGTTGCTTGAGAATGCGGAGTGAGGAGCCGAGGTTCTACCAAAAAAAAGACTGGAATCATATAAGTTTTCAAAGGGTCGTTTTCATTTTCTCGCCATAAAACTAATTGATAACGAGCATCATCTGATCAAATCTGAGCAAATCAGGATCTGCTAATGGTTTACGATTTGGTGAACTTGTTCCGTTTGTTCATAAATTCGTTTCGCAATTGATTGCATATGCTTGGAAGTACAAGGCATTCAATACTATCCTTGTAATCCGTGCATTGCGACTGAATTACAACTTGAATTGAGTATTTAACCCGAGTCTCTACTTGATTCAACGTTTTTACCGGAATATCGATATGCTTGCGTGGTAGACACAAGGCGTTGGCAAAGCGTTCTGTCATGAAATTCGATTGTGATGATTAAGATACGAGCTTGTACAAAATTTCCGTTTACTGATTTTACATTAACCACAGCAGTGGATAGCACTGATTGTGGCATGATAAGCGTATACGTAACACGTTGAAGACTAGTTAATCGGGTTAGTCGACAGGTTAGTTTCAACGACGTTGATACTAACCCGTTGAAGTTTGTTGACGTTGCATGTCCTGAATTAGGCAATTGAAGCAGAGCTTGTTTGCCTTGAGCTTGTCAAAACGCTCTTTCAGCTGTAACCCTTTGAACCTCTCGCATTGATAGACCTTATACGTACCCTTGCAAATTTCACATGATTCTGACGATTTTGCGAACGCGAAAGCATGCCGTTTATTGTTCGTATTGGGCTTCGAAGAGATGCTGAATTTATTTGCAAGGTTGCTATTAGTTACTACTCTATATTATAAAATTACTGGACATCGAGCGTACTCAATATCTCTAAACTAAGCTAACTCTTGGCATTGTTGGCCCACCTCGAAGTTGGCTCCATCCACGCTTCCCTCTCCTCGATGTCAGGTCCTTGCGCAGATGTTCAAATAGCGCTTTTGCGCATAGAGGGCGCGCATACAGGTTTCTTCAAGGTTGCTGACGCGATTCTCGTCCTAAAGGTCCTGCTCGTATACTGTAAAAGGTCTTGGCAATAAAACAGTACACTCACCAACTGTGGCGCGTTCCTTCTGGATTTTTTTCTATAATCTTTGAGCGCTGAAAACTCGCACGTATACATTTTACAACTAGCCGTTAGGGAACAATAAATGTGTTTCTCTTATATTATAGCATATTCAACAACTGTGTTAGATGCGATATTACTGAATAGTTTATTTTTTTATCGAAGATTATATAATTTACTAAACTACTATTTTTTAACTAGTTAACGATAAAAAACCATGCAAAGTGAATTCAATTATATCAGAAGGGCACAGCAAGCTTATTGCTGCACCTGCTATTATTGGACATCAAAACGCGACGAATCTTCTATATATACCTCAAAATTTAATTTAAAATCTCCTTAGTTTAAGTATCAAAAAAATTAAGAAAAAAAATAAATATTGTTCTATAAGTTACAATAAATATTTTTCACATTTTTTGAAAACTCGTGAGTTTTTAAAAACATTGTTGAAAATCCTGAGTAGTAATATTAAGAATTGCTCTTCAGTAAATACGAAGATATACGTTTTAAAATAGTATATTGTGTACCAAGAGCGTAAAGTGGACTTTTTTAGTCCAAGTGTGGAGTTGCAGTACGAGCCAAAGACGACCCAGCGTGAGGCGTCGACTAGCTGAAAGAGATATAGCTGAAAGTCCGCGTTTTCAAGCTGGTCAAAGAAGGCCAGTTTAGGCCCGCTATTAAGTCTAAAAATTCAGAAATACAAAAACATATGTACTGCAAAACGCTAAAATGTATACTATTCAAACCAGAGATTGTAACTTCTTAGTCATATGAGCAGTAATTATTATTAGTATGAAAACGTTATTTGAACGACGACTTTACCCCATAATTCATAAATAAGCGCGATAAATATTTTTTGTCTAGGCTCGCTAGATTAGGAAATACCGATAGAAAACCCTTAAATCAATTTAAAAACATCGTTCGTTGTATTGAGTTTTATTTAAAATGTTTTTCCTCATATAATTTATGTACCAACTACCTTGAACCATAAAGTCGAATGGTGGATATAGATATTAGTGTTACAGGAATGAATATTAAAAAATCTACCGTAATATTTGACTTGATATGTTCAAAATATTTTAGTTGCATGAATATTTCTGTATATATAGATTTAAAATCGTTATTTATAGTTAAGAATCAGCAGTAATGATATGAAAAGTCAATCTAAACATTCATGTATTTGTAACGGACTACTATTTTATTTTGCAAGGAAGCATTCGATAACTATTTTATTTTAATTTAAAATTAATACACAAATTGCTTCTGTCTAATTTGTAGATTGTTCATACCAAACTTTTCTTTACTTCTCGGTAACTGCTACTTTTATAGAGGTGTCATTTGATTGCTTGATGACCGGCATTGAAGATGTTTGTAAAAATAATTAAATAGGCATAAAAATAATGATCTCAGAAAAAATAACAGTCATCGACGTATTCAAAGAGAATAAACTTCCAACTGTATACGGATTTTGAACGCGCTCATAAGCAGAAGCGAGGGAACAGCTGACCACTTGCGGCGTTGCCAAACTTCCGATCGATGTTTATTTTAGCTCGGCTGCCGTATGAATTTATCATATTTATAAGAGTAAAAACTTTCATCCGAATGGCAACACTTTTTTATTAATAAAACGTAAACGTTTTTAGTCTGTAAATCAATGAGATCTATTATTCTTTCGTGAGCAGTATATATTATACCCCCCTTCCATGAAACAATATCTATCCTTCAGGCGATTTACGTGAAAACTTTGTGTTAGTCACAAAATCAATCGTCGATTCGCGCTATTTTGTATAATACGAGTAAAAAAAGAGTCATATAGTAAACTGCTATTGCTTTTTTTCATTGCGCAAGATTAATAGGTTAATCGAAGAAGAAAAATACATGGCGAAGATTCTGGGCTTTGTGAATGTGCGTAAATCGACGACAATAGATGCTTATACTTGTGAAATGAAAAATTGCTTATCATTGGAATGACGACTCAATAATCGATGTGGTCAGACTCTTCAAAGATGATTGAAGTGGTACATAATTTTAAAGATCTTCAAGCTGTGCTGTATTTGTTTTATTTTCGTTGTTGTGAAAGAAACATCATCATCTACAGTTTGAGAAAAAAAGCTATTTGGAAACAGAAAATAAGAATAAAATTCAAATGAAAACGAACAAGTTAAATTAACTAAAATGGTTTCATGCAAGAAATTAAATGATTTTAAATAAAAGAAAAAAATAACTCGAAATAAAACAAAAACCAATCTCAAGAAAATTACTCATTAGTTAAGCAAACAAAAAATATAAAATATATCATAAGAGGAGTAACGTATGTGTACGGTAATCAATAAAACAACTCGACGATTCGTTAATCATCGTGCGTTTATTGACGTAAATCCCACGCATGTTATATTACAATTCAGACAATTCAGTCAAGAGTCATTATATGGAAAATGTAGTTTGACACAATGTTAATAATATTAATAAAAAAATATGTGACAGAGAAGGAGCATATAGAGATTATAAGGGTATAATCATCGTTTTGTCATCAGAGAGTTCATAATGATCGGGATATAAATTGGTTGGTGTATAGTGGTCACATCAAAGTCAGTGTTGAATGTATATGTAAAGAAATGAAAAACGCCATGATGTATTTTTTGTATTCATGAAATTTCATAAGCACGAGGCCTTTTGTTTCATTTTTATTATCATCATTATTTTGTGTATCTCTGTACAAAAACAGTCGAAAAAATTATAGATTCTCCTCTTGCATATATACTCGCGCGCACTCCGTCATTCTCACTCTCGCACTCTCCCACGCACGCGCATAAAGTTTTTAATTTTTTCGAGCTCGAGAGCGTATGTACAAGCATTAAATGATATATATTTATATATATTTATACTTTATATATATATAATATGTATAGAATATCGTGTACGAGAGACCTACGAACTAAATATAATTATACACTGATGATACAATAATCATAGAGATATCGTAATTATAGATCATTGTAGAGTTTTTTCTTCTCATTACGGTACACCTACATTTTATTTTTTTTCCTTAAAATTCATCAAGTCTACGAATTCACCCGGGTTGTTTATCTTCGCTTTATATACTGCCTATTGTGTGTTTATATGTACCTGATTGCGTGTGTGACTATGTGTGTGTGTGTGTATGTGTCGATGTTCATAATAACGCTATTTCGTTTTACAATTCTGTTTTAAGAGTATAGAGTGTGGTCTTGCTCGATTTTTGTTTGCCAGGCTTATTAATCATTAATCCAATCTATGACATTCGGCAAAATTCAATTTTATATTTGTACAATACATATAGTTAAATTTTAATTCCACACAACAACATTATCGCACGCTGATTACAGAACCTGTACTGGTTGTCGTTGAGTGTAGCCATGTTTGCGTATGTAGATCTGTTTTAATTTTGTTCATGTGTCTGTGTATGTGTGAGCATGTGTGTAAGTGTGAACTCTAAAGTTCGAAACCCCCAGCAGTTTCGCCCCCGAATCTCGATCGCGTTGGCCTCGCTTCCCGTTTTCCTCTTTTTCTCCTCTCCGTATATATCATAAATATCACTCGCGCGCGCGTTTTACCCCCCAACCCCCCTTAACCCTTAGGTATATTTACAAGAATAATCACAATTGTCGCGGTTCGATTTCACAAATCGACGGAAACCGCGTAACTTTGTACAATTTTCCCGAGTTTTCGGTTTTCTCGCCCCCAAAACGTTTCATGAACAAAACGAAATAACCATAACTGAAAAGAGGTGTGTATTAAAAAAAATAGGAAGCAGCAAAGTAAAATAAAAAAGACCGGGCGACGCACGTCCGTTCGAGATTCGAAGGCCACGTAAACAGCAGCAGAGCACGAGGGGCGGCGAGGGGTCTCCTCCTCGCCCCCTCTCGCAAAACTAACCAATCGTCGTCCCTTTTTTCCACCGGTTTCTCATTATCATCTGTTTCGGTCTCTCTATCTCTTCGCCCATTTGAAGCAATAAAAGCAACGTAACCTCGCTCATGTACGACACAGCAGTCGACGTCATATATACTCTCGCCTTCGGAATTTTTTTTACATATATGCGGCATCTTCTTTACTTATACATATATATGAAAAAAAGAAGCGAACACGCTCGCCGCTCTTCCGCACTCGCACAAACCATTGCTCGCAACGCACACCGCAGATCGAAGAAGAAAGAAAAAACCGCCTCAGGCGTGATTCTCTTCGACAACAACGATCGAACTTTCTTCTTGCATTCCAACACAGTCACGCACTTTTTTACATGTGTATATCGTCGTCGCATAAATAATAATGATCGCATTCACACACTTGCTGTAGACTCTCGTGGTTCAAAATCTCGCGCTCGCGTTTCCGACAGTTCATAGTCGTCGTTTTTTTGTTATACATTTAAAAAGTTTCTTGCATGAGTTTACTGTTTTTTTGTGTATATTTGTCAATCTGTATTCGCGTAATTTTTCTGTTTTTTTGCATTTTTTTTCTTGTTTTAATTATTTTTCATCGCGTTGATTTCGTTCTCGATTTTTTTCGTTTTTTTGTTATATTTTAAAAAAATACTGAATTAACCAAGCTAAAATCACAGACTTGCCGGCGCCGCTCGGGATAACCGACCCCCCGGGCGACGGGTTTTGTTTGTACAAATTCTTCCTGAAGGACTCTATGTATAGTTACAAGTTTATTTATCGACATTTTATCGTTATATTCTTCTTACATATATAAGTATGTATACATAATAATGCGCACGCCATCTCGCTTTAAGCCTTAAACGATCCAGTGTATAGTAAAATTAATAATAATAATAATAATAATAATAATAATAGTAGTAATAATAATAATAATGTTCTCGTGTAAGTGTTTGTCTGTGTTATCATACAATTTATAATAATTACAATTCGTCTTTCTTTCGATAATATCGCACTTGTTACACATTTCCCTTTACATTATTTACGATCGTTATTGAATATTTCGTGTGTATGTTTTCTCACTAAGGTATACGCAGGATATGCGAAAATAACGCAGGGGAAAAAGTCGTCACAGAAAGGATCAAGCGAATATCAGCGAACGTTCGAGTCCGATGTTCGCTCGTACCCGCGCCTCCTCCCCATTGCTTGTTTCATTTGAAAAATCCACGACTGGGAAGGAGAAACGCTGGTCTCGCACGCAATTGCATTCGAAAATCTCTCAATCTCTCCTTCGCCACTCGATGCTCTCGCTCGCTCAAAGTGACCTTGTTCCAGCTTGAATGTTCTTAAATGCTCGACGTATGTATAACGGTATATATATGGTAAAAGATGAAAATTTTCAAAAGGAGCAGCCCTCCATCGGAGCACTGATGAGCAACGATGGAAAGTTGCTCTCCTGCATGCATGTGTGTTTCCAATGATTTCGACGACTCTAATGAAAGCCAGAGAAAGGTCCGTTTTCCGAGCGAGCGAAACCTATCCTGAGCACCATGTTATGTATATTTTGCTTGCGCGATCGTTCGCGTATACCGGAAGTAATGGAAGAGCGTTTCGCCGAGTCGTCAATTACGTCGACGCTAACGTCCGGACAAAAGGTGAAAGAAAAACGAACGAATTTAAAAGATATATGAATATGTAGTAGTTTATTATCATTACGTGTAATGTAAAGTATAATATATAAGAAAAATATCGTTTGAAGATCGGCCGTGTTTAACTTTAGTATACATATACATATTTATACATGCATTGATCCGAGGACGCGTGCAGCAATTCACTTAATTTTTATTTTTTAGTTGTTTTTCAATCAATTACAGTGTACGCCGATTTTTGTTTTTCTTCGTTATCATGAGACACGTCGTCGAAGTGCACGCGACGTCCAGACATCCCCGAGAAACGCGACGAAAACTGACGCTGAGGCTCTTTTCTTTGCTGGTTTGTGAAAAATAGTCAATTTTATCAAAGCGAAATCGAAACAAGCGTCGCTATGGACGTTCCTTTCGTTTGTCGAGTCCAATTCCAAAGTGTACTTCGCCGAAGCTGTCGGCGACCGCGAGGTACAATTTGCGAAAAAAGAAATCTATTTGTCAGAGAATAAACAGTCCAGCGAAATCAGAAATCGTCGGGGTTCCCGTTGACCCCGGCACGACGTATTATACCTCTCCGAGTCTCTCATTCACGCAGTCCATTCTCTCCTCTATATAACACTTATTATAATCACAGACGTGGTTATTTTATATTTTTCTTCTTTAAACTATTTTCTATACGTACAAGAGCCTTTGTTCTTCGACGCCGAGCGCGATAAATTTCTCTCGTTCATCATCATCATCAGTCAGTGTGTTCTCTCTCGTTATTTCTCATGCGCACAGAAATACACACTCGCGAGCAAAACTTTCACACAGACGCACTTCAGCAATACGTACACACATCTGCAACTCTCCCTCGACTCGCTTGTTCTCGTTACTCTATATATATATAACTATATGCGTAAGTGGTGAAGGACAGAAAAAAAAAATTGAAAATGCACTCTCATCAATCCGACCTTTTCGCACGAGGCGATGTATATTTGTGTATCAATAACTTATCTATGATCTGTAGTAATATCTTAAAATTCTTTATGAAACTCAGCGCGCGTATATGGCAGAGGGGACTCGGTGCGTCCCCGCTGCGGTTTTCTCGGTGGATCGTTCGATCGTACGTCATTATCTATCACGCGCGATACGATAGAACGAGGCACACGTCAGAGAAGGAAAGACTATAGTGTGTGTGTTTGTGTGTATATGTATATTATAATAATTACGCCTTGTAAGAATTCCAGTCGTTGGTTAGTGGCTCCTTGTCTGGTGCACGGACGTCTAGTTGATTGTCGAAAAAGTAGAAGCTTGAAAGCTTGTTTTTTTTCGCTCACTCTCACACTATGCATTTTGTACAATTTATTCCGTTAAATATATATTTTTTTCTCTTCGTCATTCAAACAGCTTTTTACAAATATATAATACAACGAATTTTTCACCCAGTGAACTCATTAAATTTTTTTTTTGTTTTTTTTTTACTATTTTTGGACAGGTTCGGTTGCGGACTCTTGGAGCCGCGCCGAAGAGATCAGCTGATTCGCCATTTTCTTCATAAATAATATAAATACAAATATACATCTGCTTCAAAATAACATCACACAACTAAACTATTTTTTGTTTCTTTTACTCTTCATTGTCTTAGTAGAAAAAAAGGAAAAGAAAATGACTTGGATTTAGCCCAACTTTGAACTCGTTCACCATAAAGGAGCCACCGGATCGAAACACACTAACATTTTTTCTCCCATTCACTCTCACGGATACTGTAACACACACTCACGAGACAAGCCACTCAAAGAATTTTCACGTCAAAACCCCCCCTTGTGTTGTACGAATCTCAATCACATTCTCCCCTCCCGCGAAGAAAATCACAGCTGTTTTGTTTTTGTTTTGTCGGTTCGCTTCGTCATCTCGAAGGATACAATATACACAAAGAATTTACTCTTTTTTCTCGTTCATATAATATAATAACCGCGCGGCTGACTGGCCAAGGCGTGTGACGTTCGCGCGCGTTTCCCCGGGCATCCGTCAGATCATGTGGATCCGACGGCCCCGAGGAAATTCTCGCAAAAGTCGCACGCGACGCCTACACACGAATTTGCTGTTTTCCCATGTTTGTTATTAATTGTGTTTTTTTACAATGGTATCCGCGCGCGTCAGCATACGTCTCTTATGTACAGTTGTGCGTACGCGCGCAAGTCAAATGTGTATAGGTGTATGTGTGTGTGTCTGTGTGTGCGTGTGTGTGTACGGATCTGTGTAGTTGTGTAAATATAAGTGTATTTTTTGTTCACGTGTTTGTGATCGACGACAGAGCGCGTCGCCTTCGTCGATGCTCCAACGATGGACGAATCCAACAGCTTCTTCTTCTTCTGCTTCTCCTTCTTCGGACTTCGCTCTCGCTCTGCCAAGTGGAAAGCAGCGACGAACTGCTGATCTTCTTCTCGCTTCTTTTGCTCCTCTCCGAAGAAAAAAAAGCAACTGCGGAAATGGCCGGATCGCTTGGCCATCCTCTCATGAGATCATCGTGTAAATCACTCCTCGGAGCAGTGGCCGAGGACGAGTGTAATGGCGCCGGTGCAGAATGCGTATAGCCGAAATATGTATGTAATAATATATATATACGTCGGCGCTCCGGCAGAAAAAAGGGACTCTCCTCTCTTCTCTTCCAAAATCACGAACATTCAAATTTCTTGCGATTACAATATACACAATTAAACTTCTTATTATCTCGTGCACTTCTACATCTTCACTCGATAAATCGAATCATCTACGTTTTATTATCATCATCACCATCGTCATTGATCTTGGAGATGAGGCTGGTGGTATACTTTTTGCCGCCTCGGTGAATAAAAGTAGCCGGTGAAAGAAAGAGCAAAAATGATTACATAGATGAGGACTCTATCGACGGCTGCTTTCGGGATTCGCACTTTGTAACGAAGTTTTTAACTTCATTTTCATTATTATTAAAAAAAAAAAAGAATAGAGAAACTAAAAGTAATGCTGGTGGATGGGTAGTGGTGGTGATGGTGGTGGTGGTGGTGTTGGTGGTGGTACCAATAATCAACCCAAAAATTCGTAATCCTTAATCTTCACGCATTCAGTCATTCGATTCTTACTCCCGCTCTCCTCTCTCAGCGTCCAGCTGTAGCCGTTCTCCGATTCATTCAACTGGAGACAAAGGCAGCGATCTGCTCGCTGAACTGCGTATGCTCGAGCAGCAGCGAGTCCTTGCAGCTCTCGAACGGCTGTTGCTGCTGGTGATGATGGTGATGCTGCTGGTGATGAAGATGGTGATGATGTTGCTGCTGGACGAGCTGAGGCTGGTGATGCAGATGATGATGGTAATGCTCTTCAGCCGAATCCGAGCTGCTGGTCGATGAGGACTCTTGTTGCGAACCTTCGAAGAGTACGCAGATGGATCCGTTCTCGCCGATCCTGTAGGAGACCTCCGCAGGATCGATCCACATGGTGAGCTCGCTGGGGAAGAGGCCATGCAGAACGGTTGGCACCAGGCCGACGTTGATGCCAGCTTGGGCGATGACTGGGTCCATCTTGCCGTTGATGCGGATGCAACGGTAGCCGCTGCCTCGGTTCGGCTTGTCAGGGAACCAGTGATCTCGGTAGCGACGCCTCAGCAGATCGGTTAGCGAGCTCTTGAACGACTGCAGTTGGCCCTCGGACAATTGTCCGGCCTGCAAACGCAGCAGCTGCACGAGGAAATCCGCCGCCGATACGATTTCTAACCTCATTTCACACAGATTTTTTGAAACTTCTGAATTTATCCTATCACGACAGACTTGTTACGGTTGGCCTCCTCGGACGCTGGACCACTTCGACTGCGCGTACGTGACGCTGCGTCGTGTCCCCCTGGTGATGGTGTTCCGAACTTCTGGCTTTAATATACCTCGGCTGCTGCTGCTCGCTGCTGGCTGGATCGTAGGCGGCCAGCTTAAAGAAGCTGGTCTGGCCTGGGAGGAACGAGCTTCCTTGGAAGCTGCTGCTGCTGATGATACAGGCCGTCGGCTGAGACGGCGCTGTTCGTTCGCTGTTGGTAATGCTATACTGCTGCGAGACAAAATGGCGACGCCACGTCGTTGTTGGCTTGACTCTTGCGTCGTCGTTTTCACTTGGCACGAGAAAGCTTGACGATTTCCCGCTGCCGCTCGAATGTAGAACGATAGATCGATGCTGCGTATATTGCTGGGTACGTGTCGATGCAGAGTAAAGCCTCACTCACAATGCTGCAAGCGTCTACTGCGTTATACTTGCGGAGAGATACGATGATTCACCGGCTCACTCTTAGGTATAATATCCCACTCTTGCGTCAATTTCTATCTTCTCGTGTTCTCTTCCACACAAGTGCGTCGGAAAATTTTGAGATTTTGCTATTTTTTCTTGTCGTTTTACTACGTAGCTTGTAATAAATACTCTCTGGCGAGATATGCGCGCTGTACCAATGGTATAGGTGGTCTAATCGAATTCAGAAACTACAACACGACGACACTACGATTCCACACGCACACTCCGACTACAACACGCGCTTCACGCGGAAGAACCGCACCCATGAACGATCGAGGACTTTCTGATGGCAACCGAATGTGGGCTCAACGTCGTAGTCCAAAGCCCGTCTCTTTGTTCCTGGCAGAGGGTAAATGGAGGGGCAGTGATTCGACCAATCCCGAGCCAGCCCCGGCGCACCCATGAGCGTCACTACTCCCCACCAGCGTCGCGACGTTACCCCCTCCCTCTTGGAGGGGATAACCGCTCACCAGCTGCTGCGGGCACGGGCGCTCGCTTACGATCACTCGACGGTGGGAGCAACAGAGGAGAAGTACGTCGGGGAAACTCAAGCTGCGCGAAGAAGTGTCATCGGCTTGCGTGCGCATGCGAATGTGTGTATGTGTTAGGGAGAGACGGGGAACTATCGTTTTTTGCAAGCGAGAGAGTTGAAGGATATATATACGTATACATACATTGAGAGGCATATATATATATACACACATAACAGAGGAGAGTTTTTCGCCTGCGCGAGTGTAGATGCGCGTCGAGGCAGACGCGCGCAGCTGCGCGTCCCGATTACACACACGAGCGTCGGCTCCCTTTCCCGAAGCGCTATAGCGCTACTGTTAAACGCCTCGCTGCTTCTTTCTCTCTCTCTCTATCTCACTCCCGCTCTTCCCTCGTAAATTCATTCTCCGTCTCACTCTTTGTTGTTGTACGTCGACGCGCGTCTCTCTCTCTCTCTCTCCCGTATTATTTCTAATGCTTTCTCTCTCTTTCAATATTATCGTGCCCTCTCTCTTTAGCTCGTTTCTTCGGAGACGTTTCTCTATTTTGCCGTGGCTGTCTTTCCAAGTTTGTCTCCGTTACGCGCGCCGCTGGTATTATACATTGCGCTTTTTTGGAGCTCCCTCGAACGATTGCCCTTTTTTTAGAGGCCAATCGCGTAAACAAGATCTCCTGAATTTACGACAGTCCAGTAAACATAATACGCAGACCACTTCGAGTTTACAAAGCTAAATCTTCAGTCTCGAAATTTGCTCCAAAACGAACAGCGGAGCGAGATATAATTGTCAACACTATACTGTATATCCATAAAATAGAAACAATTACTAAGTCCTAAATGATCGCAATGGCAAAAATGGACGTCGCAGTGCAAAATCGTATGATTCATCGCTCACCTGTTGAAAAAATCCAACGTCCCAGGTATTTCCAGTTCTTGTGTCTGGCAGCGAGAAAAAAACACTGGAAACGAATTTAAGAATAATTTACGCTGTGTATACATATATTTATATATGTATACCCTCCGGCGCAAATAACTCTCCGCCGTCTTTTATTCTATATACTCGTGGCATCGTATAATAGTATATATAGAACCGATAGAGTGTCGAGTCAGCAGGATATAAGTATACGTGCGCGTTCACGCGTCGCCTCGACACTGTGTATTTTATATGATATAAATATACGTGCGTGTTTAATCGGTTAAATGCCTGCGATATACAGCGACACCGCTGATGCTTGGAGTTTTCCGTTGCTCCCGAACTACTACGCTTTTGTCTCGAGTGGATCTGGTCCCTCGACTAGACGAAAATCTTGATGCGAGACACGCAGCTCTCGACTATACGTTTCCCTCTAGCTCCACTATATATGTATACGCTATACACGCGCGGCTTTTCTTTTATGCCGGAGAGAAAAGTTTCACATGCGGATCGCATCAGTTTGTATATATTAGTTGCACACTGAAAAGTTTAGCTGAAAATTTGCATAGGCTGGCTCGTGCGATTTGTTCTGTGCCATCGGGCATTTGTCTTTCATTTTGAGTATGTAGGTCATGGAGTAAATATTAAAACGAGTGATGAATACGTAGCATATATTATTATAGACTAAGCATAAGATTCTCCATTACCCGTATACAAAAACGTTACTTGAAGAAAAAAATCACACGACGACTCGTTCAATTATAATTCCATCCTCGAGATCGAATCGCGCTCGCATGTGAAGAAAATATACCAACGTAGTTTTCGCGCTAACTCGTTAATAACCGGCGACCGTGATAGTTATAATTACCCCGAGGAAACTGCAGAAATCCAATCGGGAAGCTCCCGAAGCATCGAAAACCATATGAACCGTATAAACTCGTTGGAAAGTATTCGTTTCGAGGAACTGAGCGTCGCGCGGAACGAAAAGCGCAGCGGAGCACGCGGATGAAGACCCGATAGACCGTCGATTTTTTTTTCATTTTAACGACGATAATTATGTGTGTAGCGTATGAAGGCGATTAGAATAATAGCGCGAGCTCACGTGTTTTGTAATCAAAATCGCGACTGAAAGAGTCGAATTATCACGGACGTGCGGTTATGCAGTGCAGTGATTTCTTTGTCTGCTCTTTTTCGCAGCGATGCGAAAGTCAGCTGATTTTTGGAAGACGATATTTATACTGCTTTTATCAGGTATTTATTCTATCGAGCTATACGTGGGTTTCTAAACTCTGAATACATTTCGAAATGGTATTTAAAAAAATATAACGAACAATAAAAAACTACGCACTTTTTCACTCTCCGATTGTATCTAAATAAAATATTCACTGACTAAAACACTGCTATGGCAGTTTCACCCTTTATATATACGAGCCATAGGCAATAAGTTTCCTCCGCAATAATAAATGTTTCACAATATAGCCAAGCGAAACGCACACACGTCGCAAAGAAGATAATTTCTATTCTAGTCTCGAGTCCAATACGTTTCTGTTAATCTCCACGAAAAGGATTACGTGAATATGGCCATAATTAGGAGATAGGACGTGGTAATTGCGAAATAATAGCGCAGACGAATCAAGATAGCAAAGCGAAAAAAACCCGCGGCTTTTAGCGCGCACGTAATTACACAGATGTTTAGCGCTCACTATTACGTAACTCTCGCACTGCGAAAGGACGAAAAAAGAAGGATCTATTTTCGGTTTTTCGCGAAATCTTGTTTAGCTTGATATATATATATATATATATATATATATATATATATATACACGCCATATGGGTGACAGAAGAATATATAAGGTGTCTGAATAAATATTGTTTTTGGAGGAATTATATTCTGGAGTAGCTCGTATGTAACTAGTATTATACGACTGATGTGAAATGTTTATATATACATACATACATATATATATATAGCGTACGAAGTTGCACTCGGGGCTCTTCTTCTATGAGCATGCACGGAATGAAAGAAAGAGCTCATTGTTAACATTCGCATCACATGTATATACGATACGTTAATTTGGAAAGAGGGAGAGACATTCCACGCTTCCGCGAAAACAAGAGATTCCGAAGCAAGCCACGTTTTCGTTATTTTTAGCGTAAAGCAAAATACACTCCTTCTAATTCAGTCCCCCTTTTCGTCCTGCCAAAAACGGACGGCTCCGGTCTTTATACGACGATGATTTTGCTTGGCGCGTATACAGGGCGATATTTATCATCGTCGGGCTGTGCTCGTGTATACATATGTATAATATTAGTATATTTAAAATGCCAAATTTCTCATTGGGAATCAGCAAAACAAATATAAGCCCGAAAACTTCGTCAGATAATAACAAGAAGATATACAACGTATGAATTTATTCGCTGTAAATCCTGAATCAATTCTCGATTGCGGCCGAATCTTAGGTCGAATTATCATTAATTTCAACAGACGATAATTCGCTCGGTCAGTCTGTTTCATCATGTATAAATTCATTGCGGAAACTTTACTCTCTCTCTCTCTCTCTGTCTCACCTCCATTATAACAATACAGTATTCTCCGGGTTTAATCGGAGGAGAATCATTATACACAAATTGTGAGTAATATATAGATATGCAATGCCTGCATCAATAATATGATACGTATGGAGCGACTGACGATTCGTCAGACGAGGAAAAGCAACAGGGGGATATGAGAGGAAAAAATGCGAGAGAAAATTACATCAACCGATTGGGGTCTTCCGAATTCTCTGCGGGTTTCGTACATGGAAGCATGTAGCCGACCTGCGTTCAAAAACGTTGCAGAAAAAACCATCGACACACAATGCCTGCGTGTGTGTGTGTGTTGGAGGGGGGGGGGGGGGTAGGAGAATAAGGGGGCCTCACGGAGCGAGACGGAGATAACGCTCTGTATGTATACCTCTACATAAAATAGGGACCGGCTGAGCACGAGGGGAGAGGAAGCGGAAAGCCGAGGGGACAGAACAACATTCGCTGGACGATTGAATCTATACAGTCCTTTTTCTCCCTCTCTTTCTATACACTGGGGTACTTGTATATAAAAGTTAAAAGCGAGCTATGTATATATATGTGTGTGTGTGTGTGTGTGTAAATTAGCGTATAGGCGAGTGCGAGGGGAAGACATTTATGTCGAGTTCGAATTTGATATTGTTGCGCTGCTGTTTGCACGGCTACGTTAGACGCTGCTCAATATTATTATTATTGTTGTTGCTGTGCGCCATACAAGGTTACCATTGGAATTTATTATTTGTGATATATTATTTGGAATTTATTATTTATTATTTCTTACATTGTGAGCCATTCGTACGGCAGAAATTTTTCTTTTCTTTATTTTTCCATAGATTCAAAATCAATATTTCCGTCGTGAGTCTCAAATATGATATACATTATTTACTATTGCTTTCGTACACGTCCGAACAATGAATTTAGCCGTCAGAGCCTAGACAAATCAGATTTATCAGTTGTATATTATCTTCTGCTATCACTCACGTATGAATAGCATTTAGTATATATATCATCACGACCGCTTTCCGAATGCAAATTATCTGGCAAGCTAAGCGCAAAAATTGCAGGCTCAAGTTTATGCATATGCATATACGCTTGAAAGCCGGCTTTGCATGTATTATAGTTTTTGAATTCCCGTGTACAACTTTCCTGTAAAACAGGCATGGTCATTGGTGCGTTAGTCGTCTCAGCCGGCTCATACCTCAAGAGGAATCCATATACAGGATTATTAATTTGTGGCTTATCCAACCATACCCTCATATATATATAGTCTGGGCTGCGCGTCCCATGGACGTCATGGACTTGGCAAATTCGAGAAAAACCGTCCTGCCCACGCTCGCCTGAGCTATTATTTTCTCGTACGTCCTTGCTTTCTTCGATCCGCCCTCCTGTTCTATATATATATATATATATTGTGATACCTCAACTTTTCCAAAACTGCTTAACTATATATACATATATATGCACGCGACATTTTCCCCTACAATATATATATATATATATATATATATATATATACACGTTGTATCGTATACCTACCTACTTTTCATATAGGTACAATAGCGTATACCTACTTAGGACTCGTCCTCCCCTCTCCCCGATCCGGTCTTATCCCCTATAATATATATATACACGTTGTGTCGTATACCTACCTACTTTTCATATATGTACAACAGCGTATACCTACCTAGGACTCGTCCCCCCACCCCCGACACGACTTTATACCCTACAATATATATACACACGTTGTGTCCTATACCTACCTATTTTTCATATAGGTACAATAGCGTATACCTACTTAGGACTCGCCCCCCCCCCCCCCCCGATGCGACTTTATGTGGCTACTTTTTATATATATATATATAGGGACAGAAATGAATATATATATATATATATATATATATATATATATATATATATATATATATATATATATATATATATGGGGACTGAAATATATATATGTATATGTATATATATGCGAACAGAATGAAAAGGTCGTTCTCGGAGGGATTATAAGAGCAGAAGTAGTTTTTATAATGAAACAAGCGCGTCGTGGGGAGGAAGGGACGAGTCCTAGCGTAGGTATACGCTGTTGTACCTATATGAAAAGTAGATAGGTATATGATACAGCGTGTCCGAGGTTTAATGATCGGGTCTAAAAAGCCTTTTTTCCTCGACAATTCCGGGGAGATCGAGATAAAAAAAATTCTCGGCTCTGCAACAGTCGGCAGTAAAAACTTTTTTTTTCTCTCCAGTGTCGTGTAGGCTTTGGTTTCCTAGAAAAGTGAAACTTTTGGGTTTTCGCTGCGTTCCAGGTAAGTCATACTGTGCTCTAAATTTTATTTCAAGTTCAAGAAATTAAGCTCGAGTTTAGGGCTCATTTAAGGTGGAGTCATAGCAAATTTTCCAATTTGTTTATTTAATAGTATCATTTTTTCAAATTTGCACGCATATAAGACTTAACACGAAAAAGGATGGTTTGTAAATGTGAGCGATGTTTATTGTATAATAATTAAAATATTTCAAATAAATAGTTGAACTTTTGGTTTACTTGTAAAGATGATTTGCGGATTAGGTTTCAACTAAACAAAAAATTATAAAATTACAATAAAGAATTTGCTAATTGATTTTACTTTTTTTAAGAGACATTCCCGTTTATATTAGCTATACATGTATATTCATCTCCACCTGTAGAGTAATAATTAGTTGTATACACACACATGTCTATCCATATGGACATTTTCTTAAAAAACTTGAATTGAACTTCTAACACAACCTAAATATACTTTTTAGAAGTTTCGATGAAAGTAAAAATTTTACCATTACAAAGTTTCCTCTAGGAGGAAGAAAAATGCTCAAAATTTACAAATATTTCCCTTTTTTGTACCGAATATGGTTACGGAATTTGAACAAATATTACTAATAAATAAAAAAGTTAAAAAATTTAAAATATTTGGTACTATAATAATCTTCACCTTAAGCGAATTATTGAACGTTATTTGAAGATAAATTGTTTATTTTTCTGGTCAAATAACAGCTGTATAACGAATGCAACCGAACAATTTATTCCTCCCAAGACGATATAAATATCCGAGACGGAACCAATTTCGTCAATTCACATTGCCGAGACAATTGAAGATTTTCTGAGAAGCGTTGGAAATTGGTCAATTTAGAAATTTGTGGGAGGGTGACCGACCGCTTGCTGTGCGGACTATACAAGACACTTGAAATAGTCAGAAGAGACTACAGGCGCGTCTGATTTTTATGCGCTGCATATATGAATATGGATAAGAAACATGCGGGTCTAATTGCATTTTACTAGCCTCGCATACACCCATACAACTTAGCTAAAGATTTTCGCCATTAGTCGAGTACCGAGTAGTAGGATGTTTTCGTCCATCGTTTACGTCCTGTTCATCTCGAGTTGTAAAGCAGACATAGTATTTTATTTTTTTATTTTATTTATTTATTCCAGAGTTACAATAACAGAGTTACATAACATTTGATGGTTAATACAGAGTAATATTATATTTCTATAACAACACACTATACACCTCAAAATCCTGCAGAGGGAACTCGTCGTTCCCTGTACGCAGATCCAGAATATACTATAACTAATATAACATGTTGGTTAGTCTTGCTGTGGCTTCACAGCAAGTCCACCAACCATACCATTCAATACATTCATACTTGACAGACAGTACAGTCTTAGTCGGACCTCCTGACGAAAAACTGACTGCCGTCACTCTCATTCATACTTAACATGGATGGGCTGCATGAATTCCGGATCCTGCTTTGCCCAACTCCGTATAATAAAATAACAATATTATATACTTCAATAATCCATTAACACTTATACAAAATATATTCCAACAATTTTTTAACATTTATATAAAAACAGCTATTTTCTTAAATTCTATTTATTGTCTAAAGAGAGGTTCTTATAGGTACGTTAGTTTAGATTATTTAATTTTGTTTATTGATTCTATAGTTATATTATTTGTTGAGTACTTATTCTATTTTTTATAGTTTATAAACTGTCTAATAGACTATGAAAATCACCAATATCGAACCAGCATTGCTCTGGCTGTGGTGAATTGTTCAGTGACCGCATTTTTGGTTCTTGCGAATATTATTGTGATGGAATAGGCTACATTTTCTTGTGTATTAATTTTTACCTTATTTTTAGAGCGCAGGATGCGCTCATTAATCACTTTTTGCAATATCACTTGAACTTCAGGGGATTTGTAGTATGTATCTAATAACCATTCTTTGTATTACACGCAGACTATTTTATCATCCATTACTAGTGATCCACTCTTTTAGTTTTTTGCGTTTGTTTTTTTAGATATGTCCAAGTTTATATACGTATATCGTATACATACCAGGAGAAATTCGTAGAGGGCTAAAAACAATGAGTTTCTTTGACTTCGCCTTAAAATAAATTATATCACATTCGCAGAAGCTGTCTACGATCCATCATCCGAGAAGCCGGCGAGGCCATCAGCTAATTGTTTTAATGAAATTAAACAGAGAGACCTTGACTCTGCAACATACACATTTCTAGAAATTCCTATAGACTGTAATAAAATATAAAATTTCTCCAAATGCATCCTACGATTACAGCCCGGCGCTTACACCGAGAAAATTATAGCAGCGTGTCTACACGCGCAGGCGCGAGCCGAGAGCCAAATAAAGGCAAAAAAAGGTTGCCCCGTTGCGTGGAGCGCACGAAGCATAAATCCGCGTTAGAAAGCCCCGCGGCTGTAAACACATAATATACAAAAGCGTTTGCTCCTGGATCGCGAAATTTTCGTGAATTTTATTCATTATATATAGAGCTCAGCCCCTTGCTACAGCGCACCCGCGTTTATAATTAATTCGCGCGATTTTTAACTATGCTAATATAAAAGGCGGAATGCGCGCAGCAGTAAAACCTGGAGCATTCGCATGGAAAAGAAACTCGAGCGCGTCGAGCGGCTTAAGAAATATCGTTGCGATTTCTAGCGTCCGCTGTAAAAGGGCTTGCAACGCGGGCGTCTTTGTTTTTTTTCTCTCCCTTTTTGTTGAGTACATAAGAAGCTTGTAATGCGCAATAATATGCCGTGCTTTTTTCGCTCCGAGAGGCAGCGCGAGTAACATTTTTAACGATTCTATTATTAATGCTTGCTTTTTATTTTTATATACGTACCCTCCGAGCGTAAGGTTTATCGAAGCGAAATAGTATTTATAAAGTATTTTTACGAGCGGGCTCGCCGGTAAAGGAGAGAAAAATTAAATTTTAGAAAGCTGCTGCAATAACAGCGCGACGGGTTTTTAGATTGAGTCTAGCAAGGAAATTGAACAATTCGTATATAGGTGCATATATATAAATAGCGTCGGTGGCGTAATCGCCACCGACGCTATTTTTTTTAAGAAGAAGCGCCTGCAGCTGTCGAAAGAGCTTCTTGATATAATTATCGCATATAGAAAGTGAGTATATTAAAAACAAGAAAGTACCGATGAATCAAATAGAAAACGTGTACATTCAAAATTTACTACAATTGCAACAATACGAAGCTATATCGTCCCATAGGGACCGACGAGTGCCTGAGCGAGAGAATAATGGCCACCAGGCGAAAGCGTCATAGGTATTTTGGTACTAAAAATTGACAGCTGACTGACAATTGCCATTGTTCTGATGGTAAAACTTGACGCTTTCGATGTGAATATGCTCTGTAAAGTTCTTATCGGGCGCGGCTATCTCTCGCGTCTTGTATATGTCTGCGAAAAACCTGTATACTGTTTGCTCATATGGAAACTCGTTCTATAGTGTTGGAGCAAGTCTTGCAGATCAAGCTGAGCTCTATGTATACTATTGGTATAAAGGGTGTTGGAAAATTGCAATGGAGCATTATAACGGCTACCAAGCTAACTACAGCGATGCATTTGGATTATATCGGGAAGTGATTTTAAATAAAATTACTTTATGAACGACGAATCTTATTCGTAATATTCAACAAATACTGTGGTCAACACAAATAAGTCTGGCATTATGTACTATTGCATTCATTAGTGTGTTTACTATCTATATACAACAAAACCGAGTTAGTGCACGTAAAGTAGGAAATATTTTTATTTCACATAAACATAAATATATAAAGCGATGGTAGTTTTCTGTACACGAATAGTCGTGATAATTTAGACCGAATGAATACTGTAACAGTTTTAAGCTGATATCGAGTTTTTATATAAGCGGTTATTTTAATTTAATTTTCATGGGATGGACATTGAACAGCATACAAAAAGTTCCCGATTCGATTGTTTAATACTGAAACAAAGGGAAGTATTGAATTCGATGCAGCTTATTCATGTGAGCTTCTTACCGCTTAAATTATCGAAATTTACCGGAAGAATAATTCTTCTGATGTGATGATGACTCTATCCAATAATTTAATAATTAGTATTAATTATTTCATGGAAATGCCGACGAGAATGGTAAGCATATTATATTTCTCTGATTTTTTAAAGATAAATAATCACCAGATTGGACTGGAATATCTTGCAATGTGTATAATATAATATTCCATACTTCTTTAAATTTTATAAACTGAACAACATTTTTCCACCACATCAGGGAACAAAAAAAAAAACTAATACATATAACGGGAAAAAGGGTTAACGCAACGATGAGCGAAATCCCGGCACCTGATTTCCCTACGATGTGTATCCAATTATAAACCACGCATATAGGTAAAGCCCACGTACGCAGGGGATTCCCCTTGCTCATCGCGCAACAAAGCCCTAGTGAAATTGGACTCGGTCCAGCCAAAAGAGAAAGAGAAAGAGACAAGCCAAGGAAATAATCCCTTCGCCGCAGCGTGCGCTATTTTTCCTCCAAACTAAGTTCTCCTGCACTCGACAACACAAAGCGCCTCGAGAGCAATCTATATTTACATGCCGCTACCGACGCTAGGCTCGCGTCGGCTCAAACGTAATATGTATCCCTATAGAGCCGCGAGCAAGAGCAGGCTAACTAGGGACTAAAGAAAACAGACGTACGACTAGAAGGGCTCTGTGTCTATTTCCACGCGAAATCCAGCAGCAGCAGCAGCGATGCCTATTCGGCTAAGAAAGACGGAGTTGAAGTGCCGCAAGGAGAGAGACGACGGCAAAAATAAACCGGCCAAGCTCGCGCGCGAGTGCCCCGAAAGAGCCGTTGCTCGTGGGTGGGAGAGAGCTGCTGCTGATCTAGTTTTCGCCGACGATGCGAGTCTCTTTCCCTCCTCTCTAATGCTCGTGCATCGACAGTTATACCGTTGACGAATGCAGCGCTATATATATATAATACTTTGAAAAATATACCCGCGAGAGCAGCAGCTTTGGTTTTATATATTTTTAGGCCTGTTTGTTATTATGCTCTAAAATAATCGCGCGGTACTGGAATAAATGAAGGCGAGAGAGAGCTATATACGCTCGAGATTTATGGATCGGGTGTCGTTGTTATTGTTGTCATTTTCTGCGCGAGTTGGCCGGTTCGTCAATCCAGTTTTAAGCGAATATGACGTGCGCTACTTGCGTTCGCGCGCGCGCGCGCGCGAGAGAGAGAGAGAGAGAGAGAGAGAGAGAGAGTCGCCCCAAGATTTATTATAGATTGTGTTTGCGCGTAAGGGGAAAACAGACTGAGAGAGAGATGCTTTATGGCCAGAAGAAAAATTAATTTCGCTACGCCAACCTTATATCGATCCGATTTTGAGTAATTGAGATTTATGCGAATAAGCGAATTAAGGCTGTTTTGGACATTTTTCTTTAAATGCGCGAGTGACAAAGTTGACTTTCTGGTATAATAAAGCCAAGCTGGCTGTGACGATAAATCCATTGGGATATCGCGAAAAGGGAAAGTCGCAGCGGTGGCAAAAGTGTGAGAATCAAAACGAAAACACACAGCTTGAATTCGCAAGCGCGTCGTGCACGAAGCGAAGTCGCTATAAATTTTCGTTATAATCTTTTGGAAGAAAAGTAGGCTCTAGATGCGCTGTATATGTATTTATATATATGACTTTATTACTTCACATCGACTCGGCAAATAGCTCCCTTTCTAAACTTTTTGCAGTATACACCGAGAAATAATAAATCGTTGAATTATAATTTTCAAGTAACAGCCTGTACAAGCGCAGACTTGAAATAGCTTAAGAAAACAAAAATGTCTTGTATAAAAAATAACTGTCTCGCGCGAAAATGTATTGTTCAGAAGTGATCGATCGCCCCCATATTCCATCATGTTTCTGGATTTTTTCCTTGGTTAATAATTTTATCCTTGGTCCACAGACTATATCGTGCACCCCCCCCCCCCACCCCCGAAAATCCATCATCGAGCAAACTATGCTTTGCATTATATTATTATACGCAAAGTATATAAGTACGAACGAAAATATTTACAACCCGCTGAGTCACAAATTGGCTTATTCAGTCTGAGCAGTATTTCGGACGAAATCAGGAAAATCTCCACTACACGAACGTATACCTAGACACATACACACACACACACACACACACACACACACACACACACACACACACACACACATATATAGATGGAGAAAGAGAGAGATATCGGCACAGATCTGCTGCTGAGTATATACCTATATAGATATACTAGCATATAGCTTTAGAACCCGGAGCGAGCGGGGCCTATAAACGCCCGCGCGGCGGCTGGCTCTCCCATAACGGGAAGGCTTTTGCGCCCATTATAATGCCCGACCGACAACATCGCGCGCGATCTCTGCCCGTTACGAGCGCGCGCTCGCGGCTCGAAAGTTTATTCGACGTCCTAGCTATAGCACACATTCGGCCTGTACGGAGATACTCTCTGTATGTATACCGCGTGTATATAGTGCCCACGTATATATGCCTATATGTGAGAGCAAAGCGAGCGTTTTAAAGTGTGCTCGAATCGTGCTCAGCCGGCTCTTTATTCTTGTAGTCTTTCAGCTGCTCCGCTCACTCTTGTATACTCTTTCGGTGCCTCACGGGATACCGGAATTAATCTTGGTTATTGGTTATGCGGGCTCGCGATGTTATTTGCTAAATTTTTCATAAATCTAGGACTCTTGAGCCGTGACACTCAATGATTTATTGTACGATCGAATGAGAATTCTTAGGTGCCAGACTAGAGAACGTATAACTATGTAACCAATTCGTTTTAAACAGTTTTTGTAAACGATGTGATGGTCTCCGCAACGTCGATTCTGGTCTTGGGAGCATCGTACCGTAGCGCGTTTCGTTTGTCGATTCGAAGGCCGAGACTCTTTCGAGCTATATACTTAAGCTGCGAGTAATTGATTCGCACCGCTTCAATACATTCTTCAGCGAACTTTATTTGTCTTGTAGCACGCATAAAGGAGACATTGACACGGTTCGGAGCTATTGTTAGATTTAAAAAACTAAAAGATGACTACACACAGGTTTCTTTTTGAATTGTAAACATCAATCACTTTTTTAATTTTTTCGTTATTAATTTTTGACTTACGTAATTGCCACATGTGTTGGTCTAGACATAGGCGATTCTGTGCTCACCTGCAACATATAAGATTAGCTCGTATGAGACGTGACATAATGAGAATATAAAATGGATGGATAAACATTTCAGCACGTCGTCCACATTCTAATCTAATCGTCTCGCATGAAATACATATCTGGATATCAGCGATACAGACGTTTTAGATATCATAATTTTCACCGTTGGCGAGAATGAATTAAATTCGAGTACACAAAATAATAATCTTATCGCGTCTGGTAATTTCTTGAATTCAATTACGATCTCACTTATCGTCACTTGGCAAACGTACGCACGACGTAAAATTTTTAATCGTCTAAAAATCCCAGTACTTTGAGTACAAACTCGCGCTATACAACGTACCATTGAAAAAAAGGAAGACTCGCATCTTGAGCATTACGCTGCAAGAAAGTAAAAGCCGGGCTATATACGCGAGGCGATCCACAGAGCGCGAAAAAGAGAGAAAAAAAACGGAATTTCACGTAGCGCCGAGCGTGACGCGAAAATAAATCCGGGGAAAAAGAGCAGCACTGGTGCAAAAAAAACGAAGAATATACTACGCGATGGAGACGGAGAATGTCGAAACACGCACCGAAAGGGGATGACGCACGCAGGAGAGCTGATTGCCCGCCGCCGGCGAAATGTACGGCGTTCTGATGAAGTTTCACGGTGTCGATGAGTCTTCTCGCAGGACTTTCGCAAAAATATTACGCATATACACGATGCTGTTGAGGAAATCAAAACGATTAAATTTTGTATGTATATATGTAAGGGCCGAGTAACGAATTTGTAGTTTACGATGTTGACAGTCGAAGCTGCTTTTTATTGCGGACAATTGATCGAAGTATAGCAATAAAGGAATAATTGCTCAATCCTGATGGTGCTGGTTCGCCGCTTTGGCTGCCTCATTAGCGCGGTGTATCGTGATCGATCGTTGCAATTTGGTAAATGATACTCGAATATGATTGTAAGTTATGTGAACTTTCCTTTTTGCCGATCCGACGAACCGTCAATTATTTCTACCTCTACAGGCGCATTTGTCGATGAGAACGCGTAGCTTCGCTTGTAAGCAATTTCAGTGAAGTTTTATCGAAAATTATCGTACGAGCACAGAAAGTAACATTATTTTTTCATTCTTATGAAAGAATTTTACTTGAAGTAAAATATATATATATATATATATATATATATATATATATATATATATATATATATATATATATATATATATATATATATATATATATATATATAGAAAGTGTCATTTGTACGATGTTTAAAATAATTATTTACAAAGGTATATTCAGGAGACGTTTAATTAACTTAATGGCAACCTATTTTAGTGTTCGTATGGTAAGTCATAAGATTCGATAGGTCATATTTCGCGGATGCATATATAATATGAATTTCGCAAGCATCCAAAGAACTACTTCAAGAACAGTGCCAATTACCAAAAGAAAACTTCGCACACACATGCATATATATTTATAGCCACAAATACAAATGAATTCGTTCACGCAACACAATCGATTTCTCTTTTTCTCCATATTACACTACAGAACATTCGATATCCTATTCTCCTCTCCGAGCACATATATCCTTCCTTCTCCCGCGATATGATTCCGTTCACTTTTCCCGTAAACGCGATATCGCCGAGATGCACTTAACCAACGTATCGTCATATTTTCTGGCGAGATCGAATTTCTCCTGGCGCTCCAGCGACGACGTCACGATTTGCCGAGCTTTCGAAAGTCGAGGCGACGATCGAGCACGTGAATTTCCATCGTAAACATTTGCTTGCGTATATAGAAACTCTGCCTTATACACGTATGTAATATCTATAAATCGTCGCGCTGCTACCGAAGAGCTGAAGCTTCACACTTATCTGTCCGAGTGAAACCAAGGCCAAGGCTCGTTTTTTTTCCAATCTCCCGCGCACAAGAGTATTTTTCATTGACTTTGAGCTTTTTACAGTTATAGGTATATCGGCAAGTGAGCAGCGACTGCAAAATTTTATTTAGCACACCCGGAATATGCTTCTTTGGGGAACACGTCAGAGAGGAATTGTTGGCGCGAAGAACTTTTTTTTACTTTATATACGAAACGTCAGCGAGAAATATATCGGCCTGGTGCTACAAACATTCGCACACATTTTTTGATATATGGGAGAGTCTTGTAGTAATTGATATGTATTCCAGTATGGCTTTCAATTTCCAGCATTTCTCGAAAGATAAAAGCAGTTCAAGTCGGCATTTGTTGTGTATTTGTGGTCTATTGAACATACTTCACACTTGGTATTTTAAATGTATCACAGTAAAACTTATATGAAAAGTTTGTCTTTTGTGCCAGGTAAGTTTACCGTCTAATACTTATTTGTTCTCAAAGTCGGGATTCTTGGAAGTGAATCTTACAAAGCTGTATTTCTAATGAATATACCATATTATTACTTAATTATACAAAGGTTATAAAGACTCATTAAATATGATTTCGACCTCAAAAATTATAAAAAAATCACAATTAGCCATACAGGAAGAAACTTTTTGAGACCTCGCAAATTGCACTTTATATGTTTACTTTAAAAAGTTTATTAAAACGTCCGATTTGTACAGCGCCAATTTTTCCTACGATAAAAAACGAAGCAAGGAACACATAAAAAAATTGATATTGAACTTTCATCGCGTAAATAAAAAGTTCCGTCCAAATTAGCTATGACTAGCCATATTGCAAGATTCTCCGTACGCAGTGTACAACGTTTCACATGTCAAAAAACGAATATCACTTTGATTGTGTATGACGAAGCTGCTTCATCTCGTTCAACGGAGTTGATCAAACGTGAGCGAGGATATATAACAAGCACGTTTAGATTCGAGCGCAATCTTGGCTGTATATCTATGTACACACGCCGAGCCGAATCCACGATAGGATAGATATCTCAGATAAATTCTCTGCCATTTTTCGTGCTCGTTACTAAGCTCGAACGACGGTAATAACGTTTGTTTTCGAAGCGGAGTTGCAAAATCGCGCTCGGCTCTATTCGCGGGAATCGAAAAATTCTATCTCCCCATTAGTATGTACAGAGTGTGACTCACACGTGGAACTTTATTTATTGTAACATAAAATAGACGATTTCTAAAAAATGTTTCACGACACACAAGGAATATCAAAAGCTTTAATAACGTGAAAAAACAATTCTTTTCTCTCTGGCCACCATATAACCTCAGCATGTCGCGGTGCGCATTAAAAAAATTGAGAACGTTAATCGGCAGTTGAATCTAATCTATTCATGAAACTTTCGAAAGGAGCCTGATGGGAAAGGGAAAAGAAATCCGACGAGGGTTTTTCTTACTAAAGATTAATATGATATCTCCAAAATAAGAGACAAACACTAATTTTTGGATGAATGTATATATAGGTCAATATAAATTATGTAATTTACGTAAAGGATGTTTGTTTGGAATTATTAATATAATCGGGGGAAAATATCAGGCTTTCAAAACGTCGGAAGGCATTTTATTCTCCATTTAAAATTTAATAAATATGCTAATCGGTCCATCAAACGTAACGCATCTGACGTTTGAAATAGTTTTCCTGCTTACTCAACTTTAATATCTCGTTCCTTACTTGCGTATGCATAATCCCGGGAATACTTTATTTCAAAATAAAAATAAACAAATAACCCAGAAAATTTGAATAACATTATATTTCGCTTGAAATAAGAATAATAATAATAAATTCAATTTGCAAAAGGTAAAATTTATTACGCCCACGAACTTTGATTTTAAAAATGATAATAATAAATTTCATTACACAAATGTATTTTCGATTTTCAGAGAATATAAAGTTATTTTCACGATAATATATATTTCATTCCTTCAAACGGGAAATGCATTTTAAGATAGGAAGACTATTTCATCTATAAATATATATTTTTAACAATATTCATCCATTCAATTGCAACGAAAGAAGTTTTTACATCGACGTTACACTATTGCCAGAGTGATTTTATAAGAAAAGTATAGTATATAAAAGGAAATGAAATGATGTGTTAACTGGATGATATCAATCTTTGGAAAGCAACGTTTGCATAAAAATTCGCGCGCATATACACGGAGAAAAACGACACGTCTGAAAATTCGAGCTATAGAATTATTCAAATGCGAGCTCCGAATCGGTTTATCCGAGTAACTCGATACCAACGGTATAGAGCAGAGACGCGAAGATATGGAAATTGAATTTTTATTAAAAAGCACATTTTTTTGTATTTTATAGCAGCATATCTAAAAGCATCGCTTTGATTGAAAAATTCGTTTAAAAAGAACGTTACAATTCGCGGGTATGAGTGTTTGTTGACAGAATTCGGTCTGTGTCTATTCAGTCCATTAGGAGTGGATATAGCTTTTAGAGCATTTTAGTGTGCAACAATGTCACCCCATATAAAAGATCCATTCAACATTACTTTATCGCGATTCGGTTGCATTTATAGCATGATCGGTCCAAGCAAGCTAATAAGACAATTCGGCACAAGCCACACTAACGCCATAATATGCTCAGTGAAACACGAAAAAGTGTTTAATAGAGAGCCAAAACTTCAAACAATGGGGAAAGGCCAGTCCAAAAGTGTTTTGTCTTACAGCTACTATACCTGTATATATATATATATCTTAATAATGCCGAGTAAAAGTTTCCAAGTGTTACGAGTCAATAAAAAGCGTAGTGTGCAATTAGAGGCAAAAAACTTTATGGATCGGGAGAGATGTGCGACGGACGCGCATGAATTATGAAACGCCGACAAACCCATCACGCGCTGGAAAAAACTTTGCGAATCGTACCGCGATGACGCACGTATGCATACACAACCCCGCCCGAGAGAGTCGTCGATTTCACCGTATATATACCTCTCATATCTCATCGGAGTTACAGCGATCAAGAAGAAGTATAGAAAAACTCCCGAAGAAGCCCACCCCACCCTCCCCCCAAAATGACATCAGTCGGATTGTTGCTGCGCCGACAACACACATATCACACATATACACAGAGCAGATGTGCAAAGCTGCCGGGCATCGATTGTTGCAAAGTGGATTACGTCAGCGCGCATTTCTAGGCGTGCCATCGATGTATAAGTTGTCTCTCGTATATACATATACATCCATATGTACATCCACACTGCGGGGCCGAGGTGAACGAACGCCCAGAGAGACGGACGCTACTCGCGCCGCCGGCTGACTTTACGACAACAGCCGGGAGCTTCTTCGCGTGGTGCACGTATACGTATTATACTGCATACACGTCGCGCGACGAGCTTGCACGTATACGCGAGGCGGGCGATGTCGACGGACTGACAATTTTTTGCGACGAGAAAATTCCGAAAATTTGCGTGACTCACATATATGCACAGGCCGCAGAGCGCGCGTTTTGATGCTACGCCAGTAGCCGGAAGTGTAAATTCGTTTCGAAACATAGGTGTGTCCCTTTGGTATTATACGCGCACTGATGCGATGGCTTTGGGCTTTCTGCGAAATTCATTTCGTCGATTGTACTTTAGGCCGTCCGAACTGGTTCGAATACACGACTTTCAATGGATTTCAGAACTGCTGTACGGATGTTCGTTACCCTGTGGATTTTTGACAGTGGCATGATAATTTGGACAAGTCGAAACCTAGAGAATAAGAAAAGAGTATACAAACAAAACAAAAGCAGCGCGGCAGTGAGACAGAGTATTATTATTATTATTATTATTATTATTATTATTATTATTATTATTATTATTATCATCAGCAAATAACCGCGAACAAAGCCTCCATTATTTCTCGAGAGCAGCCAACGTAATTTCTGGAACACAGTCACACAATAAAGACAGGCAATAATTTCAGTATTCCCGTCGTTCGTCGTCAATATTTGTCGGGAGAAAGCGGCGCGCTCGTAAAATCGCGGTCGCGCTGTCGCGTACATATTATACATATACACCCATTCGAACTCGACGATCTGCATTCGTCTTCAATACTCCCGCTATATACGTAAGCATCCTCTCCTTCGAAACGAAATTTCACTTCGCGTCTTTCATGTATACAAGACGAGCATATAATTATAACATTTATATATATATATATAAAACAGCGACGCCTTTGCAGTTTTACGTAACGCGAGAGGGTCTCTCGCGGGAAGCGGAAACGGTTTGTTTGCATGCGCTCACGCGACTTCGGGAAAACGATAATTGCGCGCGCGTGGTATAGTTCGTTTTTCACGCATGTGCACGTGACGAAACCTCTGGTCGTTTGCAGGTTAATAGCTCGTTTTTTTCGGGATTCAGCAAGAGCCTTTTTTTCGAATTAAATTTTTTTTCTCGTAAAATGCACTACCATGTACGCTGTGTTGGTTTCTCGCCTTTTTAGACCATGCGAGTGCGATCACATACGGTTTTCACGCGGCTTTGCCATTTTCGAGAGCTACCGCGCGCTTTGCGGTACTTGGGAAATTGGAGTTGCGAAAGTTGGTCTATGTATAGATGCTGCGCCGCCGCTAATCGCGTACAATGCTCACATTATCAATTTTCGATAGCGACAGTTTTAGTCTATATACATCGCTGAACTTGACCCGCGACCTTGTCTAGCAGTTTCTGTTGTCAGGGTCGCGGTATCACTGCTCCGCCGATCGTAAATCCGATTTTGCACACGAACCGATCGCTATTATTGGTTTCGTTCGACAAGGAACACGTCCATAAACAATCGTGAATATTTTCATTAGTTGATTCTGAAAGGAAAAGTCGTAACCATATCGATAAAGTATTAAAAACACACGCACAGTCGAGAGAGACTATTGCATAAGCCTAGACGAAACGTTATCAGCGCGGCGTCTGCTTTAAAAAGCAGACGCCGAACCCCGGGGAAACTTAAAGCCGAGCTGCTCGTTTATACTACAGCCGCCGCCATCGCGTTTCGCCAACTCGCGCACACGCGCGAAACGATCGACCGCCGCTGCTACTGCTAGGGATATATATATATATATATATATATATATATATATATATATATATATATATATATATATATATATATATATATATATATATATATAACTCGCTGCATGAATATACGCTATATGCAGAGACGTTATATATGCGCGCGTCTCGAGTGATCGCCGATTTTGCACCTATGCAACGGGTTTTCAGCTGTATGTTACAGGTATACTTTAAGAGAGAGGGAGAAAGGAACGGTTTTCCGCTGTGTGGTTTTTTTTTACGCACGAGTTAAGAGCGTCTTTGAAGATTAATCTGATGGTGCGTTTGCGTGTAGTATTAAGCTCGCGCGAGAGTATCGGCTAATGAAAACGCGCTTTTTTTCGACGATTTCTGGGTTAATACTGATGATGATGATGATGATATCGAGAGCAGCGCATATCCGTTATCGACAGGAAGCGATAATGCACTCCGGAGGCTGATCTTCTCTTTTCGAGCGTTCGATCGATTCGTTCGACCGGTGATTGCCGAACGAGTAGAAATGCGGAAATAGATGCGTGATCCCGTTTGCTTTTGTGGCAATCGATCAGTTGGTGGTATGAAATACGAAAGAAGTTTAAGGGACATGTAGAACAAATTGTGTATATTAACAATAATTGTGAGTAATTATTATAGAATCCCGATTACAAATCAATATAGCGTTGAACCTATTTGAACTAAAAGTAATTAAGACCGGGAATCAATAAAAAATGTTGAATATTATTACAGATCGAAATACGACACCATTAGGCATAAAATCAAAATTCTATCAAGCAAAAAATAGCTCGACGAGGAGCCGTCACACGAGCCATCGCGGTACATCGGTCTATCCATCAAAAAGAAAAAAAACCCAGAGGATGAACAACCCGAGCTAGCTCAGCGAAATCTGAAACCGCAGAAGGTATACACGATGAGCGAAGAGAGAAGGAGAGAGAGAGAGACATCGAGTAGTGCGGCGGCAGTGGACGAAGCGAAGAGTCCTCAATCTCCATAGGCAAAAGCTCCATTACTGTTATAATAGGTTTTTGATATCCGCGGAGAGTGGGTATACCGTAACTATACGCTCGACTCTCGATCGGATGACTCTGACGGCGAAGAAGAAAATGGGAAGAAAACCAACTGGTTTCTCCGCGCGACCTTTTTTGGCGCGATGGAAAACCGCGACGCTCGCGAGTAGCGGATGGTTTTACCGTAGAAATTGGGGTTTTAAAAGAATTCAATATGCTGCCAATTATATTTCAAATTTGTATAGGTACATTCGTTTACTTTTATACTATAGAACCGTTGAATCAATTAATATAGATATCTGTTACACGAACTATATTTTCTAAGCCGAGGCTGATGTTTTGGAGAGCAAATCGTAATCTTTTTCTCGCTTGTCATCTAAAAATAAGTGTACCGTGAACGATAGTAAACGCAGAGTCATAAACATTAACATCTCATGTTTACCCTGAAATTAAACCATAAGCCGATTTGCACATCCTTACGCGCACTTCTTTCTCTTCGCGTATAAGCAGATAACCGCAAACTCAGCAATAATTTCAGCAACAAAAAAAATTGCTATCGTCTCCCACGGCACTTTTCTGAAAATTTTCCTTTCTTTCCCTTTCAATTTTTTGCGAAAGTCAATAATTCCGTAGCGCGCTAAGTGTCCGCGCCTCGTCGATCAGCATAATGCAACCTTGATTAATTTCACCGCGAATCGGCACCACCACCACCACCACTTCGTTTCTAAGCAACGGCTTCGAGGTTAATGACTGCCGCGGATATTTTTCACTATAACGTTGTTGAAACTACGATCGAGTCGCGAGTCTTTGTATATAATATATTCCAAGTAATGCGCGTGTGAGCTCAACCGAGTGATGAAATCCGCGCAATTATCGCCAGAGCCGAGTGTGCGAAGAATAAGGATAAGCCATAATAGCCTGGAAATGGAGTCTTACGCAGCTACAACAACTTATTATAGAATTGTTTACGCTCGTAAATAATATTGTGAAAAAAGTACATACGTGCGTTTTTCACGCCCATATACGAAACTGCGCATACACAAAGAATAAAGTACACAAATCGACAGTGTATAATGTTTCTGACAAATTTACTTCAATATTGCGCGACTGCATCATCAGCCCACGCGATGTTTCCATTAAATATCAGTTGCAATTGTAGTGTCATGAAAATTTCTCCAAACAATTTTCATCGATCCATTACACAATCGAGTACAATGAAATATAAAAAGCCTTTGCTCGTATATCGCGCCATCCGCTATTTGCTTTGTTTATACCGAAAACGCGCAGACTCCGCTTGTATCGATCGCCGGGGAAAGAATAAGCTATATACATCTACGCTCGGCCATGTCTGATACCAGTGTAATCTATAGTTTTTCGTATACCTAAAAAGTTCGCGTGGGAGGCTGATGAGTGCGTGCCGAAATTCGTTTCGTTACTTTCGAAGAAATGAGTCCATAAGAAATTATGGGCTTATACAAATCACCCACGACGACTCGCATCGAGATTATGGCAAACAACCCGTATCCAGGTGAAGTATATAATCGAAGAAAAAAGAATCACGTATATAGATAAAGGCATCCATTACTCTCGCATCAGCATTGACGCGCCGACTGCGCATAATACTGCCAGCTCGGGTAATTTTCTCCGCGTCGAGTCCTTTTGGCGACGGCGAATGCTTCTTGAGCAACTAGCGCGCATTACACATCTCGCGCGCGGCTTCTTTTATTTCCAAAGGTGCAATTTCCCTTCCTTTTTTCGTAGTCGTTTTCGCTTTTATTGAGGAAATGAGATATTGACTCTGCGTATATATGCACACCGCCGCGGCTGTTTTTGTTCTCCGCTCAATTTCGATGTATTCTTATAATAAGTATACACTTGTAGGGGAAAGTGAAAGTGTAAACAAGGAGCGTGAAAGCAAAAAGTTCGGTAATACTAAGTGGATTTAAATGAAGACTTTTTTTCTAATTGTGTGGTCACCAAAAGCGTTGCGCGTCAAGCGAGTCGCATCGCTATATGAACATCAATATGGTGACATTAAAGTACGATCATATAGCGCATATCGTTGGCGAAATAATTCGCTTCGCATTTTTCTTTTTAGGTAAACCTACGAGAAATAACAATTTTCTCTGTAAATTAAATAATAACATATTGATCCTAATTATAACAATATGAAGTTTCATGCAGAAGCTGAGGTGACTACTTTTTCAGATTTAAAATGTACATTCTTTACTCTTAGTGATTTTCTTTATGAGTCATAGAAGCAACCAATGATATATTTTAACTATACGATTCTTTTAACAAAATCTTGACATTATATGTGTTTCCCAACCCATGATAAATGAGTAGGACGAAGTCACGATTTCCCATAATATCCTCTGATATAAACCAAAAAAAAATAAAAACATTAATTCTCGACTTACAAGTACCCTGACTTTCTGAAAATTTATGTATAGATATGCTTTTGAGGCATTCGTGAACCTGCGTAGAACATTTTCAAAAATATCTCGACATCATTTACATTTTCTGTACTAGAACCTCCTTAATATTCCATCGGTCTCGCATTTCTGCGATTATGCAAACAAAAAAAATCCGAAAGAAGAAAATAGTAACAGTACAGTTTACAGGCCATACACGTGTATATATATATATATATATATATATATATATATATATATATATATATATATTTAAAGAGTCGCGAATAGAGTGCTCTTTCGAGGCGCAAAGAGAACGCGCGCATTGAAAAGGTGGAAAACTTTAAAGGTCGATCGGTCGTTGCTCGGCGAGGCCCGTTGGAAAGCCTCTCGCGGCATAGCAAGCCAACTCTATCCCACGACTTCGCGAGTTGCGATGAGGCAAGTGTACTGCTATAGACGAACAGAGAGCGAGAGAGAGAGAGAGAGAAAGAGAGAGGAGGAAAAGAGCACTTGAGAGAGTGGGCGCTTGCGAGAACTCGAGCCGAGGCGGACAGCCGGCTCTGATGCAGTGCAGGATACGCGTTTATATATTACAGAGTCGACTGCCATGCAGAGACACACACTTGCAATGAGAGAAAGAGAGAAGAGAGACAGAAAAAATAGCCTGCAGAAGGAAGCGGATTTTTCAGCGATGTATATCGATGTACGAGAAAAAAAATCCAGATCATTTCCACGGGAAAAAATAATATCTAGAGTGCTTATGCTACAGGGAATATTGATCGTGTGAATATGTTATTCCTTACATATATATAGCGTCTTATTGAATATTTCTATCATATATTTGTACCTGACAAAACAATTTATAAAGCATAATGGCTGCAGCTCTAAGAAACAGTAAATCATAGCTCGACATGTTCACTGCAGCCGTAGAAACGTATATGCGATTGCGCGCTGCGCTGGTATTGTCGAGTGCATTTTATAACAGAAGTTGCCGTAATAACAGTAGACTCAGTAGTTATATAGCACGAGCGGTCCAAGTGCAGGCCCTATAAGGCAGTTCGTGGCAGTGGTGAGAGAAATACGAGAGAGAGCCAGGATAACTAATAATAATTCCACTGCGCGGATGATTCCATATGCTCGCATGTCGCTATGGCGAATCTTTCTTTCTCTGCAGGCAGTTGAGAAAAAAGCCGTGACGCTGTAAGTTGAAGTTTAACTCCCATCTGATGCCTACATACGAAAAATAAATTTTACAATCGTTTTATTTTCGAATTATTCTCATCGAAGCCATATTAATTGATTCGTGGCTTACGAAACTCCTATACAGTAGTCTCCGAGAGACTATGCGAACGAAATAGGCTCCTGTGAGGTTGGTATATAAGGCAAGTCATATACGTGAGGAGAGAAAACCGCGAAGGATGGTGAAAGAAGACCGAGGAACCACGTCGGGAGAAGAGGAATGACGAGAATGAAGCTTCGAAATAAGGCAGAAAGGACGGAGATAGCATGGCGAGAAGAGCAGCATTAATCGTGTTAGTATACCTATATAAGTTATAATTCGTAAAAAGCAGTCAATTGCATTGAAATTTATGTTGGATTTGTTATTGAAACTAACCTCATTGGTGTTAGCACTCGAAAGTTATCTGTACAAAACGAATATCGAAGACTTCACCCATCGACTTCGTGTTCGAATTTCGCATATCAGGTGTATAATAAAAATTCATCGCGCGCATTGAATCTTTGCGAAAGCTTTATATATGTGCTGGCTATTCGATAATTGCGGAAAAACCAACATATGTGCTGTCAACACTTGGTGATTATACTGCCTTATCGAGATGGAGCCTGGATAAGATAGCAATTTTTGCGTTGCATTGTATGAATACTTACCATCTATCGCCCGGGGAATTTCAATTTTTACACACACTCACATATATATATTGAAGAAGATACATGACCGTAAAAATCGCAAAAACAGATGATGCTGCATAAAAAATAAGACGTACTATTCCCGCGAGTATTGTCTTATACTATAAAAAGCCCAGCAAGATTATAAACCGAGATTTTCGTCGAGTGAGGCACATGCATAATTTCTAGGTTAAACTAATAAACGATATTTTTTTAACAAGGCCTAAATATGAACTCGAAAACGATCGACCGGTTCGTCTCTCGCCGTTGTACGCCAAAAGCCAATTAAAATCCCTCTATTTTTGCCTTCGCTTCGACCGCCCACATCAGCAGCGAATCAGACTATATATATATATAATACTCCGAGAGTTAATGAACGTGTCCACTCGATTCGCGCAGAAAAATAAATCCTCGAGAGCAGAATGAAAAAAAAGAAGAGAAACGCTCGCGTTAAAACTGCACGAGAGATTCAATGCCGCGAGCCGATATTAACGACAACGAGCTCCTCGTTCGGACCAATCAGTTTTTATTATTAATAATTCGCCATTTACACCAGTTGCCGCGAGGCGCTGCCCCTCTTCTGTCGCGCGCGCCACTCAGGGATTATTTCGCGCGCGTCATGAGTGCGTGCGCGTGACGCAAACGACACACTGCAGCTTGCAGGATCTCAGCGAGCTTTTTATTCGAAATAGAAGCTTGCGAGCTGATCATTCAGCAGTGAAAATATGCGTTTGGAATCGGTGATGAGAAATTTTTTTTTGGATCTTTGTATGATTTTCAGATATATTTATAGGAACATGTCGCATTTTTTAGCAGTTGGACTAGTTTGAATGAAGACGAATTTTAAGGACGTTTTGAGAATAAAAATTTTGACGATAGTGGGATTCGGCACGCGTGATATTTTCGTAAAGCGACCTAGTTTCTCAAAATGTCGTTTATTAAATTTTAGCCTTAGCGACTTGACTTTTTTCTTCTAAAGTCGTTAGCAACGCGAAAAAGCTCTTGTGAAATTAATTTGAGCGGTGTGTAAAAAGCTTATACTGTGCGTTTTTTAAATAATTTTTTTAATTACATTACTTTCTGTGGAGGGCGTAATTCTTTTATTCCAACTGCCAGCAGCACTTTGTGCGAAAGAGTATTTGATCTCGTAACAATAAGAGAGGGTTATTATTTAATTTAAAAAATTGTTATAGCTCCGTGACCTCCGTAACGATGGGTGTATATGAGGAAAACTTTTTAAATTCGCCATTTTATTTATTTTAATTTTTCTACCACGTGTACAATGTTAAAAAGAAAACTAGTAGATTACTAGAGACTAGAACATTTCTTCATATATATATAGATTATAGGTTTGATTCAACTATCCGACTATAAAACCTTTTTAGCGCAATGCACACACATTATACATGAATACGATCACTTTGAATAATCAGAGAGCAGCGCAATCGTCCCCGTTAATACTCAGTTCGTCGCAGAAACGAACGAGATGATAATAAATCGAAAAGAGAAAGAGCGCGAGCAATATATACGTATAAAGAGAACGTCACGTGTATATATATACAATATATATCGCAGCGGCAGCAGTCCGAGTATATATCGCGGCTTTCGAGAGCCGCGGCGGCGGCTGAGTTGAGATTTCAATCGGATAAAAAAATATCGCTGACTCGATAGACATGACTTATAGACGTTAGAAGTCGCCAAGTCCTTAACGAGCGTCTGAAAGTTCCTTTTATAGTGAGCTGAACGAGTATCGCACCAGCAGCGCAGCGTATAGCCAGTCGTAAGCCAGAGCCGTCTCTCCAATGCTTCGTGCCCTATACTCGCTTTGAACGCGATAATGATGCGATGAAAATTTTGCTCCTGAAATGTAGGTTATGTGCAGATTTCTTTTCTGAGGGTTGCTTATACAATGTTCGTTATCTGTATTCTTTAATTGTATATATCCGAAGATTCGATTATGATTCATAACGGAATAGAAATCGAAATCGATATATAGCTATTTTATAAATACGACTTTGAAACGATAATCCATAAGAAGGGATATCATATGATAAGACTTTTTTTAACTCGAGCCCCGTAAAACGACTAACTGCGTGTTCAGCTTTGCAGGCATCGCTTTATATAAAGATACTTTTTAAGCGAAGTGAGTTATATACTTTTAGCGGGAAAACTCTTTGGAAAATTCCATTAAAACTCATGATCCACCAAACTTCATTTTCTTCCCGCAGATAAAAAAAATGAATATTCCGACGTTCTTTTATTATTGCCACCAAATGCGTTTAAAAAAAGTAATGCATATTTATAATCTCGCTTATTATCTAGTTACGATTCTAGCTCGCTGAAACGCCGGTGAAAAAAGTTCCAACGGTCTCTGCCGTTTAAAATTATAATATTACTCTTCCATCTCAAAGTTACACTACCACGAGTAAAAAACAGTCAACTTTCTCTGACATAAATCGAACAAAAAAACACGACGAAGCTAGCCCGTAGTGGTAAACGTTCGCGATTCTAACGCGGAAATAAGAAAAAGAATAACAAGAACAAAAAAACTCGCGACAAAAGACTACGACGCAGAGTACGAAGTTCATTATCAGGAAGCAATGTCAGCAGCCTTTGAGAGCGAGAGAGAAAAAATCCGCCGAAAAAGACAGTATCTATCTCGGCCACGCAGTTATAAACATTATTCGTGTGGCGGAAGCTAAGAAGGCCGACGGGCTGCGTAAATCGCATCCGTTTTGCAGCAGCTCTATACAAGCGGTCAACGCCACGCTCCAAGGATGCTAAACTCAGGCCGTATCCTTGCTGCGTCGAGACGCTGCGTCTGTGTCCCTAACGTCATGATCTGACTTTTAAGAAAAACGTACGTGCTCGAGATAAAATAACCGTGCATGTGATTCGCGTTCGAGCTGCGGATTTATTTATAGATTTCATCCATGAACTCAGACTGGCACTGACAATGAGCATTGAACGTGTTTTTAAGCGCCTTTTTGTGTGGGAGTCGTGAAAAGAGTATATAATGTGTGAAGTATATTTTTTATCTCCGCTCTGATGCTGATTGGTCGTAAACCGGTTTTGTTTATTCAGTTTATTTTATTCAACACCCTCAACAATAGGTAAGATTGGCCTTCTTTTCGTTTTTACATTTTTGGTTTCCAAATTAACCATCACACATATCTTAAAACCAATTTACATAAAATAATGAATACATCATTTATAATTAAAAAAAATAATCCCATAATCCATAATCCCATGTTGTGCTTGACATACAAATCTGCTTTTAATAAGACGACTGCTTTTTTTGCAAACAATAATACAATTTTTGTGATAAATATGTACACATCGAATCAAAAGATATGCCATTCTATGTAGCAAAGTTCAAATGAGCAAATAATAAGCCACAGGCTTTACTTCCAAGAGGATAACAAATTTAATAAATGCGCGTCATAATTTTACGAGTACTATACTTTGAGTGGCTTCGGTTGCATATGAAAATTCTTCTTTTTTGTAGAATCACAATGGACGCGTATGAGATACGAGAGGGAATAATTTATGAATTATTACCACATCCTCTAGCAGCCAGCCAAGCAAGATGAATGACTTGCGATTATTTTTCAAATATAGGAGAGGCAAAAAGTTTAACAAACTAGAGCTTGGCACAAATAATTGGTATTTCGCCAAATTCTGACGAATGCTGTATTGTTTTCATTTCTTCCTATTATTCTACTATTTTTGCTTATAATTGAAGGGACATGATGTTTGTCAGTCTTTAAATAGCAGCAATTTCTTTATTTTGTCGCAAATTAGTAATGATAGAAAATTTAGAATATGTAGATTTATTTTTATAAATGCCTTCATTATGTTGATTGTTAAATTGATGATGCAAACATTGTAATTACATGATTGTATATGATGATCCATTATGGATAATAATTACCAACGTTAAATTAGAACTATTGAACCATGATCAAATCCCAATGCTATACCGAAATAATCTGCTACTCTGATGACGTCAAAGGTTATATTCAAGACTTCAACTTTGAAAAATTCAAATAGCCAGCAAACGTTTGCAAGAACATTTAATTTTGCATGTTACGACTGCTGTGTAAAATTCGTGATTATTGAACTTGCAGTCGAAGGCTGTGCTAAATCTACAAAAACTCGCAGACGGGAAAATGGGTCAAGTGAAAAAAACGCTTAAATCAACTGACTTTTTAACTTCTTCTGACTCGCATTTCCACTGCTCTTTTTGATCACGAGAAGCAGCAGAAAAAATGAAAAATCAGAGATACGCCTGATCGTATCGTTAAAATTACGATTAAAAAAAGAAAACAATAAGATTTCGCGCGAGAACTAACCTCTGTTGGTCGAGTTTTCTTTCATCGTGGAAGGACGGCGTAAGTGAGGTCAATCCCCGCCATCGCCGCCGACGTTAGCATCGCTGATTCTGCATTTGGTCTGGCACAATTAAGAGTATATACGCGTGTTTTAACATTTGTATGCTGAAAGACATTATTCTCAATTGAGAACGTCGTAAAAAAAAAGAACTAGCGAGAATCCGTTTATGACACCCGCATCAGTTGTATGTCGCTGTTTTTAAATCAACTAGTGACATTTAGCGCGCTACGCGCGCACAACATTATGATCTATAATATAAGAACTAAATATAGAAATAAATAATTAAAATAATTAAATTTTTAATTATTTTATATATTATAGATTATGCTGTAATAAATAATGCTCCTCTATTCATATTATAGTATATCTTACAAATATAACTCTTTATAAACGAAGTTCTTAACCTGTAAGTTTTCTCTACGATGGTCACCTAAGTATATTTTAAGTGAATCCCATGATCTAACTCTAGACATTGCTACATACAATTGTCCATGATTAAAAACATCTCTACGAAGGTCAATGGCAATTCTTTGGAATGTTTGCTCTTGTGATTTATTAATTGTCATCGCAAAAGCTAACTTAATTGGAAATTGTCTTCTTTTAAAAGAGAAAGGATATTCATTTTCACAATATAATGTGATACGATTCAAAAATACGATATCGTTAAATTTGTCGCCTGTTAGAATTTTGCATTTCAATAAATGATTCGAAAAATCTATTACTCGCAATCGAGTACCATTGCACAATCCTTCATTAATACTTATATTCCTGATAAGCATTACAATGCAATCTTTTCGCAGACGTAATTCATGTGGAGGTAAACTGGATGGATTTAAAGTATTTAAATATTCTGGTAAAATGACTTCATCTAATGCTCCGTTATTACAGTTCTCAGTACTATCAATGCCAGTATATACGCGTTCTGAATTGATGTCCAAAAGATCAGTAACTTCTTTATTAATCGCATCAACATCAATATTCCGTGCGGATAAAATAGCACAATTGCCCATTTCTTCAAATTTTTTCTCTGCTATAAAATTACCGAATACAATTTGAGCAATATCATTGTTGGGTTCCATAACGCAATGTTGTGGAAGAGTTAAATTATCATCTGCATCATTCAAAGTTCCATCGCCAACTAATAACAAAAAATTAGCAAAATCAACTTCATTGTGTAAAACTCTCATATTAGTAGAGAGATTATATTTTGTGAAATGATTCCATAAATCGCTATATTTAATAGAAAGGCTTAGCGTTTCACTTCTCGTTCCTCTAACTTTAATGGGCAGGAGTTGTCTAAAATCACCACCTAAAATAATAATTTTCTCGCCAAAGGGTAAATCATTGTTCATGATAGATTGTAATGTTCTATTGACTATTTCTAAGGCATATTTAGGAGCCATAGGGGCTTCATCCCAAACAAAAACTTTAGTTTCTTTTAGAAAAAGAGCTTCTTGTGTTGTTTCACCGAAAGCGCGGGCTGGCTCTGGCATCCATATGCATTTATAAACTCGGAATATGGAAACTCGGAATATTTCACCTGTTCGCGTCGCGTTCCAACTCGCTATGTTCTATGCACGCAAGATTACTATATTATATTAAAGTATTAAAGTATAATATCCAGATTTTTATATTAATAATATATTAAGTATTTATATACTTATTATTTTCGTTTATTCTAAAAACACAAAAAAATCTTTACATTATCAAATAATCATTAATATCAATACATTCTAAAATCTAAATTTAAAATTTAGCGCCTTTTTTGAGTAAACCAATCAAAACTCGTTTTAGTCGGCTTCACTTTTCTCGGTTCTCTTTTTTAAGAAGGGACTCTATAGGCTATATCAAGTGTAGCTCGGTTTTCTGGGACGAAAATATGTTTGTTTGGAAGCTTCGCCGAGTCATTCAGCTACACAAGGTGCTGATAATAGTAAAAGAGCGAAAAAATCAATTTCTATATTGAAATGATCTTGAGCCTCGAACTTTCTACTCTAAAATTGATACGTATATAATGAAACGTTTTGGATTTCTCTGCATCTGTCAATTATAAACACACTGAATTTTCTACAGCAACGCGATGTTATGCCAAGTCAATCGATGTTTAATTAATGCTTCAAGCGACTAAATTTTAAAAATAAAACTTTTTTTTCCTCGCAATTAGCGGCAATCTACCTACCCGCGATTAAACTTATCAAGCGCTGTATGTGAAGCAATTGGGTGATTTTCCAGAAAGTATACGGACTACCATCGTAAAAGCAATTATCAGCTATATCACACACGCTTCGCACAATGAAAAGTCAAATATTATTTCGGGAAACATTGCGCGGGTAATATGATGTATGAAAACATCTTTTCCTTAGCGTTTTCAAAATCGCGTCGCAGAATTTTTCTCGCCTGATGATAACGCCCAGGCATGTGCGTAGACTTTAATCAACAGACGAGAGATAGTGAATTAGCGTGAAAAAAAATATAAACATGGATTTATGTGATATACTTATCGCTCTTGGCAAATAGAGTTCGCACTGGTGCTCTGTGAGAAAAAATAACTCAATAAAAATGGCTTACGATTTTTCTTTTGCCAGCGATTTTCCAAGTTAATTGGTAAATGTAAACTGACAAAATCTATATCCATATGAGTTGGGCAAAGATGGCAGAGCATGAAGAAATAAGCGCTATTTTCACCAAGGAATGGTTAAACTCATGGCCAAACCATGTAGTTTTGCAGTATGATTCGTATATGTTTGGTTAACGTTTGCACCAAGCTGAAATTTTTCATATTATCATCAATTGTGTTTTGAAAATTTGTACGTGTATTAATTTATTTACTTAAAAAAGGCGTAAGTAATCGGTATATTGAGCGGTGAGCATATCTAAAGATTTATACGCAGTTAATTGCAAAAGCTAACCATGGCCTAATGACAAGATAAACAGCCGCTTTGAATCATCCGAGCGTCGAATTTATTAACTCCTCGCCCACGTGCTTTTCGTCGCGTTGTCGCACAATAAATTCAAAATCGCTAACTGCGCATTGATGATCTCAGTCGCCGCAAAGATAGGACTGTACACATAATACACCTACCAAACTCAGATATTTTTCAACATTGCAAACGCGTTAGCGAAAAAAAAGTTTTCCGCCAATCACGTGCTGGAAATTCAAAATTTTTCAGAGAACGCGATGCGAATCTCAAAACGTAATCAGCTACTGAGTGATTACAATCTTGCGCAAAGTTAAAAGAAAATCAATAAACATATGCGAGGTGTTTTATCGACCGGAAAATATTCACGACTAAGTATATAGTGTGACAGAGAGAACACGCGCGATTTTAAATATTCGACGCTTTTCTCAGAAAAAAGTGATTACTCGGAGCGCAGTATTAAAATATGCGATATAGCCTTTTCGCCGAAATTTCACAATCGTCGTTGTACCGGAGGATGTATGTATATATCTATGAGGAACGGAAGCGACAATCGACGCGGTGAGTGTGTCGGTTATATCTACCATCTCATTAGAGAAACAATACGTTTTTACGCGCCACGACTCTTCACGCGATATTTTCCCACACTCGACTGTCGCTAGTCGCATTGTATATATACGAACGTACAACTATAGGAATCGATTGTCTGATAATAAATTAGAAGCGAGAAAAAAAGTGGCAGCAAAAAAAGGCTCATCACGCTTTTTCCTTTACCACATCTACTTTCCATATGTATATGTATACTCGAGGAGAACACGCGACGTATATCGCTGCGGTTAATAATCAGCGCGCATTTTCAAGATGTCGCTGCTCCTTTTCCGCGGGCTATATATAGCTCCATAGTGATGTACGAGGAGGGTGTGAAAAAGCCACGGGGGAAATCGATGAAAAGCATCGCCCGAGAGAGCGACCTTCGATGGAATTTTTATTTTTACTTTTCGTCTTCGCAAGCCAGACTGAGAGAGCCAGCGGGAGTGACTTGTTTGTGAAAAGTGCCACGAGTTTTATCGTTATAAAAGCTAAAGGAGAGGAAGGACGCTATATATAGAGCCGTACAAACACACCTGAAATGAGTTAGAAAAATAGGAGGCGAGTTGACTTTGGCACTGGCGAGAGTAGTCGCCTTTTCGGAAAATTTTCCGCATCGATCGTGGTAATTAAGGCAAACAAATTGAAGCTCTATTTGTTTTCATTAGAGCCTGGGGAGCACCGCTGATTGACTTTATTTCTCTACCGCTCTTATTTCCTTTTGCGTGCGCATATGTATAGGCCTCTGACGGATAAACTCTTTGCTGGAAAATTTTTTCCCTCGTGACGATTAACAAATATCAGATGGTGTAGAATAACATTGGCTGCGTCAGAAACTCGAGAGAATAATAATTCAATAATTAGGTTAATATAATAATCGACTTGCGCATTTTATTCATATATGGAATGTATGATTCACAAATCACCTGATGCGTAGTTTTAAGACGTTGAGAACTCTTATCGTAGAAAAGCAATTAACTCGGCAGAATGGTTGAAACGCCTACAGCTTTTATATAATTTTCTGCAATAAATAAAACAATCATAATGTCCGCTATAAAACAAATGGCCTATAAAGTTTTGGACACTTATGTGTTTGATAAACTTGATCCAAAACATATTAATGTAACTTACACAAGTATTATATAACAGTAGGCTTATGCAGTTCTTTATGGCTTGCTTCTACTAGTATACGACTGATTCCGTATGCTCACACACCGTTACCATGGCGATTTTTGTTTCTTCATGTAGAATTAGTCTAAATTTTCCCGGAGCGCAATTCGATAACAATTTAGTAAATTTTCCATTGCTGGTTATATTTTTACTCGTATGCTACGCAATTGAAATTTCAATAAACCTTGTGAAAACCGTTAATTCTTGGTTTAGCACGACACCTGACCTCGCTTCAATCGTCTACATATTCGTGATATTCTCAACTGAACGAGAATTTCAAAGTCAGTGCGTCGTAAACACCTCCTACATGTAGCGTTAATTTGCAAAGAACAACAATTTGTCGTCATCCGTGCAAAAAAGGCTTACGGTTCTAAAATACGAACAGGCATAGGCTGCAATTCGCAATAAGAAGCATCACGTCCGATAAAAGAGAAATTCGATATTTCAAGCTAGATTTATATTTCGGCAAACGCACGTAAGCCATCGGTTTAATTAAACCTTCGACTCCAGCGTGCAGGCAGGTAAAAAAAAGAAGAAAAAAATAATGCATCGTCAAGTCGTCAAAGCGTCAATCCGACTGACACACATACGGAATACCAAAACAAGACTTAACGAAGCGCAGGAATAGCTGCCGCGAGTCGGAAAAAACACACTTACACACACATCCGATGCCTAGACAATAAACAGACAACGCGCGAAACTAGGAATTCCCGGTTTAGATATAAACTGATGAAATAACCGCACGACCCAAAATCAAGCACAAAATAAACGACCGCGAAATTCTAAATAACGTATATACGATAGTGAACATCGCGTCCACCCACACGTCAGATACACACACAGCACAAAGTGAGAGCGCCGCAGGCGATTCATTCTAACAAATTTCCCCTGGCGAAATTTCACCGCGCCTCTCCAGCTCAAATCCTCAAGATTAATCGGCATCCTCTCACCTCGCGCGAAAGCAGCGCTGGGGAAAAAAAATCCCGAGACTTTTTCAGCCTTCGCGTGTATATAAGTATATACGCACATGACACAGCGCAGCGACGACTTTCATATTCGCGCGCAGTTGTATACCTATATGTATATATATATATATATATATATATACGTCGACCTTCGAGTCGGTCGATATTCCCTCGTCGGTGTGCGCGCGCTTGCTTGCGGGCATCGGCTTGGATTAGAATATCGCGTAAACAAGATATCGTGCGCGGTGGTGGCGCGACCGGGACACTTTGGATTTCTCGCGACCGGTTATTTTTTTTCCTTCTTTTTTCGACGTTAATAATAATAATCCATCGGATGAAAACTTCGCTGCGCGGCGCCAGGATGAATTCCGTGTTATTACGGCGACCTTCCTCTCTCCCTCTCTCTCTCTCTCTCCCTCTGTTGAATTTATATTGCACGTTTTCGAGTGCTTCTTTCATCTCGATGAAATTCGGTCGGACGAGTCGCGTGTGTTTTTTCCTTCGTTCTTCTCCGCTGCAATGTATTATAGAGCTCGTTTTTAGTGGCACACGCGAGAGCTGATACCGATCGTCAGCGTAGACGAGAGAACGGCTATGGTGCACGGAACACACAGCGGGACGTCGGCTACAATTATCCGAAGCTTTTAACATTTTTGCTGATGAATTTATCGGGGAGGGAGCGCCGAGCCAAGCCCCGGGCCAACGGCCAGAAAGTCTAATACTGGCCGCGACCTGTTATTACGGTTCACGAAAACAAGCTCTCTCTCTCTCTCCCGGGAATCGACTTATACACACGAATCGATGGAATTTTATCGGTAGCTTATACTGTTTTTTGGTCATGAGAAAGATGGAGGCCTGTATTTTTATTAGGCAAAAAAATTGTAGATGATTTTTCCCTGATAGATGAGCCCTACTCTCGCGGTATTCGGGGAATTCTACGAAATTTAAGTTTCAACAATAATCTACTCAGCAAGAGTTATTCTCGGCAACAGTCTTCGTACAAAATAATAAGTACAAGATAAACCAGGAAAATTCAGCGTGACAAAGGCGAACTTTTCTCCTCGACGTGAGACAAAACGCACACCTGAAAAGCCGCTAGATATACGTTCACACACAATCTTCTGCAGTAATATATATGCATCTAGCGAGAGGACAAAAAAGGCCAAGTCGACGAAATTAAAAAAGGAAAATATACGTCTCTCACGATGCACGTACACATGCATATATGCGCGACGACACTGCGTGCGATATAGCAATACTTGGCCCAGATTTGAGCGTCGCTATATATACTCGCTCGCTTTTTATCGACAGATTAGCAATTTTATCTCTGACCTTTTTCCACACACACACACACACATATACACTCTCTTCTTTCGCTTTGACTCTTGTCTGTTTTCTTCGACGCTTTGACTGCTACCGAGCGACGGGTCAACAAAAATGTTCTTTTTGCAGCGAGCTCTTTTGTATACGCGTACATGAAAATTCGAAGTGAACATGTTTATACAGTCGCTCGCGGCAGAGACTGTGGAAACAATTTTTTTCAGATCGAATAATGGCTTTTTAAAGAGTTTACACTCGTGCTTTATCACGCCTGATAGCAATTTTTTTATAATCAGTTTTATAATATAAAAGCGTCATATTCGCAATACGTTTAGTAACGCCCGAGCATCAACCTATATCGGCTGAGAGTTCATCGACTCCGCCGATTCGCGATAAACTTTGAGGAAAGTATATATTTATTAGAATCAATATATTCCGTTACAGTCGTTACTGGCATTTCACGTAACGGCTTATTGTTAGCGATCGCTCAACTTTTACACGAAAATTTCCTTTAGGAAGATTTCCTCGCGCGCAAGTAGCGTCGCTGTTTGCAAGTCAAAAGGACTTTGAACGAGTAAAAGCCATTGTAAAACAGGTATGATTGTACTCCGGCAACGGAGCTTGCGTAGTAGCTTGATATCCGTATAATTGTTCGAGAGGAAAATTAAAATGAAATGGAGTCCTTCCAATGCGGGCAAGAGCGAGGATGAACATTTCCTTCGCGTGCGATAAGGGAAGATCAAAGAATTTCATTAATATCGTTTTATGCACATTTTTTCATGTCCAGTGTATATATCAAACGAACGCGTGCTGGAGGCAGTCTGAGAAAAAATTAATTAGAAATGTAATCACATTGAAGATATGGTTTGTATAAGGAGTACAATAATTACACGGTGAGGAGATGTAATTGTATTTATATTATAAAATAGCACGTACAAATTTTATATTTGTGAATAAGCAAGTGCTTCTATAGATCAGGCACGTACGTTGTGAATATTTTTATGCTCGTTATATCTTGCACGAAACAAAATTCCATTATTTTATTTTATATAGAAGATAATTATTAACAATTTATTAATATTACAAGCTCATACTCTTCCATACGAAAATATCTCTTATAAAGATTCTAAAAAATTAATTTTATTTGCACAGCTTTCAATCTAAATTTGACCAAGATATTAAAGTATCCATAAATTTTCTTCACATCCGCTAGAGCTTAAACTAATTTACTTAACAATTTATATCATAAATATGAAGCTGATGAGCTTTCAACAATTTAGAACCATAACTAATATTTAATTATTTTCCTTCTTACGTTTTTTTTTAAAATTTTTTTTTGTGCTTTCTTGTGTCGCATTCTGTTGTGGAATCTAAGCGGGAAGTGGTATTAAAAAAACGTGTTACCAACTCTCCTATATAACTCCCTGTTAAGTAACTATGATGGAAGGCGATTCTTTTATTGTTGCATATATATTAACAAAATTTGGCAAGCGGTTAGGTGTTTTTGCGAGCTTTTTTACACTTTGGATGGCTCGAGGAACCAAAAAAAGTGTTATATGGTAAGCGTACCCTCGAAAAAATTCTCCCCAATGGATGTTATTTTTCGTATACTCGCAACTTAGTTATTTAAAGGACGGTGTGTAGGACGTTTTTCAAGAGTTTGCCAGTGGAATTTTTGGTCGGTGCACGCGTTACCAGGCTTATCTAAATTTATGGTTACTTACTTGTATAATAAGCCCGCGTATATCCACGCTAATTTATCGTTTATCTAGTATACAAAACAATGCTTTTTTTGGTGGACACAAAAATAAGAAATATCTTACAACTTAATAAGAAACGCGCGATAGATAAGTGCGTGTCCACAATAAACTATATATTTTTTAAAGATAACAAAGCAATAATAGCTGACAGTTGCGTATTAAAATGAAATGTTTGTTACGACGCACGGTACGACGCACAGTATCACAAACAAGTGCGAGTGCTTACCGAAAGATCAGAACAGTTGAACTCCTTATCGCGAATAAACAAAGTCATCCACGGCAACGCGGAGTTCTTGGTGAACAACTTCCGTGTACGCTTTATTTTAACCATTATTTCATTGATAATCTTCAATCGGGAAGCTATATACGTCGATTTATTTTCTTTTCTCTATACAGCGATACCGCATCTGGAGCATTTCGCAACGATGAATATATCTCACGAAGAAAGAAAAAAAATTGAATTGGAATAACAAAGTTCTGGCGCGTATAGTCTCCGGAGTACCTTGATCACATTTTCATGCGTGAAATCTTCCCTGAACGCTGAAGATTCCATCGACGAAAATATCAAATTTGGCTGCGCAGGAGTAAGCACGAAGCCCTCGGGGAAATCAAAAAACCAGCCGCCGATGAAAGCATTGAGCTGTTCTATCCGTTAAAGAGGATGTCTTCTAATGTTTGTACACATGGCGGAAGGCCAACTTCGAAGCTTGTCTTCAAGGCATCGAATATAAAAATGTTATTTTCGGATAACGCAGAGCCTTATTTACAAGACAGACAAGGCTCTACGGGCTTTCCAACCTACATACACCGCTGAAGAAACGACTTCGCCTCTATTTTTACTCCCCACACGATGCAATATACATATAGTGACGATTGTTTTTTCGGGTTGGAATTTCAAAGGATGAAAAAAAAATACGACGATCAAAGTTAATTAGCAGCGTGTCCGAGAGCAGTACGTCGGTCATAAAACGACGACGAGCCACGGAATGCAAATAAAAATCTAATGAATATCTTCCAGCTTGTGTAAGAGTTGTTTCTCTCTCTCCACACGCCGCCGCCCGGAAGTCTCTGCGGCTAAACTCTTTTTACGACGCTCACGTCTCTCTAGCCGTATTCGTCTCTATGTAGCAAACAATAACAACAACAACAAGAGCCAACGATAACCATATTAATAAACTCACCGGGAAGCATATAACTGGACTCCGCGTTCACACCTACGTGCGCGCGCTGTGCGCACATTGTGAGAAAGCAAACCAGTTTATACCAATAAAACCCTGGCGAGAGATTTTTGCGACCCGATTCAGCTTTACGGCTTAGAAACGAACGCTGCACGTATATATATTACACACACGCAAACACACTCCAAAGAAAATCTTCGCGTAGGCGTGTGCACGCAGCTGCTATATGTATATATATATATAGGCCCCATTATCATTATCATCGGTTCTCTTCTCGTATTTTCCCTATACCACGCTTGCTTATCTTCGACTATCGCCCCAAAGCGATTTTATAGAGCCCACATGCGGCTCTGGCGATTGACTATTGACAGAGGCTCTCTATAGCTCTGTCTCTTTTTCCCCTATATATAAATAGCGCACGCATACAAGCGGATAAAGAATGATGCAGCTGTGCAGGCGCGAATAATGGACGCATTGTGTGCGTATATGCCCACGTACACGTTCACGCGAATCATCGTCCGAGTGGATTTTTTTTTCTTGCACTCGGCAGTGGGAAAAATCGCCTGACGGATTGTTGCGTGTATACATATAACGGGGTAGTGTCTACGCTGGTAAATTCGCGATATGGGATAATCTGGTGAGCTGATAAAATGTAGCTGCTTTGTCCGTGCGCAGATGATCCGGGTGTAGCGGATTAACTGCTGATCCATCTTGCTATAGCCCAGGATTTCATGGTTGTAGCCTGAAGAGCTGAATTCTGCGCTGAGGATATTTCGATTATCACTTTAACCGAATGTTAACGCGGAAATTGACAAGTTTGAAACATGAAACAATGATAACCGAATAGTGATCATCGATTATCGGTAGAGAAAAGTTATGTTCTCATTTCTTGTGTATGTACCTAAGCGATACGAGATGAGCAACACTATACTACTGTCCTTCTCGTGTTGTTCTGTATCGACATACCCGCGGATGATTCTCTCTCAGCTATTGGATTACGGTTGGTTGATAATTTTGCGTTCCTGGAAGCTTTGTATATCGCTTATGTTGCAGTGCAAGCGTCATGAGTTTTTAATTTTTTTCTTCGTACGCATTGAATTAATAATAGAACGGAACAGATTGAGCGCCAGAACTTCTGAAAATCATACGCTCAAACAAAGATCATCCGGTGCGACGTTGTGTCTTTCACCATATGGGACCAAGGTTTTTGGGTGTTCCTCTGCGTGTAAACTGATACGCCAAGCATATGGCCTTAATTACGAATGACTTTAAGAATATCCATTGCAAATGTTCCGAGACTGGCCTCGACTATTCGGCCAGTACGATATTTATAATTTGATATGGAAAAGTTTTGAATGTAAATGTTGTACATTAAATCGCAGGCTGTACACTGGGATTACGAGTATGTATGCATGTATGCGAAGCATGCATGTAAGAGAATATGATAAGTAACGTATAAGGTTAGCTATGTAGGAAAGGGAGAGGTAGCTTGGCATCACGACGCTGAGAGGAGAGGTAGCGTGGCATCATGGCGTGTCGTGGATGAAAGTGGAGGGGAGCTTTCTGAGGAAGCAAGAGGACGAGAGAACCGAACGGAATGAACGAATGAGAACGGGCCTACCTATGCCCAAGCCAAGCCGGATGTGAGAGAGCGGGACGCATGCGACCCCCGCAAAGGTGAGTTTCTGGGAGACCAGGGGCTTTATTGAAGTAAACGATATATCGTAAATATATCAAAAAACAGAACGATCGCCTGCTTTTAGCGTTGTGCCAGCTTAGAAATAGTCTTATTCTGTATTTCATTCAATTATCCAAATATCGGGCATGCTATAAACGGTTGATACCGCCGCTCATTACTGCAGAAGATCGAAGAAGCGCGAAGACAAGAATTCGCGGAGGAGAAGGGTGAACTTCAAGCAGCAACAATGGAGGAAATTAAGAAGATACAGCAAAAGAACATGAAACAGAAACTTTCGTCAAATATTTAGGACCGTATATAGTCACTAAAGACAATAACCACGACAGATACGATATCCATACTCTAACAGTCTTTGATAGGCCAGTACATACTTCAACTGAAGCACAAAATATGTAACAGCGTCAGTCAAGTCGAAAACAGCGTGGAAGAAGATCAAGCCGAGAACGACGAATCCAGTGATTTGACGTATTTGATTAAGTGCTTGGTTTCTGTTAATATAAATAAAACGAGGATGCTATTCTACGTGGACTTTTAAAAAGTGGAGATTTACAATTAGGTTGGTAAGTTAGAACTTTTGGTAATGCAACGTGGATTTTTGACATGTACTTTTTAAACTAGACTTTAACATTGTATATATTTATTCTTATTAATTTGATAAATTTTGTAGAAAGAGAAGATTTTATCGTTTTGTACCTTCTTTGTCACATTATAACTTAAAAAAAGAAAGCGCACGCAAACTGAAGCTGTGGAGAGGATTCACCCACGCCAGGTCATGACGCCACGCTCTTCCCTCAGCGTCATGATGCCACGCTACCTATATACTTCTTCCCTCAGTGTCATGATGCCACGCTACCTATATACCTCTCCCCTCAGCGTCATGATGCGACACTACCCAAATACATCTCCTCTCAGTAGTCCAGCAGCCACAATGGTGCACTTTCGTCATCATGCAATCCGTGGCACTTTCGTGTGGCCGGCTCCACCAAAGTTTTTTTTAATATATTTTGAGCCGCTGAATCTAAAAAACTTGGGTGTTTTTGCAATTGGTTGTTATTAACAATTTTCATCAACAAATTGTCATTTTTATAAAAATGACAATTTATTAATTGTCATTTTTTCTCGACAAAGACTTTTTTAAGTTAATTGGCACATTCTAAGCACAAAACAATCACATACAATTTTTCGTAAAACGCTTTCTTTTCGATATAAAGATTTAGCCTCTCATTTGTCTCGAGAAGAAGCGTTTTACGAAAAATTTTGTGTGATTATTTTCCGTTTAGAATGTGCCAATTAACTTAAAAAAGTCTTTGTCAAGAAAAAAAGACAATTTGTTGATGAAAATTGTTAATAACAACCAATTGCACGTGCTACGGCAAAAACACCCAAGTTTTTTAGACTCAGCGGCTCAAAATACATAAAAAAAATTTGGTGGAGCCGGCCACACGAAAGTGCCACGGATTGCATAATGACGAAAGTGCACCATTGTGGCCGCTGGACTACAGTGTCATAATACCACGCTACCTATATTCGTCTCCTCTCAGCGTCATGACGCCAAGGTATATCCTCTCCCTTTTCTATATAGCATCCCTTTATAAGGAAAAAGAAAGCGTACGCAAACTCCTAAGCGTCCTCGAAAACTGTTATTGCAAGAACGCCGAGAAATGTTTTTTTTTTGAGAGTCGAAACAAAGCTATTTAATTCAGTATTATAGTGACCATATTTTCTTTTCAGTTACGGCGACGGAGAGGCAAGGGGGACAATAATACCATCGCAACAGCGATTGACAACGCATATATATTATATATATTTTTCTCTCTCTTTCCCTCTCTCGTTCTCTTTGACTGTATCCTGTATTTGTCGGAATGTAAGAATCTTTGCAATGATTTCAAACCAAACCATCATTTTCTCGTGCATTATACACGATGTATGAAATTGTCGCGTTTTTCTTGCTCGCAAGTTGTGAAAACACTAATCAGTTCATATATAAGGACATTTCTTAACGAGTTTCTCATGCGGAAGATACGAGCGAATTATTTGTTGTTTAATTAAGTTAAGTTTAAGTAGGGTTGTTCGAATGAAAATAGCGTTGGCGTTAATGCGAAACTTTGTATTGATTTATAAATCTGTGATTTAATAGGAACTTCCAATCCAAAACTGCTGAAAGGAAACTGAAGACATCCACAATTGAACAAATGGCTGAAATTAACTTTTTAATTTAATTACATTCATATAACATTTGATATTATTTTCTTTATGAAAATTGTTATGAACGAAATAAAATTTGCTACAGTACACAAACAAAAATTACTATGTTCTATTATATGATTTGCCTGTAATCGCATTTAGCAAAATTTACTTCATAAAATATTAATTTTTGTTAGATTTTGATTATATCCAACCGTTCCTACAATATATAGCAACTTTCACTATATTTTTAGCAAATTCTACTTACTGTATTTCATTCAGTTATCCAAATATCGATATACTTCATTCAATTATATTCTACATTCAACATTCGGTGTTATAGCTTTTTTCAACATCACTCCTGAGAAACCTTGCAATATTATTTAGACACATGGAGGAATAATCGGAGCCGTGTATTAAATCATACAAAATCTCAGCATATTTTGTTAAGTATGCGTGGTTTACTCCTGCGACTAATGCTCCTCTCTTCGTAATCCTAGGATTTATTTTCTCTACTCTCGTCCGTGAATCTCCCCAGTCCTAAGGCTGATTCGATCTATTCTTATTTTATCCCTACACGCCTTTCCCGCTTTGTCTACACTCCTATATATAAGTCCTTTGTTTCGTATGCCTGTACTATTCGGACGAGCTATATACTTCCACTGCTTTGTCGTAGATTTCAAAATATACTGACCCAGAATAAATTTCGGCCACAGCTTGAAACCCGGAGTTTGTAACTTTTAATTCCGTATATAAGAAGAAATCAAGATTCGTTTACATACCCACCAGAATAATATTTTGCAGTGTCCTACAATAAGATTCCTTTTTTACACTACACGGATAAGAATAAAGTTTGTTAGCCCAAAAATCTACTCCCCCACCGCAGGTGAACTTTCTAAACGTGCTTCCGTTAGAGCGAAGTTTATAACTTCATTCTAGACTCTGTACCACTGCTATATGGTATACAGCTTCGCTCTTTGTTCGCGCTCCCTTCTCCCGTGGCGCCTGTAACGTATATATATATATACACACACACACACACATATATACCTACATCTTCCAGCTCGCCGTGAAACGTGACATCGCGTAGTATGGCGCGAACTCGCGCAAGTTCAAAGGTTTCGGCTTTCGAGATAAAAAGATTGCAAACATCTTTCGCGCGAGCTCTCTTTTCTCCGCGTGCGTCACACACTGCTGCGGACAATATTTTTTTTTTCATTTTTCAGCACGAATTGGAAAATTTAGCTGCGCGCAGCCGAGGAGGCGATTTATTTCAATAGCCGCGAGCGATATGTGCCTTGGGTGATATTCCAAGAGCGAGATGCGGAGACTGCGTGCGTGTGTTTATTTATGGCGAGGATTTAGCGTGCGGGCTGACCTGAATTTTAATTCGCGCTCTGACAGTTCCCGGAAAAGAGGAAATAAAATTTCCGAATCAACAGCCTGCTGGACGCGAGGGTGAATTTTTTCATCCGCTTCCGCGTCTGTACTTAAGGAAAGCTCTCCGTAAGGAAAATCTTCGAGAGAATCTAAATCTTCAGCTGATATATTGTAAATTTGTATTATATATACAGCGTCGTCTCCTCACGTATGTACGAGTAGTTTTGAAGTCGCGCAGTATAAATATAGCACGCCTCTCGTTTTTTTTATTTTTGACGTAAGATAAAAACATTACACATACGATACATCGTCCCCTCGCGTGTTTTGAAAACATATATAATTGCGAAAGCGTTTTGTCATCAATCAATCCGTGGCGACCCGCATAAATATTTATTGAATATTATAATCTTCCTGCAGCGCGCCGGGCTGCATCGAGGAAAAAAGAAACAACGTTGTAAACGTCAAAAATAAAAGTTAATTGACATCGAGAAACGAGCTTCTTATCCTTCGAGCTCCGATACGAATTTCCTCGATAATAAGCCTTCGCACTCGAGAGCCTTATCTCGTGGATATAACATATATATAACGTCGTTCCCCTTCGCGTAATCTGTCGATCGTCGCGAGAAAGAAACTCGTCGATGATACAATCAATTCCCCCCCCCCCCCCTAAACTCGAACGCACTCGCGCAAAATGTCTCTCGCGAGACCGTAAAGTAGAGCGACTTTAATTCGCCCAGTGAGGCGCGAGATAAAAGCAGCAATAAAAATTCGCAGCTTATACATATATACTGTGGAAAAAAAAGAAAAGAAAACGCGAGCAAAAGCGATCTCCTGTTTTCGAGAGCAAACGGCACCAAAGGTTTAGCGCGGCAAAGACATCGCTTTATCGGATATCAATTGGAACGCGACTGCTATTTTTTAATCCCCGCGCTTTATATTGCTTCGATCGAGCGAACTTGATGCGAGGCTTTATTGTATTAAACACAAATTCACCTGATCATCAAAGATATCCTTGCGCGGACTGCGATTTCTTTTTTATCCTTCGATATAAAGTTGATAAAAATCATCGAATTGAAAATCGGATGAGCTGTTGAGGATTTCATTGGTTTTCGATCTTTTATCGAATAATACAATATGTGCGAAGTGTTCAGACTGACAAGAGTCACGTTTGGCGTATAACCATATATAATAACCTGCGAGAAACAACATGTTTACAAAGAATCCGTCGCACTTGTGGAGTATTATCATTTTATAGCTGCACCTAATTACAGCTGATAATAAGTGATCGAATGTTTACATTACATATCAACACAGAGCCGAAATCGTCAGACGCGCAGTATATTTTATACGCTCTAAAAAAATATAATTAACTACAATATCACCGCTTCGATTTGGAAATTTGCACAATAAAGATATTTATACATTTTAACATTACCGACTCAAATTCGAGTTATATACGCATTGATACAAAATCACACGGCAAGTTTTCTCGGGACAAAGCAACGATTGATTCCACTTTTGTGCCCGATGATGATAGGCTAGCTGATAACACGTCGTCTCGCGCGTGCACGACATATTTTCAGCCAAGGTTTCTTACGTTTGCGCACGCAAAATACCAAAAGATTGCTAGCTCGCGGAACATTTAATAGCCGCAGCAGCGATTTCAGTACAGCTTATTGGCGGCGCTGAACTAGCCATTTTCCCATCTCCTGGCGGAGAAGTTAGTTTCCTCGAGTTCCGTCGAAGAGCGAGAGTATAGAACGATCATACAGCCGCGCGCGCGGCTTCATTTCTAATTTGCTAAGTCGCTTATACAACTGCGTCTGATGCGGGAGGGCCACCTGCGACTTTGTCTATCGGCATCATCACACACTCTTAGTGCGTACATTAGTTCGCGAAAGTACTTTACGAGAGTGGCTTCTTCGCGCATTGTTGTCGAGGCAATCGAGTATACATTCTATCGTATTTTTCTTTCGAGTAGAATTAATTATTTTAATTCGATGCCACTAATGCAGTTAGCACGGTTATGAGCAACGCAGCATTAATAAAAGAAAATCCATAGACGCTTTTACCCCCGAGACTATAGCCACCGAAGGGATGCCTGACGTAGGTGGAGAAACGAAAGAAATGACGCACATACGTATAGCGCGATGGATATATTATATACCTATAGGAAAAATATCCGCCGCGTCGACGATCACATGAGGAAAAGGGACGGGAAGACGTAGTGTGGGAAGCCTTTTTTCGGCCTCTGGTACTACAAACCCCCAAACTGCCACGTGTGGATGATCCGTCCAGGGCCAAGACGAGAGAGGGAGAGAGAGAAAAAAATAACCATCTGCCGGAGAGGAACCTTGGCAACCTGCGCGTCTTTCCTTCCTCCGCTTTTTTTGCCTGTATATAATATAGCTATAGGAAGAAAGAAAAGCGTGTGCGGTTTGCCTTCCAGATTTTCACGTTTTTCTGACGCTGCATGTGCAGCGCGCATCATGTCGGAGGTGATCAGGAGAGATTTTTTTTTCATTCAGAGAAAGCCGGTGCAGTAGCGCTTTGGTGTCTGGGTCATTTGTGAAACTCATAGCCGTATTTATGGGTTTCTCCGGAAATTTTGGCGGTGGTGTTTGCGCACAAGGTGACTGCGTGAGAAGATGCTGGTGCATTTTATTCGAGACCGAAATACAAATGTCTGCGCGCAGTAATTCAACTGCCTCGAGTCTTTTGGAAGAATCGTTTTCTTTGCTTGCTAACGTTTGGGAAGAGAATAGATGGCAGACTCGTGCATTATAGCTTTCGAAAGTAAAGCTGTGCGAGAGTAACGTTTTTGTCGACGTTCGCAGATGGATGATGTTCGAGGGAACACGTGCGCGTTTCAACTGCACACAGTTATACTTGGACGAAGTTCCGAGATTTCCCTCCGATAAGTTTAGTCTCGTTTGCGAGAGCTTTAGTCAGATGTAGGTATAAACAATATGAAAAAAGCTACTCAAGCTCGAGACGGTTGACGAAAAAAAGAGACATCAAGGTCGGTATGAAGCAAACGAGAATTTTCCCACACAGTATACGATTTTTTGTCGGGGAATAAAGTTAAAATTACATACACCAAGTTTTTCATCGTTCGCCTACATCCCTATTCTAGTATATGAATCAGCTTCCCGTCTTCGCCCCCGCACAAAACATTTGGCCTGCACCGTCTTAAATGCCAGAAGTTTTCTGTACAATACCCTCCCGAGGAGCTGTTGCTACTCCAAGGACACACCATCCCTCAACGAAGGATGTTCGTCGAACCGACATTTGGTATATCTTCAAGAGCACGAGGGTGTGGCTATAGTTTTCCTGCTTCGACGAGGAGAAATGAGTGATATCCGTAGTAATGGGAAGTCTCGGGAGAGAAGGTATGGTGGAGGATCGTTTCTAGGTATGTTGACGTACCCACTTTAACTGTCGCTTATCTACGCAGTTAATGCCACTATATGCACTCAAGAGTATGCCAAAATGACGGATGATAGCTGGAACGTCGTGTATCATGGAATCAGAGAAATTGGGTATTATGGTATAGCTTTGTTGCTTGTTTAATTCGCTTGGTACGAGGTTTAAACTACTTTAGATCGAAAACTCATAGAGCTGATAGCAGAACGCTTTTTCCGCAAACAGTCAAGCTTCTTAGATAAGTATATAAGAGATCAAGATCGTTATCCTATTTTTAATACCTTTTTTCAGCATTATTAGTTGCATTCGCAACTTCTCGATTGATATACAACTTTTCTATAGAATAAAACATAAGATACTGCGCCAACTTTTATCATATCGTTTAAGCCCCCATCTGAAATATATACGTCTATTAATATAAAACGAACGAAAAACTTCTTTATCGCAAAAAGAAGTTCATAATATATAAATGACGTGTAGAAGCGTGTGCGAACGATATAAGGATCCACTTCTTATTCTACGTAATGCATCGGGATAAAATATTCACAGATCCTCGACAAAAAATAACAGTCGTGAAACGCTTTAAATCAACATTAACCATCTCTCATTCGCCGTCGTTCACATCTTCCTGCATAGCTGTACGATCTCGAGCTATCCATAAAAGCGCCAAGCGTCTCGTATCTAACTTTATATGTATAGCGACGGAGTTTACCGTGCATAAACAATTTCGCTATAACATATCTGTTCCGCGTTAGGCCAGAACAATGAGAACTGTATCTCTCATTCTGTCGACGCAGTGAGCGGTGTGCCTTTGTGTCTGGCCCTGGAAAAGCCTGATAATTAGCTCATTTGCGAAAACTAAACCGAGCCATTGTATCGCGTCGAAGCCGGCGCCGCTGGCCAAAAACTTGCCAGTCTATTATACACACGCAGGAGGTCTCTTTAATTACCGCAGCGCACGAGAGCCCGCAGCTCATTGTCTCTCGGAGGGTCTGCTGCTGCGGCGATGCTGCATCACGGCTATATAGAGAGTTACTACGTGCCATTGCACTATAATAGGCATGCCGACGACTAGACTACGCTATAGTAATATATGAGAGCTGGTGCTCCTTCTTCAAGGGAAAATCCTTCGTAGCACGGATTCTATACGCATACTCGGATCGCTTTCCAGACGCGAGCAGGTATACGTATATATACCTGCTCGTGGGGGCGAGAAAACCCCGACGAAAAATTTTACAAGGGTGCATGCTCCTTTTACAACGGGGGCATTAGGGGGTGGAAGCAGCCGCACCAGCTCTATTCTCTGCCCAGCACACAGATCGTTTCTTATTTAGGCCCCCGGGATATAAAAGCGAGACGAGCGGAGGGACAGGAATTATATGCCGACTGGTGGCCGGCTCTTTGTTCGAGCGCCGGTGGCGCATGGTATGAAAAGGGAGACCTGTGGACAAGGGATGAAGGATGACACAAAGGTTGATGGTGTATACAGGAGGTATATATAGGAGGATAAATACCGGATAAGAAGGAAAACCTCATAGGTCCGAGGAAAAGATGAGACGCTGATGCTGCTGCAGCGTTGCTTGCTTAATTTCGTCGAATTTATTTTGATAGAGAAGATTCGTATCGTTTTGATAATAAAACTCGAAACTCGGATGTTTCGTACGCAGTAAGAAGAGAATGTTTAATCTTATGAGCGAGCTCATGCACATGCCGAACGATGTTTGCGCGAAAAAATTGAGGATATATTATATTAGCTCGCGCAGTTCATATACTGGAAATTGCTGAAAGGATGGATTTTACAGTCGGGAATTAACGATATAATTACACGCCTGCAGAAAGTCTCGAAGCTGCGCACCAAAGCATCTCTGCTGGCGTATCGTGAGATTGTAACCTACAAAATGGATAAAAATACCGAAACGTATATACATAGAGTCTAAGGTAACTTTCCCATGAACTCTGGCGCATGGTAAAAGTAACGTACTCGAATACACTGCTTTCAAAGTACGTAACTTCCATCGATCTGATTTTAAAGGCACATCCAGCTCATTATGTACATACAAATAAACAACAAAATCGCCGAATAATGTATAATTCCTATATATAAGAAAAATACACGTTCGGATGCAACACGTCGTTCGAGTTTACTCCGTTTGCAGCGTATTTATTATAGTCAGAACATATAAGCAAACAATTTATTTTATTATTATCGCTTTATTCTATATATATATCTTGTAATCAGTAATCGGGCGACGCACACAAGTCACACCTTTATAAAGTCATATTACGAATAACGTTATGATCATCGTTAAAAGCATTTCTTTAATTTCAATAATAATAAAGTTCGATAAACAAAAAATTATCATATGTAGGACACAAATAGACGCTCGCGATATATAACGAAGATATTTCAACCATAGAACAAAAATAATATATATATATACCAATACGCCGCAAAAGGAAGTGGGTGGTGCCGATAACTCCGATTTCGTTGAACAAAGAAAAAATGTGGAGCCTGAAGCAGCACCAAGACCAAAAAAGCATCTGTGGCACATCGAGTCATAAGGCCACATGCAGGGGGAGATAATATTCAAGGGTACGTCCCTGGATGGAGTACACACACTCGTGCCGTGCGTGTATTATATACATACATATATACGTGTGGGCAGAGCAGCTCGGAACTGGAGCGCCTTCTCTCGTAGCATTGCCATTAGTGCAACTCGCACATACAGCACACACGTACACGCGAACTTTGTTTCCCCCTGGCTGCTTTCACCGAGAGCTAATGCAGCGACGGCCGCCGCTCTCGGCTAATGGCAAATCTTCAATAAACGTAATAACCCACTTTCATGCTAATTCCGAGAGAGGGGGGGGAGTGCGCTTCTAGGGGAAGAAAGGAACCGACGGTTTCTTTATGCTCGATCGGGCACGTTTCGAATTTATGCAGATTTCGGAGCGATGTATATATATACATACGTATACGAGAATACATTGACAAAGGTCTGCGAGAGAGCGTTGGTTGATGAGGACGCACTTACACACATACTGGGATCCATATATGTGCGGAGATAAGAGGCGCGAATGTGGACCCGGATCAAATAGTAGGATTTCGAGGGCGTATTTGTCGCAAACAGCTTTGATGGCGGTGTTATCAGATATTGTAAGATTCTCCTGTGGTGAGTGTGTATGCACGTGTCGGTATAGGTGTAGCAGCGATTTGATAATTGTCATTTGTGAGGCAGAGCACGAGGTTGTACGGGTAGCTCTCTGCAGGCTAATATGGACTGAAATATCTTCTAAATTGTCAAGTGGGAAGTTGTTCGAAGTAATTTAGTTGTAGCGCGTATGATTATTCGCGGAATGGCGCTGTTATGTATGGAGGATTTTGTATTTACAGATGTGTGAATAACTGCCTTTTTTATCTCGATGAAAACCCTAGCGCATATATGAACTTTAACAGGAAATGAACACTTATATGGGCGTTTAAAAAGAATAAAGTGAAAAATATCGAGGCACACCTCTGACAGATTTTTTTCTCGGTGTTTACATGTATTCAATTTCTCTTGCGGGAATTTAACATCGGAAAAATAAACGCAAAATAGCCATTGTTGACTAGATAAAAAACTGCCCTTTATTCTTTTAGAACGCCTGTGCTGATTTCTCGTGGATTTCCTGATATATATGTTATAACGAATAAACTCTACCATTTCTACACGCGTTTATATTTTATTTAGCATTATGAAAATGGGGCCACCGGAAGGTGTCAATAAAATGCGAAAGAAAGATGGAAAAGATCAAGGAACGAAGATAATACACAGGTCGCAGACGCATAAATATCGCTCGCGCGTGTCTCGAAACGTTCAATGACATCTATAAACAGCGCGTGCATCGCTCTTGGGAGGCAATTTTTTTCCTCCGATAAGCAATCGTCTCCAGCGTTCAATGCACCCCTTAGCACCGCGGCTTTTAAGGGCAATGATTCGGGTAAAACGGAAACACTGTGCGTATATTCAAACGTCAATTCCTCGAAGCGCATCTCTTCATAGCCGCCAGACGAAAGTCTGCAGCGGAAGACGGCAATAAAGCACGAGAGCGAAAAATAAAAATACGAGCTGCAAGAGAAAAATCACACACGACGGCGACTCGAAACGGAGAACTAGAGTGTATATGTATATAGAGAAGCGCGAGCCAGGAGGTCTCTCCCTCTCTCCTGACAGCTCTAGAGAGAAACGGATACTCGGCTTTCGAAAAACGGCGCTGCTGCTGCTGCTGTGTGTGTGTGTGTATCTGTGTGTTATATGGCGTATTATACCTGCTGCTACTGGAATCACGCGTTACAGTCGTAGCTGCTGCTATGCTGCCGCTCGCGTTTCCATGTCGTGAGGATTGCACAAAAACACGCCGCTCCAGGATTAGAGGAAGCCGTTGCACGTAGTCCGGTAAAAGTAGCCCTGTAATAGACTTTGTGACCTGAGTGGCTGCATTTTTTATATATGTAGCCTTTCACCCTCGCAAAGCTGTGTATGAATTTGCAAAACATAATTCGTGCGGGATGAGGAGAAAATGGCAAAAAAAAAAGATGTTTTTGCGTATAACTCGAAAACGGTAAGCAGTGGAGGAAAATTTGTTGAGCGATGTTTGTAGAGGGTGCAATTTTACATAAGATAAGTTTTTTTGCTTTATTTTTTATTAATAAATGACGCGAATAAAGTAGAACATAAGTTTTGAGAATACGAGTGATATATATAGATATAACGTGAGCCAAGCGAAAATATCTGTAAGTTTTCATATATATAAAAAATGCGCAGCCACTCAGTCACAAAGTCTATTTCAGGGCTACTTTTACTGGACTACACGGGGCCTGAAGATTTCGAGATCGAGAATAAGAGAGGCTCTAATCACGAATGTGCACACGTGCGCGCGTGCGGCTTGCATATTCGTCGCGATGGGTTACTCGTGATTTTGCCAGCTCGAGAAAGTCGGAGATGAGTTTGCTGCAAAATTTCGGAGGCGAAATTGAGAAATGTGTATACGTTGCGTGATGACAGTTTTTGAGATAATATCTGTAAATTTCTGGCAGGGTAAATGAAAATATTTTGTACTTACTCGGTACAGTGGTTGCGATAGTTTTAACGTCAACGATCATCTGAAACAAAGTGAACTTTTGTTATTCCACGCAAAGCTTTCTGTACAATTATTACGAGTAAAAAGCAATACATTTTATTTCTGTGCGCACGATCCCCTCACCTATATTTAGAAACTAAATCGTCGTATTAATACCACTGCGTTTACGCGTCAGCCCTATCAAACATCCAGCGGCAGTCGAAAAAAAATCAAGCATCCCCGATAATCAATAGAAAAGACGCTCAACGGAAAAAGTAAATGATGCAGCTCATATTTATTGGCCCTGGGAGCCAGCCGCGCCCCGAAATTTCGAGCGTTCCGTTGATAAAACGTTTATACAACGCGACGAGCTATATAATTTCAAGTGCGAGTCCAGGTGCAAGTCGGACTGCATTTCACGCTCCACAATAGCTGCGCATCCTCCGACGAAGGAATATAACCCGGAATGAGTGTATCGCGGCTCGGTTGGACTATAAATTTACTTGGTTATAAAGTAGCTATATATGCCGCTTACTGCAACAGCTGAGAGCGTCGATTTACGGTAAAAATCTCGGAAAAATAAAAGCCCGCTTTCCCGTGGATTTACCGTACAGCCACACCCTTCCTCCTCTTGTCTTCGCCTCTTCTCACCCTGTAATTTCAAAAAGTTTTTAACTCGACTCGCCGGCGCCCTATTATACGAACTTACTGCGCTGCGCGAGCGCGCTGTATTATGCGCTGTTGTTTTTGCGAGATTGCGTACATCCACAGCGCGAGGAGAAAAAAAGCAGTGCGTGCGAGCGCCGCCTGCAAAGTTTCCACAAGAGAGTCGGACTTGGCAACGCAACGTCGGATATAATGAAACGATTCGCGAAACGCGTACAGCCATGTTCTGCGTATAGATGCACTGAAAGATCCAGACAAATTTGCTAATATCGTGGACTTTTTCATCAGTGCGCGTACATCTATAAACAAATCGAAACAACACGTTTGTCAGCTTGAAGTTGGAAATGAAGTCGGTAAAAAGTTTATAGCTTTTGTATATACATACATGTATGTTCGTTCCTAGATTTTACGTTTATTGCGGCTTGTTTACGATTCTCCAACCCGTGCTTATATGAACGTTCATTGCTGAGATGGTTATTGTTACAGTATGTACTATACCGAACTGTAAATATTTCTTTGGAAAATGTCGAGAGTTCTTCGTAAAATTTTCTAATGTCATTTTCAATCATTTTCAACTACTATCATTCCAAGCATTTTGCGTTTTAAGACCGTGTGTATACATTTATTTTTACGAACGAACTTCTTTTAAAATTAATATGGATATACTTAAATAGCATCGGTTTGCTCATTCTTCCATACTTTGTGCATGAACTCTATATTTTCTAAACTCGGCGAGGAGTTTTTGACGAATATTATAATTAGGAAAGTATCTATGCACAATCTATCTTTGCTATAGTCAGAGACTTAGATTTATTTTATGGCACTTCTGGATGAACCCTCACAACGACGCACAGCGAGAGATAAACCTCTAAACCCACATAGCTACCCCACGCAGCGAGAGTACACAAAATTTATAGACAGATTCAGTTTGAATATATACGAGATTTCCCCCAAAGTTCTATAGATATAGAAAGAATACTCTGATATATATATATATATTTCCAGATTTTTCGAGATCGTTACATACACTTAATACATTTTGCAGACTTTCATCTTTAGCTATAATGCCAACCCTTTTGCTTAAAGTATTTTGATAAGCATTTCTAATTTTGCTGTCTAACATATCTCATGTTCTTTTTGTATAACTCTAAGCCTACGTTCGTTAGAAGATGTATATTTTCAACCTCTAACATCTGCTGCTACATACGTCAAATGCATGTACTGCCCCATTCCTCGTAATAAACATAATAATAGTCATCCCAAAATATTAATAATTTGTTAGCCAACGCTCGCGGAGACAGTTGGCTGTACTATATATACGCGCAAACGAAATTACGCACGCACATGAAGCATTGTGCGAGATCCCAAAGAGCCGCGCCGCGTGTACCCCCCTCACACACGCGAGCAACACATGAGCGTAATCGAGAGCTGCAGCCCCTGGCAGCAGTCGGCGAAAAACTCATCGCTCGCGACACAAAGGCCCCCGGGCGGCTCGGCTCAAAGAAAGCAAGCATACGATCGATTTTTATTTTAGGCATATACGCACGCGTATACTCGCACGTTTCGAGCCGGACGAATAAGAGAAAAAAGTGAAAGGTTTCTGTATACGACTGGCAATTAACATTAATGAGTGCCTCGTGTGCGCTGTTGGCCGCCTGCACTCGGTGGTGCGTAAAAATGCATTGGGTGTGCGAATTTTTTATTTCTCGTACGAGAATTAGAAAAGAGAGGGGTGCACGCACGCTGATTTGTGGGGATGATGATGATGGTCCGAAAGATTGATGGAGAGAAGAGGATTTCGGGGTCGGACGGATTATAGAGCCGAGGTCGAGGACAAAGCACAGGAACGAATATTTCGAATCGATATACTTATTGATATATAAATGCTTTTTAGTCACAGGCCCCGGCTCTTTCAACGTTTCGGAGATTTTTCTTTGTCTATGCCTCGGAAAAATGAAGGAAGAATCTGTAAAGCTGATGAATCCCCCATCAATATATAGCCGAAAAAGCATACACGACGTGTAAACTGATATAGAACAGTTGACAGAGAAAATTTAATTTCTCAATCGATGCTCTATACAACGATATAGCTATAAAATCGGGGGGCTCGCGAGCAAGTTCGCCTCGAAACTTTCCCCAGCGCCGTTTTCTGCCTTATATACACGGCGGTATTCTCTTTTTTTATTCACGGAAAAGAGCTCGGGGGCCATAAATACAAATAGACCAGGATCATTTATCCCGAACCGCAGAGAGGAAACTAAAAGTTTCTCGCGCGAAAAACGTATACATACGTGCTATAGTCGTGCCATAAATACGTGAGAGATTCAGAAATCCGGAGGGACTCGCTATAGGGCCAAGACAAAGCCCGCACCATCAGAAAGAGAATCGTCGTCGTCGTCGTCGTCGGGACGCGTTAATGACGCGGGTGGCTGTGTGTATATAGCTCCGGCGTCATCAAAAAAAGAAGAGGAGGAGGAAGCGAGGAGAGAGAAACTAGAGAGCACCTAGGAAAGCGGAGACCGGCAGCGCGAAATGAGCGCGGAAACTATGAAAAATACGAATATACGCCAGCAGCAGCCGTAAAGCGAGAAGCCGCGCTCTGTATCATACGAAGAAGAAGCGAGCAGTATATAGCACAATAAAAAGCGAGCTGCGGCGTCATAAAAGAGCGAGAGAGAGAGAGAGAGAGTTGGCCCTCGTAGCACAAAGCGGCTTGTTGCGAAGGGCCCGCATATACATACACACACACCAGCTGGGCCTCGTCGTCTCCTCTCCCTCGCTATATAAGTGTGTGTATATATATAGGTATAGGTATACATATATGTGTTCCCGCACAGCCGCCATCTGCCATCAGCTGAGGCAGACCGCTCGACAAATATTCGTCCGTCGGCGGGCGAGCTCGTATGGGAAAGCCTCGTGACTGTGACTTTTTGTGCATAAGTGCAGCGTATAATATATGTATATATAAGACTCCTCGCGCAGTCGTGCGTGTATAATGGCTGTCGAGGCGAGAAAAATTTTGAGAGAGGTGAGGGAGTTCACGGGCATTTTTGCGATAGACACGACTGGATGCAGTGTTGTGTGGCTCTTTTGATATTGAACATCGTGTTTTTCTGCCGTCGTAATAACTCGCCCGTCATTTTTGTTTCTTTGGTAAAAGCATCGATGCATTGCCAATTTCTGCAGTACAGTTATACACTGGGAATAACGGCTCGAGAGAGCGGAAAGTTTTGAGTTTCGTTTCTTCAGTTCTGCGCAGAGAATTGCAAAAATCGGAAATACTGTTAGCCGCACACAGAGGACGTAACCAACTGATTGCGCGGTTAATTCAAATGCTTTTATATATAATGTACACAATCGAGTATTTATCTTTTACACGCATTATATATCTTTGGAATATCATTGTACAACTTACAATCGTCGGTCAACTCATGCGTATTATAGTTTAAACCAAAATCAAGCCGCAGGTTCGATCGTTCTGCGGTGCAAATGTGTATATATATATCCATCACAACGGAGCACGGATGAATTATTAAACAGCTTGAATCATAAAAGCGGGAGTATAGGTGGCGAAACCAGTCGAGCGCCGAAAAGAAAATCGAGTTTATCTCCTATATATATTGGTTTTCCAATACTACCGCTGCGCAACTATGCAATAATTCACCCGAGTAGAATTTCGTTCGTTATACATATATGCGTCAAACTTTGCGCGTATTTCAAGTCAACATTATTAATTATTATACTTTGTTTAAAGTTCAGACCGAGGCGTGCATTATACGGCAATAAAACGCCAAAAAAATATATCGTTTATTTATGCAACAGCGACTTTCTGCTCTCCGCGACGCACTTTTTTCCGCAGTGTACCGCGTATCAAGGTCGCTTCCTCTAGTTTGCTTTTCTCTTATAACGCGAAAAACCCTTCGCTCCCTATATACGCGAAATAAGGAAAATAAGCCTCGCAGCTGGATCCATCGGCTTTAAGCCGTGCGCGCGTCCGTTTCATTATAATCAATACGCGCGCGGCCGCCGCGGTTGCGTAATAATCCGCCGCGCGCGAAAAAGCCGCGACCGACGACCTCACAGGTCCAGCTTTGGAAAAAACAAAGCCGAAAGTTGAATCGGCTGTGATATTACTTGAAAAAAATTTTTCAATTTTTCGCGACTTTTGACATGCGTATGTATGTATATAGGGACAAGAGAAATTTAAACTCAGCCCCCTCGGCTGGCTTTCTCCAGGTCTAATCTACCCTCTTTGGGGGCTGGTGGGGTATTCTCTCTCTCGTCGACTATATACCCAGATGACGAGGGCTGGCTGCCAGGCACCACCACAGGGGGGTCGTCGCAGTAGTCCGGATCGATATGCACATTTCGGCTCTCTCTCTCTCTCTCTCTCTCTCTCTCTCTCTCTCGGGAGCCCAGCCAGCCTCTATATGTATATTATAGCCGCGGGAAAGGGGAGAAACGCGCGCGCACATGTTCGATGAGAGAAAATATTTCATTTACTATTTTGTTGATAGATAGGTATATAGCGGAGGAGGAGGTACTGGTGTTGGTTTTTCGGAGGCTCGTGTGCGCGCGCGCCGTGGCATATCATCGAGCGGTCGACTTCGCCTCGGAGTGAATGAACTTGTGCCCTGGCTATGCGCGTGCCGAGCTCTGGAATCAGCCCGCTGTGCTGCAGACTTGCACGTTATATTCGCTCTCGAATGTTACAACTTTTGGCTCGTTGCGAAAACGGAACTTTGGGAAATTCGAGCTGCGATTGTTTTGGATTCTAAGAACGAACCTTAGTCTCGGATGTGATGTATTATGTATATAGTGTTATGTCGTAAATAAAGAGACAAGCGGAGTAGAAAGATTGGCGAACTTTTTTAATAGCCTGTGAGAGAAGAAGAGAACGAAGCAGATTTTATGCAGAAAGTCAGGAATCGATATTACTTATTGCGATATATTGTTCCACTATACTTTCCGAGGAGCGAGACTTGAATTATTGAAGTATGCAAAGCAAATTGATCGCTCTTTCTGCGATCATCGTTTGCCACGAACGCTCGCATTATGCCTACTTATAATCTTCTTAGAATAATATATCCTTCATAAATACGTTGCAATTATAAATAATTCTGTCATTTTAATTTTATTTACGAGTTTGTATCCACGTAATGTGATCCATTAATCATGAAATACAATTAAATTCATGAAAGAAAAACAACGTCGTTGCGAATGGGTCAAAAGTGCACTATGATAAGTCATCAATTTTATTGCATTTTAATAATAAACGAAATAATGCTGGAGTAAACAAAATCAGAGCTTTGTATATATCAGAGAAAAAAAAAGGCGAGGTGAGCGTCGTACAACAAAAATAAGGAAGAGCATAGTAAACCGATCAAGCAAAAAAGAAAGGGTTATATAGCAGCTGAAGTACGAAGCAAAAAGCAAAATCGCCAGGAAAGAAGAATCGATAACTCAAAAAAAAACAAAAAGAAGTACGCGAAGGTAAAACTTTATACGTTTCATTCATTCGTATATATAGATATATGCACGATGTAGGCGTTAGTACGTCTCTTGCCGAACAGCAAAACAGGAAGCGAGGAAATATCAATCCAAGAAAAGACGAGCCATAAAGACGAAGAACAACGAGGAGAAAAAAATGTTCGACGCGACGAGTCTCGCCCGCGCACGAGTTGTGGAAACGTACAGCAGGGAGAAAGCGTACGACAGAGAAGGAAAATTCATTGATTAACGCAGCGACTCGCTTTTTTCTCTCACTCTCTTTTTGTCGGCGACAAGCCCCTTCCCCTTATCGACGCGTTTGCCAGGCGCACAGACCAGTCCATATGCGTTGCACAGACGGCGCAAAAATACAGCCGTCTGACGCAGCCCATAATGTAGAGAAAAGTTCGCTGAAAATAGACCCGCGAGCCGCCTTCCGCAACCGTTGGATTATTGACGACGGATTGGGTATGTATTTATATATAGGCGGTCGTACGTGCGATTGTGGCGTCTCATCGGTGCATCTTTTTTGTTATATACATATACGTTCCCACGACGCCCCCTTATTTCGGCGTTGGGCTTTTTCTGCGACGTATCCGCAGCGCGTACGAAAACGATAAGGAATTATACATTCTGCGTTGGTTATACGGTCTCGAATCTGCACATTTCTGCCGCTGTTTTCGTTGCCGAGACCGCAGGCTAACGAGTTTTCAATTTTAGGATCGTTTCGAAACTGATTTATGCAACTTTAATTATGGCCCGCCGACGAGTGGCACGCAGTTCGTTCGTTTACTTTTTTTTTGCAAGTGTTATATATTCGACCGTCGCGCTATGCAATTTTTCCTCTTGCCTATAGACATATACATAACGCATTGTTTTCTCGCTGTGACGACCAGTTACTGCTGAGGCTATTTTAACTTTTTAATATAGCGTGTGCGCGTGTGACTTATTTTTAATTTAGGTTTTCGCTTTATTTAATTCATTGTCAAAACTTCCGTGGTTACCGAACGTTGTTTTGATCAGCTTGCTTCTAATTTTAGGCCACTCGTGTGTTACTGTTGACAATAAGAGCGCACATGAATAAATAATAGGAATAAACGGTCGCGCGAGGAATAATTGTATGTTAAGCTTTACGAGCTATACCGTTGCAGCTTTTATTGTTGGGAAGTACTTTCCATTTAGAATCAAGCGTTATTTTTAATCGACTATGCGAAAACACTTGGCTTCGAATACGTGCAAAATTAAATTATAAATATTGTTGCTAATTCGTCGTTTTGAAAAGACTAAACGACTATAGGAAAGAATTGGGCCCGTAAATTTTCATTCTATTTACAACCGTCGAAGGCTCTTTGGCTGATTTAATCGCACAAAACGAAAGAAAGAAAAGATAAAAAACATCCATTCTTAAACTTGAGATGTTTTTTCAAGGTGCGCGGTATTATGCAGCATCAATTATTCACGCACTCGTCGTACGAGTCGTTGAACTTTTTATTCTTCGAAAAGTGTATGAAATGACCTTGCTGCTTGCGATTCATATTTATTCATCATAAAAATCTCGCACGAAACGCAATTAAGCGCTTTATAAGTTGCTATAATAAGAAACAATTGGTGGTGTGAAATAAAAAGCATTTCGCACTTTTTTTTTAAATTTACATATATGTCACGCAGTTGTTTGTCGTAATTATCGTTCTTTACGTGTCGCGCTTGACACTGCCGTAATGCCTTTTAGAGTCTCATTTTAATGTGACACGAATAGGTAAAAATAGACTGGAGACATTAAGTACTCGAAAAAAAGAAAAATCCGAGAGTGTGAATTAATTCTCACAATCTAGTTACAGTTACACTGAAAACAAGGTTAGCACCTCAATACTCAGCACTCTTAACAGTTTCCTCTATTAAAATAAAACTAGTTATAAGGAGACTCGTGTCTAATAGAGGCGCTACTTTTCAATTCGATCGTATACGTATCCATTTTTTACAGTCAACTTTTATCTTTATAAAAGGTAAATTAAAGTTAGGTTTCTATGCCAATATTTGAGAAACCTCAAAATCAACCTTAAACATCTAGGCAAGCAACGACTTTAAAAATTTCTATCAATGCTAAAGAAAGTGCATGATATTTTAACGTTTTTGAGGGGAAACAGCTTTAGTGTAATATAAAGTACATTCTTCAATATTAATCTCAACTTATTGTAAAACAACTTCTTACTAATACATGGTTTGATCATATTAATATCAAAATCAGATAAACGATGATTGCATAATATACAAAAAAAATCAACAGGTATATGTGCATTTTTTTCCTGAGTTAGCGATCGAGCGATATCAACTTAAAGTGACGATGCATTACCAAACCTACGCGCATACTAATCACGCACGGAAATCTAACCGATGTAAAAACATCCTCACGTACACGACTCTAAAAAAGAGACATCGGATGAAAACAAAGAAGACATCACGTCGATGTAAAAAAAACTCGCAAAAGAAAACTACCGCGGCAATAAAAAACGAAGACGACGAAAGAGCTCGTCGAAGTAGAGGTACATTTGTGATTGTAGCAGGTTATTAGGAAAACGAGGCAGAAAAACAAGATAATAATGACGAAACGTCGTCGCTAGCGAGTAGGAGCCGTTTTTCGGGGCCGCCAGAGAGACATTCCTGGAAGTCGCGACAAGACGACTTTTTCTCTCCTCTCTGTTCTCGGATGTGACGACGAGCACGTAGACTTATGGGGCGACTCCGAACCTTCATTCGGAGGTACAGTGATTGATGAAAACGAGGCGATCGCGAATTTAATTGATTGCGAGAAAATTGAAAATCATTCTCTGAATGTATCTATAACCTTTATATACATGCAGCTGGTGCGTAGCTGATTTTGATTTAAATTCAGATTCGGATGAACAAGAATCCTGCACACAAAGCGCACAAAAATTGATACATCCATACTTTACATTAGTTAAAGCTCTACAGCAGTATAGCAAATTATATCACCACTGTGTACATTTGAATGTTTCGATTCATAGTCTATATTTAATTGACACAGATTAGTGATATAAAATAAAAAATAATTGTCTCAACGTCAGGCTTCTCGAGCTATCCTAAAACTGTTCATAATTGTAATTGTACTGTACATCAGAAGCCCTGTGGATACACATTGTTGGTCGAGGGACGACAAAACTGCCGACGAGCGAACAACGCTGCTTTATTAAAGATAGAATACCGTTCAGCATGGTTGCTTTCTATTCCCGACGACGACGCGCTCCGCTTCTTTCTTCCTGCTTTTTTATTTCGGTAGGTTCAAACGGCTCGTGACGAGCTCTTGGAATTTTCCTTGTTGATGCGCATGTGCTTGATTGCATTTGAAATCTCTCGGACGTTCTCTGTGTATATACGTATATATACGTATCTGCTGGTCGCTCGAGTGCACTTTATGATTTTTAGAAGTTGTCTTTTATGAAGTTAGTAATTGTGTATACGTGTCTATTGTAAAAAAACTGCTATAAAAAATATAACCTATGCTTATTAAATGCTGTACCTCGGCGTACTCAGCTGCATTTTCCATTTTCAGAATAATACTCGTATAAAATGGCGTGTGCAAATCGACTACTGCGAATATTGAAATTTAACAATTATTTAAAAATTCATAAACTTTGGAAATTCCCATACTGCGTTAAATGAAATTTCGAGAATGCGCGAAATTCAATTTTAAATTCGAATTTCTGCTGGGAGACGAAATTAATATTCGAATGCAATGCGATGAATTATTACTACTGAAAAATAGTAATAATTCCTCGTTAAATTATTTTATAACATACCCACTGTCCTCTTGTTTCAATCATAATATTTAACATAATAATAAAATAACAGACTTACGCAACGAGGATACAACTAAAATCTCTGTAAATTTAATATTCGTTCTGGTGGAATAGCTTTTATGAAAGTAAAAGCGATAAAGACATCACTTACAATATTTCAAACAAAAACTACAACATTCCCATTGATTAACATCGTAAGACTTCCACGTGTTACTCAGGATTACATATCCAACACAATGATTTCTGCGTTCACATAAAAGCGACGAGCAAAGCTTCTATACGTCCTCTTATAATACTTTCATCGACTCTACGAAATACCATAGGTAAAAAATTCATATAACCGCTCAGTCTCCCTCTGACTCATCGTCTCGCCTCCTGCATTATTTTTTCAACGATTCCGAATAAAATTCTTGCCATCGCTCGTATAAAGTAACATCCGGCAACAGCAGTTGGTAATCGAGCGTGCGCGTGGCGCTAAGAATGACGTCTTGAGTGTCTGTCGACTGTGTACAGCAGCTGAGATTACGACGCTTGCGCGGACGCGGAAATGCCGAAGACGGCGACGTCAATTGATTTTTTTCCTTACATATACATAGCCAGCGGCTGCTTTTTCGCTCTGGGAAAATCACGCGGCGAACCGAGTCGAATTGATAAACGGAGACTCGTTAATTGTTTCTAATGAGCGCGAGATCGACGATTGCTGCTGCTGCAGACTGGATTTGCATATTTCAGGAAGTCAAACAGAGACGGCTATTGCGTAAGTAATATGTTTAATTATTGCACTCGTGGAATAGAGATGTATCACGACGTAAACTGAACATTTTTTGTTAAGTTTTCTCGAGTACAAGGTTCATCGAGAGCCACATTTTTTTATTATATTGTCATTTTCCATAGCTGTCAATGCAGCAATTGAAATCTAGCAAGTATGCTGAGTAGCTTTTCTAATGTGAATGAAGTCATAGTCATGAAAGTGTCGTCTAGTTATTAGAGGATTTACATGAATCCTTTAGTTTTTAGAGAAAAACTTCTTCATTGTCGAAAGGAATTTTTCTAAAAATTAAAGGATTTTGTAAGTGCAGAGAATTTCTAAAATTATTTTTTTTAACTTAATTCACTATACCGTATCGTATATCTCAATAAACGTGTCTTTTGCATTCACCTTGCTTTACTGTAACACAATCGATATTTTACGTAAGTTTCTGAAGGACTATTTTCGTTAGAATGCATATATAGCTCGATTCAATGATCATGAGTAATACAGAAGAAATATTTTAACTCTATATCCACGATGGTTTTCCGCTATATACCGTTCGTTGAAAAAATCTAAGAGAAAAGACGCTTTCGTGTCGTACACGTTTAAACAAAATTTTACCGAGTACCGCAAAAGCAAGCCAAAACGTCTATAACATTAACGCAGATTCATCGCTCCAGACAGTTTACGTCAAGTCGCATTAATCGCACCGTTTCTAATAACGGTTTATTGCAATATACGTCAAAAGTACAACTTAATCAAACGGGGCTTCATACTATCGCTCATATAATCGCCCGAACAAATAGAAAGCGTGGTTTTGCAAAATTTTTGCCATTAGCTAAAAAGTGCGATGTTAATTAGCAAAAATCATCGCCGCTGCCACCGTGCGGCAGAGTAAAAGTTCGATAACGAGGAGAAAGGCGCGCTCTCCTCGTAATGTGATCTAGCTGGTGTATGTGTGCGTATGCGTGTATGTGTGTGGGAGAGCACTTGAAATTGAAATGCACATCAGGTGAGGGTTTAAATTTTACTGCCTGCACATGCGCATGATCGATTTGAGAGCAGTTCATTCGAAAAATTATATGTATATATGCAGCTGTGGTCGTTACACTTTGCATCCATCGCACGGCTGCTCTGCATTACGAAAGTCAAATCCATTGATTCTTGACAAATATAGAAAAACTCAGGCCGTTTAATTATTTAACGAGTTGGAATGTGAGGCTCGATAATTTACTGCCTTTTACGTCGATTCTTCTTCAAATGAGCGTGCGGCTCGCGTTATTTCCTCCAGCATACATATAAAATCGGATCTCTGCGTTTATACTTACATAATACGCGCGTATAGATTCCAGCTTGTTTTTCAAAAGAACGCTCGCCATAAACGATCTACACACACGAATTCGTCACGTTTCTCTCTCCCGCGTGTCAGCTCTCCGTCTACGTCGTCATAATATCCAATGACAGCAAACTGAGGGCGACGTTAATTTCTTCACCAGCGTTAAAACCACCGGCCTAGCAACAGCCTCAGCTGCGGAAAAAAAGACCTCGATTCATCGTCGTTGTTGTTCGTGAAACAAAGACGAAAAAAAAATGTAAATTGCATCCGCACCTGCTGCCAAAAATGCGAGCGTCGATCGAAAATGAGGCTCCTTAATTTCGATACAAGAAAAGGCACGTCGAGCGAAAATACTCTTAGGTATAAAGCCCAATTACTCAACGCAAAGCATATATATACGTGTATACATACGACTTAAAAGGGTTCGGAGAGCAACAACAATGGACTTTTTGCTCACCTTTCTCGCATTCTCGAACTTCGTGAAACTCGCACGGTCCCGCATAGAGGCAAAAAGAGAATTGACAGAAGGGACAAAAGAAGCATAGCCGGACGAAGCGTTCCGAGTTTACAAACATTTTGAAGATAACAAAGCTACATCAGTTGTATATGATTGGACTTTATCTTATATATCGATGAAATTTGATAATGAGATGGGAAGTGCTAATCTGCAACACCTATGTCGTGCAATTATAGCCACAGCTTGTATAGAAGTGGAGAAAACTCCTGAACAGGTTCAACAGCGCATGGCAACACGAGAGTGTGCGCGCGAAGAGCGTCGAAAGAAAAGACGCTTCTTCGTCTGCTCGTCGGACTCGCAGGACCCGTTTTTCGTGGCTCCCTGTATAGCTAAAAAGTTCCTCGCGCGATGTGGCCATATTGGGGTGTGTATATACGTACAACAGCGTCAATGTGTACACTGCGCATACATGCACACTTCCCTAAGGAGCCGGCTCGTCTGCTCTTTGTTTTCTCCTTCTTTCTTCCTCTCCTCTTATTTTCTGGCCTCCGCCACCGCCACCACGGCGACGACTTATCTCTCTCTCTCTCTCTCTTTCTCTCCAGCCCTTTCTTCCTCTCCTCTTTCTCCCGTACCTATACACGTTACTACTGGTGCTTCATCTCACACGGCCCGAGGCGCATATCTCGAGTCCTCACCCTCTTTCTCTCTTATAAGAGAAAAGCAGCGCACTGGAAAGAGAGAGAGAGAGAGAGAGAGAGAGAGAGAGAGAGAGAGAGAGAGAGAGGAGAGAGAGCCTTGGTATACACTGAGGAGAAAGGAGGGATAAAAACAGAGAGAAGAGAAGAAAGGGGAGAGAGTAGAGAGGGCAAAAAGCAAGGAGAAAGATTTAAAGAGCAAGCAGGCTGAAGAAGATATACACCTATAGGCGAAGGCGCGCTCGGAGAGTTCAAAATTATTGTGCCCGCGTTGACACCGAGTACTTGTTTATGCGGTTTAATAGAAATTTAAATGTCACGGCTAATTGATTTCGCTTTAACGTGATTACCTTTTGCGATTGCGCTTGAATTATCGTTGTTACCAGTGAGCTATAACTCCGATTTCAAAGCGGTACATATATGTGAGAGTAGCGATAGACGCAGAGAGAGAGAGAGAGAGAGAGAGAGAGAGAGAGAACATTTAAGAGAAGAGTACGTAATCCAGGTAGACGCTTACGAATTGGTGTGTTTTCCAGAATAAATGGCTATAACGCCAAATCCTCCAAGGGGACGTATTATGATTTGGAGGTTTCCATTTTTGTGATTGAGATTCTAATGAACATTGTATTAATGAGTGAGAGACCGCGTGTGAGAGATGTACGAGCGAGGATGTGTAGAAGGGATCAAAGTAATTAATGTACATTCTATATGGAAAATGCTAATCTGCAACACCTATATCGTGCAATTATAGCCACAGCTTGCACATACATTAAGGACAAGGGATTATGTAGGCGATACAGCAAATATACATACTTAAACTTGAACTCGAGAGTCTACTCGTTTGCCCATCTCACCGTTATTCCTACATATATAGAATGAAATTTTATAGCTGAAAGCAATGTTTTTCAAGACAAAAACAATTTGATGTTCACCAGTTCACCACTGCACTGACAAACGCGGCAAATTCGATAAATTACGACCGTGAATTTTTATGTTCACTCGTAAACCTACATTGTATGTATGCAACTTGTAACATCGCCATACAAAATGTGCATACACTTCCTCTGTTTATACACGCGATGGCAGGCTCTTTTTACATTTAGCAATTTTCTCTAAAGGTTATATGCGCAATGGCGGCTGCATTTTTGGACCATTTTTTGTCATTCAGAGTAATACCATGATTGGAAGGCGACAATATCGCTGGAAATACCATAGATCCATAGAATTCTTGTAAAAAGATTGTCGAAAACAATCTAAATAGGACGTGTTGCAAGCGGACAAAGGAAACACATCTGGAGGAAAAAAAGAAGAAGCCCAAGGTAGAAAAAAGCTTATCTTTCCCTTTCTTTGAGGTTCCTTTTTTCACCTCAACCTTTACCTCTGCATTTCTCCTCTTCTCCTCGTCCTCCTCTTTGTTCCTCTCTGCTGGCTTTCATCGTCTTACGATTCTCTTTGTATTTCTCCTCCGCTGCAGCGGCACACTCTGGGTCAGTCAATTGAGGGAGTCGAGCCGAAGGAACTTTAAAACAGGTCGGAACTGGCTCATGAAAAAGCAAGAACTCTGCAGACAGCCAGCGCACATACGTACACACTCCACAGCCACAGCAACCCTCGAATTATTATCATCGCACAAAATTGCCTCCGCCTGTATCTCTTTCTCTTTATCTTCGTTCTTTCGCCTACCTCCTTTCTTCTTTCTTCTTTCTTTCTGCCTCCTGGGCAGCACGATTTTGCTTGGGAAGAGCCAAGAGGAGACGAAAGTCTACCACTGCCGCTACGCTTCGAAAACTCAAATGATTCGAGGGAATAGGAGATGGAGGATGAAAAATGCCTTTTTCGTTCTGCTACGCTGATGCTGCTGCGGTTGTTCACTTTTAAAGGGAACGCGCTGCACAGGGCATTTGAAAATTGTATTCGCGAAGTTATGCGGCCTTTATTAGTATATATATATTAATCGAGGGAACTTTTCGTCCGATGTATGAGGAACTCGATAATTTTGCAACGCAATCGAATTAAATTAGAGTACATTCGTCGAAATGAGAATGTTTGAGCCTTGTTACACCTAATAATACAGTTACCTGACTGTTATTTTAAATATAATTTTGAATATAGAGAAAAATGCAGGTAACTTAGTGAAAAAAACTCAAGTTTATCTCTTTTCATCTTAACGATCGTATATCAATTAAGAATCTGATGACAAATTTTGATATTATTCTTTATAAATGATGCTGAAGAGGAACAATAAAAAGTATTTTGTCATTCATATCTTGTCACGTTTGCCAAAATTTTATAATGACTAACTGTGTCAATAGATTGTTAACGTTTGTTCATGTGACGATATCACAAAAACAACACTTCTGCGTCATTTTTTCTCATTGTTTAAAGTAGTACAGAATCGCATGTTTGGATTTACCCACAATTTATTTCGCATGAAAGAAATTTAATTAAATGCGTGGGGATTTTTGCTTGCCTGTACACCGCAATGTTGTTGTTGTTTCAGATTATAGTCGAGTTTGCTCAGTTGAGGTAATGTTTGAGTTAGAACCACTTCTTTCTTTTTATTGCGATTCTCCAGGCCAATAATCACTTTTACCTGTGCAGGACCACCTTTATACTCAAACAATGTAGTTACGTAGTTCTTTTCGTGGAAAATAAATTTTAATTTTAATTTTAGAGCTCGGATCCGAAAAACAACAATTTTGAACTGTTTATATGGCATTCTAATTTTGCACATCAGTTTCTACGACGATAAACTTCCCAAAGTAAGCATTGCAATGAGAACAAATTCATCAACAAAGCATTAGCCGACCGACCTCAATTGATTCTCATAAATCTCCAAATCGACCTCAACAACTGCTGCACGCAATGAAACGCCAGAAAAACAAATTGACCAATCATCGAGTCTAAAATTTTCAAGCACACCTAAAAATAACCTTTATGTGTCGAAATAAGCATCTAACTATTCATTACCGAAGGTATCAGGGTAAGGTATAGTAAATAACGTACCTTTCTTGCTTTCTAATATCTACTCATTTATGTTTTCGTCTCTCTGTTTTTCTCGATATAAATCCATGGAAAGTTTTCGTATTTACACCGTATATCTCCATCTATCGCTTCCACTATTTGAACGTATTTAATCAAATCAACGTACCTGTAAACCAAGAAATAAAAGTATTACTATCATTAATCTTATATTAAGTTGTAAAATGGTTTTTAAATTTTAGCTTTATTATAAAGAAAGTTATATTTAGAAATGGAGTAACATTATTTTGTTCATAATATACAGCAATTCTACAATTGTCATTTGTCTCGAATGCAATGATCGATGAGCTAAATGCAAAGATGTGCGATATTAATGTTGAATAATTACATATAAATTTTTTGAAACACAGTTTCCTCTTATCTTGCGCTTAAAATTAACATGTGTACAAGCGGACACTTGTTTTTTTATTTTTATTCTAATCTTCTGAATAAAGACTCATTATGAAATTTTCTGGATTCTTGGTAGTCACTGTAGATACGCCACTTTTTATTGTGTAATTGTTTACATGTCATATAGTAGACTCATCACAATGATTGCTATGATACAAATTTATTTATCGTAATGCAATGAATATTTATGTAAGAGAAAGGATTTTCTACTCATATGTAATCATTGAATCTATGCGTACTGAATGATACACAAGGTTTGTATTAAAAAATGATCGATGACAGAAAAAATGATGATTTAAGTAATGTATCTTTGTCGTCGTATGCCCTATTTGATCCGATACCGTTGCGATAATGCGCTAATAATCAAAGATTGCATAAATGTCATTGCATATACAAATCATCTTCAGTCACGCAAAGATAATAAAATTTGCACATAATAGAATCGAAATCCTCGCTTTGAACACAAGAGCGAGGAAAAAAGGTCATGATGATATCGTAAATTAAAAATGAATTAATACCCGCGTTGAATCACGATCTGATGACTAACCCCTCAACTCCAACCTATCCTTTCTCCTTCTCTATATACCTCTTCCCTATATATCTGTTTGTGCGCGTTCACCTCGACGCCTCGTGACCTTAGAACCTAGCGGCAGTACCGACTGGATCCATATATGTATATACTAAATGCTAAACTCATAGTGAGAAAAGAAAAAAAGAAGAACGCAGAGATCGGTGATCGCGTGTTCGTAGGCACGTAGGATGCGGGCCTATCGGCCGATTACCCGGGTCGACTTTTCTGGGTCATGGAGCGAGTGAACGTACGCGTTCGAGCTCTCATGTGTACTGTACACGAAGTAGCGCGTATTATATACACATGACCGTCTCTCACACTCTTGTCTTCGTGTACCGTACGATTGCGAATGAAACGCAAATGCGAGAGCTGAGGGGCCCGATAGCAGTGTTAATGCCCCGCGATATATATGTGAAGCGAATGTCGAGATAGGGATATTCGAGGACATGAAGGAAGCGAGATGTACATACGTTATACCCACGCGTTAACTCGATGCTGAAATGATAATGCGATATTTATTCTAGTACACTGTGGGAAAAAGTATATAGTCAGAAGGTATTTATGCGAGCAGCTGGATTTGTTATTTTCTGATATTTAGATTGTCCTAGAATATTATCAGCCTTTGAGGTATGAAAGACAAATTCATGGATTCAGGTATGCGGAAGAATCTGACTATTTAGTATTCAAACATTGTATCTTTATAAACTACAAATAAACGTGTAAATCCGAAACAGCTATATCACTGAACAAAATCCTATACAGAATCTAAAATTGTTCCGCATACTCTTTTTGTCTTTTGCTTTACGATGCACAAAAGCTGCATCGTAAACCAAAAGACCCGAATATTACTTTCTACAGTGTCACATAAAATTCAGACACACTAAAGCTGAAACGAATTAGATAAGTTTAACACCGTTGCATTAATAAACGTCATTTCAGATGATAACTTCATATGTGGGTGATCTCAAAGCCAAGCGTAGCATAGATATAATTTATTGCAAAATCCTGTAAACTCCATACTCACTCGTGATCGCACAATAAAGCGTGTGCAGGTGTGAGAAACCTCGCTCATTCATTTCACCGCCTCGAGAAGTCAGAGGAAACGATTATTTCTTTTATATATTTAAAGAGTAGGTGCACGAGAGCTGCGAACATCTCGCCTCGATTCCTCAAAGTCGCTTTCGCGCGAGACGTGGCAACATTTCAATGTCGGCAGTGAAAATTAGACGAGACACTAAGATAGCGTGGTGAAACATCGGCTCTGTATGAGGATATAAGAACAGGAACGACGACGAAATTCTCGGTTGTGAATTACACATTTTCACATTGTTGTTGGGCGATTCCTTTAGATAAGCCGAGGATTCTGCGAGAAATGGAGGTGAAGCGGCAGGGGAATATGAGTGAAATCGGGATTTTTCCTGCGGCGATAATGTACAAGAATACAAGTATCAGGGCAATAAAAAGGAAGGATCAGAAGATGAACGTTTCCGCGGTATCGAGTTAGAAGGTAATAGCAGGAAAAGTGATAGTTGTGTGCTTCTATTTCTCTCTCTTATTTTTTCTTTGGGAATTTGATAAAATTGCATTCAGCGAGTATTTTTCAAGTTATTGAGAAGAATTCGTTTTCGCAACCAAGGTTTCTGATAAAATGAAGTTGAGAGGGTAAGCAAACAAAGTTGAAAAGTAAGGTAAACTTTGTGGTGTTCATAGGAGTAGTTTTTCTGCTAGCGAAAACATAATGTAAAGATCCTGGTTGATGTTCCACTTAAAATGTTTTTCTTGTTTTCGAGATTGTCCCCTTTTTATCGAAATAAATGTTACAGATGAGTACACAACGAACGTAACTATGTGAAGGTTCCTCCTCATTATCTTCGAAATTGTTTTATAGACCATACATTAATAAGCATATTTATCAAAATCATTTTAAAATTTGCATAACAGTCCATTACGGGATTTACATTGAAGAGCATAGATTTGCTAAACGAGTTCTTGATTCTGGATAAAGAAAGGGGTCTTGCGAGTTTTAAAAAATTTCGAACAAACCAAGCCAGAAGCAAAGACTCTAATAAGGCATTAATTAAGTGTATTTACACAACATCCGTACTTTAATGAACAATAAAATTGTATTATTATGTTATTATGTATAAAATCACATTGTGTACAAGATCTGAATTTCCTTATACCAATTTTAACTCCAGTCAAGTATTCTATATATCCTTTTTCAAGTACTTAGACATTAATTAGAACTCCAGCTGACAACCAAATCCTATGTCTGTCATATAAAAATGTCGTATATACGAGTATCTTAAGTGCTCACATTAAATCCCCTAAAGTTTTTTACTGCTTAATATCAAATTTCCGCCGGCTTTTGTTTCAACTCGCGCATTATTGCTATAAGAAGAAACAATTGCTCCTTATCTGTTAATTGTTCTATGACAATGAAGCAAATTATATTATTTTTGTCAATTGCAATTCCAGCAGTTTTGCGTTCATGAAAAATATATAAGCTTATTGTATTAAATCGAATTCATAGAAGAAATGGTTATTTATTGCGTAAACGTACAATGTAAAAGGAAACGTACAGATATAAAACTGCTGTAAAAGAGTATATATCATACATGTCATAATCATTCATTTCACATATTTTCACGTAGAGTATTATTGCGAATGTTCACGCTAATTCTTACAACAAGGCTTAAAATGTTAATAATACACTTAAAAATTTTAACGTTGTTGTAAGGAATTAATGGATGGTTCCCTAATGTGATTCTATCCCTCGGCGGTGATTCTCGAGTCACGGTGTATAAGTAAAAATTTGTAAATTTTAATTTTTTTTAGAAATTTCACCTCTTTTTGTTTTGCTATCAACCATTCGTTTATCAAACTAATAATTATCCGTTTCTGTAAATATTTATTCATTATTTTCAAATGCTTACAAGACATCAAGTGCGACTTTAAAATTTCTATATTAATTATTAACAAGCAACTGGCTGTTAGACGTTGCAACCCTGTGTGTCATGCAGTCATTTTGAGAGCTCTCCGTGAAAACGCTATCAAAAAGTTTTTTTGAGAAAAAGCGCCTGCAGTAGCCTTACAAGTACATCCAAAAAGCCTTGCATTTTGCAAAACTGTAGATACATCACCAACACAGAGCACTGATGCAACGACGTCGATACTTCTGGCTCGTGAACTCTTGAGAGCAGCAGCAGTAACTCGATGGCGAATATTCGAGCAACAGCAGCAGAACAGCCAAGTGCTCGCGATAGCCATGTTTCTCACGAAAAGAGGGGAAGGAGCCAGAAGAGCAGAGCACTGCTCTCGGATGGCCTGCGTCAGCGCCTGGCTTGCCGCTCGAGAGAGCAAGCCCGCAGATGCGCGCGGCCCGAGAGACAAAGAGAGAATTAGAGCAAGGGCCAAACGAGAAGGACCGAAGTAAGAGAGAGACGACGAGACACAATGTCGGAGATAGAGAGAGAGAGAAAGAGATCGGGGATGATTTGGTTAATAGGGGGTGTAGCGGAGAAACACAGAGACAGAGATAAAACACGAGAGAATTATAAAGCGAGATAGATGGAACAGAGTTCGGAACGGAGACAAAGAAAACGGCAGAGAGAAAGAGCGAGTGAAAGCTAGGAAACTCGAAAACGAGGTACACGATTAAAGTGGACCAGGTGGCAAACAATCTTTATTTATAGCAATGTAATTAGAATATTATGCAGGCGAAAAATGTCGAATACTGACAATTAAAGAGCTTGTTCGAATGCGAAATTTCTGAAAGCGTTGCACAGAGTAATGGCAAAGGCGCAGCAGAGAGAAAGAAATCCGACATGAGTAATATATTTGCGTTGGTGTTATCAAGATGCGAATGAAATTCTGTTTCTGAATAAAAAGAGACGGTCAGGGAAAATGGATCGCTGACATTATTCATGCATATATACGAAGCATTGATACCCTCTGATGTGTGGCCGAGGTGAATGGTTAAAATTTCCATTTGTAATACAGATTGAAGACCGCTGAAGGAAAAACGTAAGATTTTAATTTTGACACAGATCATCAGCGTTATACAACCCCTCCAATCGTATGTAAATCCAGAAAATTTATGGCAATAACTCTTCGGCTAAATTACGAATAATACTACCAAACGATAAGCCTTATCTTTGATAAATACAACACCAAAATCGATGACTGATGGCTTAATTAGTTTCCTTCAGTCGGCGTATCTCGCTAAAAGAGGTTGCAATCAATTTTGAAAAAAAGGTCTCGCAAAATCTCACAGATAATCAAGCAGTCAAGCAGCAGCGTATACGTATACAACTCTCCTTCTCCGTCAGCACAAAGGAAGCAGAGATATCAAGCCAGCGCCCTTTCAAATTTCTGGGCCGCGACGATTCCATCGCGAGCAGTACACAGCGCACGCTCGAGGGATAAGGGGTTTTAAAGCGAAAATTTTATACAGCAATGCGAGTAGATTAGCAAGCAGCAGCGAGCGAGCGCGAAGGCAGCGGAAAAGGGGGTATATCAAATAGCTGCAGCAGTATAGTTTCAGTTCAGGGAAGTGGAGGCCCCCGGAGGGGCAACAGAAAAACCGAGTGGAAAGGGTGGGAGTGAAGTCGGCCGCTGCGCGACGAGTGTGTGTTCCTATACCTATAGGTATATATACGTATGCATTGCTGCTGCTGCTGCTGCTGCTGGCGCTGGCTGTTGCCAAGCGGAAATCGCTGATCGTCACGCACGTTTTCTCCTAGAGAGCACGACGGCGGCGCAACCGCGATTCTCTTATTTCCCCCCTGGTCTCGAGGCGACGACAAAAAGGACTGCCCGACTAAGTATATAGACGCGGAGCGAGCGTCAGGATGAACGTGAAAAGGAGGTTAATAAATGAAGAGCACTCGGTGCGAGGGTGTGGGTGACACGCACGGAGTGTCAAGTATATATACATGTGTGTATGTGTGTGTGTGTGTGATGGAACGTAAAACTTGGGATTTAGATGCCGAACGCGGGCTTCCGCGAGCTTGTTTCTATCTTGGAGTCGTCGCTATTGCTGGCTCCGAGTCAAAACAGGATAAGTCACGATTCAGAGACGAATGAATTCACTGCGCATTCGAATGCCGTGTTTTTGTTCCGAGTTTTTATTTTCTCGATGCGTCCGGGTGTGCAAGCACTCGCGCGCGTTGAAGAATTAATTCTTTGTGATAATGGTATACATACTTGTTGGATTTGATGATGCTTTGATTTATCCAACTCTTTGAAATTGCCAATTATACTTTCAGATATAAAAGACTACGACTACCTGCTCTGACCGATAACATTTTCAGCGAGCTGTAATACATAATTAATCGTATGAAGGAAGCCGACGGATAAAATCTCGTGGTCCGCATGAACGAATACGCGCGCTTTACGAATTCCTTTCCCGCCGCGCCGTATATTTGGCCACATCCGCGAAAGGAAGCCAATAGCCGTAACTGCTTTGAAAGGAAAGAAAGCTGGACAGGAAACTGAATAATCTGCAAATATTGAGATATGCAGAGTACCGGTGTATTTATCGGATCGAAAACTCTATATAAAACTTTATGCACTTTAATTTTCGATATTTCTCTCGTAACCGCTTGTAGCAAATAATCCAGCTTTGTTACACTGCTATATATATAATAGCAAACCATTTCAGTAAAAATTTTCGTAACAGTGCAGCAATAATCGCAATTTCGTATAGACTACTTATATAGCTCAAGCCGTTTACGTCGGCTAGTGCTATTATTTCAACCAGTGAATCTTTTAATTCGTAACTATTTCCGCGTTTTAAATCGAGCTCATTACGCATATAGCACGTTCGCAGTTGTGCAACGAGTGCGAAAGAGATGGAGGGAAAAAGTAAGGCAGTAACGAGTCCGCGAGAAACACAAGGCCTGTGGCGGCTAGCGTTATGTTTTTGTCTTTGAGGAAATCGAAGAACAAAAAAAGAAGAAGAAGAAGGCACAAGCCGATCGATGAGTCCGATCACCGTGGTAGAGGTTACCAGTTCTATACTGTGATGAATCGGATTACTTGGACCACGTCGTTGCTGCGGTAATGCAATAATTCAAGTTTGCTTTAATCATGAGTTTCTCGCCTTTTTTGGATGATGAGAACTGTCGCTCCTGGTGTAGACTGTCCTACGAGTGTATATAATGAACTATAAGTAATGATACCTATGTGAACACACATGAGAGAGTATATTGCGGTATGGATTGCGTGAGGAGCCGAGCGTATACTTATTATATTTCTTGATATTTATAATGAAGCCGAAAAGCTTCATTGAAATTATTTAACAACGATCGAAAATACTTGCGATTTTTCACGTATATTATTTTAATAACAATAATGTCGCAAGACTCTTTTCTCAGCTAATAATAACTTGCAACATAGTTATCAACGCCGTAGAATTAAACTTTACAACCACATTAGCAACTCTGTTTATGCGTTAAGGCACAGGACGGAAAGTGCCATTGATTTCTATGGCGCAACAAGCTTAATGCCTTATTTATATATGAAAGAAAAGCCGCGAACCTAGAGTAGTTATTATAAGAGATTCTTGTATACCTATATGTATAAAACTCTTAACTCCCGCACGACGCATCTCTAACCATCATTCTCATTTACGTAAATTGATGTTTTATCTTGTAAGAAATGACGCGCGCATACACTGCACAAAGAAATTGCCCGAAACTTTAAGAGAGAAAGTTCAGGACTTATGTTCGCGAAGCTTGCAATTACCATTTCCACACTATGAGATTCGAATCTTGATAATGGATGTCAGGGTTTGTAAATATATATATGCAATTAACTTTTAGCAACTCACGCGATATTTATTTTAATACGTGTATATAAGTACAATAACTAGTGAAATTATTATATTTATTCTTTCAAATGAAATATTGAATCTTTACACAGAATCGCTCAAAGAAAAATGATGACTCCAAGTAAATAAAATAAATAGTGCAGTCTATAAAAAAATGACGATTGAAAACTTCGGAAATCTCAAGTTTCAGCGAGCGACACAAATCAGAGGCAAATGAGAAGGTAAATGCAAGTGTCATGTAGCGAGCGACTCGCTGGCTTTGATAGCATGTCTGCTTACGTAAAGTTACATCTAAAACGGAACTGATGTGCTGCTTCAACCAAACGTTGGGAATATAAGTCGCGCGCGGTGCAAAAGTGAAATTTCAGCTAAAATAGCAGAACACAAAACAATAAAAAGAAGAAGTGCCAGGTAAGACAATACGTAAGACACTTTCTCATAATATGTCTTCCTCTTTCAAAATTGTGCCGATTGTGTTTGAGGCGCTGTGAATGACAATTGATTAACCTTTCTTGATTGTAGGCATGGATCCTTTGTTCGAGCTCGAAGAAAATGTGTGCGCAAGAAAGCTCGATTTCTACACACGCATACTGGCAATTGTATTCTAAAATTTTTTGTTGTTTTCTACCTCCCATGATCTATAGTAGGTTACTCTATACCAGTTCGATTGAAAAATTTGTTAAACGAGTTAATTATTGAAGAATTACAATCGTATTAGATTTTGCGTATATTTTAGAAAATATATATTTATGAACTGTAGAGAAATTTATAGTTTGGGAAGTTTGGAAAAATAATACTGTTAAAGAGTGATATTATGGCTCACAGAGTATAAATAAGTTCTAATAATACGTTAGGGGGTAGAAAACTCGATGAATCGTTTGGATTTCCAGTTACTTTAAAAATATCCAATGATTCCTTTTTCAAAACGAAGTTCAAGCGTGTTTTCTTTTAAATCACATGCATTAACTGTATGGAATGTAACACAACATATGTATAATATCGATATCAATTGCATGAAAAATAGATCATTTACTTTATTTTGAATGAAACTTTATAAAACAATGTACGTTTGTTACCTCTTAAAATAATAATTATTCCGATACTATATCAAATGTATCGACATGTCAAAGGAATAATAAAAAAAAATGTTTCTGGACAAATAAGTAACTATTTATAGACAGACAGTAGTACAAGCGAATCTTTATAGGTGGTGATTCACCTTAGTACACAAAATCTCTTAATTATCAATTCCTTGAAACCTGATTTAAAAGAACTTCCCTTATGATCCTTAACTGTTTACTTATTATTGAATATGAATTTCTTTAAATTAAACAACTGAATATTAAGAAAAAAATGTAAACGCGCATCTAAAGCTGCTTAGTAGAAGACGATTTGAAAGAAAATGGTTTCCTGCTAAAATAATAGCATAATTTCAAATTTCTCAATGGGAAATGCTTTGTTAAATTCGTGCGGTATTTCAATGCAGGACAATTGCAGCAATTTGAGCGAACATCTTACGAAAAAAATGCTGTAATCTGCAAGACTGCTTTTTACCACAATGCGAAAACATGTATATTTTACCCAACTCTATAAAAAGATAAACTTTATTCGTAAATTCTGAAACATTTTTTCGGCATGCTCCATAAATCAGATAAATTGGTCCTACAAAGCTCTAATTCTGCCAGAGCACAAAGTTAGCAGTGTGCAAAGCCGCTACTCGCGTCTTATCATCAATATCGTCATTTCGTAGAGCTCAGCAGCTGACGCATCAGCAGCAATACATATATAGAAGCGTGCGCGTGAACAATTACACCGACCCTATTACGACACGTTCGTGCTCTTTCGCGCGAGTGAGTTCATGCGCAAGCAACCTCGGGGTCGTACATCTTTTCCTCTATATGGACAGAGGCGTTCAATCTCTTGCTCTCTAGGCCCATCCATCAATGAATATCTCTCTCTGCGACGTCTCGCTCGATTCGAAACCGCTTTTGCATTGCTTTGAATTCTGATTTTGGAGTCTTGAAGAAGCTTTGATATAACATCCTCCCAGCAAGTAGATAAATAAAAAAAGTATATAAAATGGAATGCATACAATGGAAAATATATCTCAGTCTCTCTCATCGAGTGGCACATCCTGCCATTCGATTCATTACCGTTGCGTATACGTTTTGTAAGCTTAAAAACTGCTTTTCAAACTTTCTCACAGAATCGATCGAGTCGACAATGAACCGTTCTATGCGGTAACAGTTCAAGAATTAGTAGTACACCTGAGCTATGATATACTTTATCTACAGTATGGCGCTCTAAGCGATATAAGAATAAGTGTGCGCCCGAGAAAAAGTTCACTACTTCTTGTACAATTTCACCAACTATACCCGTGACGCTCTGCAACTTGTGCTATCGACCGAATGTTAAGACAAGTCCATAAAAGTCATCCGACAGCCCGCTAAAGTTTACGCAGAGCTCCATCACAGCCAAACTTCGCGATCCCCGAATGCCTATACTTCCTTTCTTCCGGCAGATTAAATTCGCAAAAATCCATCAATGTAATCCCAAAAAAGTCGTCACAACGAGATAAAAAACAAAAAGCAAAAACAAGGCTGCAAAAGTCCATTTAAAAGAAAGCAGCAGCAGCAGTCGTCCCCTTATCTAGCAGCAGCGACTCGCTAACGACGTCGAGAGAAAGAGAAGCGGTGGCGCATACGTCGGAGATAGAGCAGAGAGCCGGCTCTTTAAACGAGGGATATGCCCATATCCCGGCGTGAGAAAACGAGCGGAGGTACGGCAACGTCGCAGACTCGAAAACTAGGCAGCAGCGCTCTCTTGCTATATACACCCCGACTTTGTTTGTTTCGCGACTCGCGCGGCGCGGGATCTCCCTGTACATCGCGAATCTATATATGTACATGTTAGCATATCGTTACCGAGCAGAATGAAGAAATTGGCCGGAAAAATTAAAGGACCGAGAAATTTTTACGCTGATTTCTCTTATCTCTTTGTCGGCGGGACCGGCTGAATATTCATATGTATATACGAAGACAGCGATTTATGTGGAATTACGCGCAGTTGTGCGCAGCCTCGATGCTAATGTGCAATTGCAAGTGCTCTGAATTTAACGCATTAAACCGTCGCGTGATTATTAACTGATTTTACGATTATTTATAAGATGATGATTGCGGTTTGTGTATATAGGTGTGCAACCGGTTCTCCGCTGCGCTGCTCTCTCTTTCCTGCAGTCAGCCGGATAAAAAATTCGACGCGTATTCTTTTTTTTTCTATTGAATTCGTTAATTGTAATTCGAAAGACCGAGTCGCCCGTTCTTATGTTGACAAAGTGGGATCGCGCGCGATGCGCGACTGTTTTGTATCTTAGGGTAATTAAAAATTATGTTGGTTGTCTGAATTTCTTACACACACGTTGCGTCGAAAGGCGAAAAAGTGAATTATTCAATAAGAACGTGAGTACATAGCCCGGTGTTGATAACTTTGAAGGACGGAAAGAAAAGAAAAAAATAAGAAGGTGTTGCGCCGGTTTTTTGTCTGGTATATTGGTTACGTTTATAATTACGAGACTGCTCCGCGAAAGTAAAATATATTTATACTGCTTCGAGCGCATTTGTTGTTGTTATTTTGCTGGAATATAACCAATATAAAAATAGGTAAAATCATCAAGAGGCCTTTCGATTGTCCCCGTATAGGTGGCGAGTTAGATAACGTGAATTTCATTTCAGCCGGATCGACTTTGCATTTATAGTCAATGCCGTATCGGAGTTAATATATAATAGCCTGATAATTGGAATCCTAAAATAATCATTTCGAAATAGACTGTGACAAGAAGATGAAAGGATGATGGGGCGTACAAACACGTAGCCATATTCAGAGTTAATTAAACTGCCTCAACCATAGCCATGAGGAATCATTGTTGATTGCGATCAAATGGACGATGAAATGCTGTTTGAGATTTTTCACTTTGAACAAAACAAGCATGACAGCCTGTACCCTTTCCCAAAAGTTATTAAAAATGAAATAACTGCCGTATATGAATTCTCTCTACATTTTCCAAATATTCGTAATACATGTGATATTAAAAATCTAGCGTGAGCTCGCAAACAGTTTTGAAAAATATTTCCTTCGTAAATATATCGCATGAAATTAAAACTTTCATAAAGTTGCATGTGTGTACTCTGCCGGGGGTACGGCGTGTTATTTTTAAGCTTTACCGCGTGCCTCGACGCACATATATGCACAGAGTATGGACTCTCGGGTGCGCACACATCGTTGAAAAATTAAAATTAAACCCTATTATGCGAGAACGTGCAAACTGTGAACTCAAGGTTATACGTATAAATAAGCAAACATTAATTCTATATATTATATTAAAATATTAATAAACCTGTTCCAGCTAAACGTATAATACAGCATCGTCACTTGTAAGGAGCTTATTTCGAAAGAAATCTCATTTTTCATCATCACAATAGTCGATGCTATAGTCTGTTTTACCATCGCAGCAGTGTAATTACTTTAGAAACAGCAAAAATTACGTTTCCACTCCAGTGAGCATACTCTATGCATAATAACAATTTCGGGTCGAAACGCTGCTCCAAGAGGTTGCAATAAGTTTGGAGTATATTATATAGAGAAGAGAGAAGAAGACGACACAGCAGAAGCGAGAAGGCATCGGACAAAGGAAGAGCGTGAGTATAGTGTCTGCACATCTGGAGAGTTAGCGCGAGCGCTGGGCCCAAAGCAGCGTCGGAGGCCACGGCATTGCCAAATTCGAGATTGGCTATGTGCGTTTCGTTGCTCGAGGCCAACTTCTTTTAGCCTGTCTGCCCCCACCGCGACTTCTTCGGCCTTTTCGTTTTTCGGATATAATTGCGCACACGAGAGAGGGAGAGAAAAAAATTCCGCCGCCGCAGCTCTCTCTTTCTTTCTCGACGACGAGTTCCTCTTGTTACGAGGGAGGGAGAGAGAGAGAGAGATGAGACGCGATTATGCTCGAAGGCTCTTATGTGCCTTCTTTGTCTTCTTCCTTTTAACCAGCTCGTTTCATCATGTGGACGAGAGAGAGAGAGAGAGAGAGAGAGAGAGAGAGAGAGAGACAGCGCCGTCACACCACGTAGTGTGCGTGACTTTTCTTTCCCGGGCTTATTATATGCGAAGAGTTAAATCATCGCGGTGCAAGCAGCGAGTTAGGCAGAATGAAATTTGAGAAATTGAAAAAGAAGACGGTGCTGCGTTGGTCTCTGTTGGAAAATTTTTATTTGAAATTTTAAAAACAGCAGTAGGTTATTAATGCAACTTTAGCTATACAACGGATGCTAAGAGATTCAAAAAAAAATGCAGCAGCGAGTTGAAAAAACGTTGGAATTTAGAAGTAAAGTACAGAATTTACATGCGCTATAAATACCTGCCATCGGAAAGTCGAATTCATGTGTAGAATATACCTATACTTTCGCTTGCAATTTTCCGTGTTTTCGCGCATTGTTGATTTCGAAATATTATACAAAGGAATAATATCGAAAGTATATATACCAAAAACACAGCAAAGGCTTGTTTCGCTTAATATTCACATAAGCGATCGAAACTAGCATTTTCGATACGAGAGTAAGAGAACTGCTATGATTCTTAAAAGAGCAACGATGCGGCGCAAAATAAGTTTCGGTAGGAGGAAAAGCCGAGAGCCGAGTGGATAAATATCGATAAGCCCTGACCCGTAAAACGTTACTGTCTATTAGCCTCTCGCTCATGACTTTCATTGCAAAATATATCGAGCTGTTCCCCTGGCTATACACATTTCTCCCTGGTGTACGTGCACAACTCGCTGCTGCTGACGATAATATTTTTTTTCTTGTTTTCTGAATTCGCGGCAGTTGGCATCGTTATTTTATCGCTCGCGAAGACTAATCAATAATTATCTTTCTCTTTTGCGGTTGCTGCGCGTTTTTTTTCTGATTAAAAAAGCCGTGTGAAATAGCTTTTTTTATCCAGTTTCTCGGAAAGTATTATAGTTTATAAAAAAAGAATGCGGCTAGTTAAAAATAATCGAGAAATTGTGACAACAAAAGCACAATTCACATAGGCGATTGCGATGACGTGCGTTCTAAAAAAATTTTCATCGGCAACGATAAGATTGTCTATAATGACGTGAATTGCCGCATACCTATGCAAGAATTTAAATTTAACCGCATTTTCTTTTAAATATGATGAATACATAATTATGCTGCATTATTATCGCAGTGAGTAAAAATAATATGCCTAATAATATCGCAATTTTAAATAAATTTTAATATACTTACATACACTTCATTATGTACTCCACAACCGAAAGTAAAAACGAGAAAAAATGGGTAAAATCCAGAGAAGAGAAACGTCATATACCTGCTCGAAAACAGTCGTTCCAAAAACTACCCAATGACACCCTTAAACGATAAATCAGCATCTCTTTCTCCCTCTCACACCCAGTCAAGAAAATCGTGCGTGACGGTAAGCATCGCCGAAAAAAATCTTCGTCGGGTCAGTGCATATTTTTCCTCTCCACCTTCACAAGGGGACGAATCATCCCGGGCTTCTTTTCTTCCAACTCACAAGGTCCAGCAGAGCGACGTAGAAAGAAAAAGCCAAGGCGTGTCTTTGAAGAGAGGTCTCTCTCGCTCATAGGTTTCTTTGTCGAGGGCAGGTGCTGCAGCAGGATTTTTCTTTTTCTATTTCTTCCGCGCGCCTGTTTGCCTGCGATGCCAAGGGCGGCAAGCGTCTCGAGAGGATGCTTGGTTTCTCTGTTTGCTATCTCTCTCTCTCTCTCCCGTTCTTTTGGAAAATATACAGGTCGCTGCGCTGCTATACACGCTTTACGCGGACTGTTGAGAAGCGTTCGTGTTTGCGATGCTTTCAAGAGGCGAAGGGCCTCGAGGAGACTATATTGAGGTTATATTTTCAGGGGGAATTGGCAAGGTGTTTCTGCAAAGTGAATATAGGTCTAGCGCGTGAGGGGTAGATCGCTGTGGTCGCTTGATGGGTATATACCTGCGTACTCTGATACAAGTGGTTTTTGACAAACCGAATTATATTGACCCTGTGTGTTTGGTAGTATTCGGATTATTTTATCGTTCATTAACGTTCTTGCAACAACTTGATTATATTGCTGATATTTAAGATTATGTATTTATACAAAACGAATATTAATAATTTAAGACCGCTTTATAAGCTGATCTTGCGTCATCTTTCATTTGAAAATCTGTAAATATCCGCCTTTACTTGTTTTGAAGGTTGCAGACCTTAAATAATTACGATGTTGACCTTAAAGCGCTTTATACTGTTATTTTTTATTGCAGCTCATCGCATGAATGAAGTCGTCCTCGCAATATCGAATTACGCATTAAGGAAGAACGAAATTTTCGAAAATTATGCGAATCGATAAATCGCACGACAGCACGAAGCATCGCGTAAAACAAAAATGAAAAGAAGAAAAAATAGAATTTCCGCTTGATCGCGCATGCTCGATATATTTATTCGACGATAACGCGCCCTCAACGATCCGCATCAATAAAAACACTCTGGCTCGGCAGAGATAAAAATGTCAAAAGTGTATGAATGAACGGCTGTGTGCGAGGGTAAAGGGGTCAAGTAAAACGGATGACACGAGAGGAGACGAGCGCGATCTCTCTGGAGAGTGGATAAGTGCGAGTTGGTCGAAGAAGAAAAAAAATCGTGAATAATACATACTTCGGGTATAACCAGCCATAATTTTGTTTATATAGCTGCTCTTTCGTTCGAGGGTCGGCGAGAAGAGCCAGACAGATGGATTTGACCAATCACACGCGAGAGCGTCACATAGGCCAAATGCCAATTGACACCGAGGATTTTTTTCTTCAAGACCATAATGTTAGCTCTATCGAATATACGAAAATCGCGCGACACATAAATTATTCAAATGGCAGCAGCGCAATAAGAACGCTAATTTTAAGCATCATGACGTACAAACAAGATTTTTCCAGCCCCGCACGTACACACAAACACATTGTAATCATAAAGATTTTCTTTCTATCTTTACGGTGGCGTATTATAACTGTATATTCAAGAACCACGATTATACATAGAAAGATGGAGTAGACAGCAGCCTGCAGACAATCAGATACAAAGGGGCAAAAAAGAGAGAGGCAAAGTCAGCATCAGCGCAGCATCACAGCAGCGCCGGTTATGAACGAGTCGTCGTATACACGATGATGATTCGTCGTCCAACGACTTGTGTGTATTTACGCGGAACTCGTCGGTCTTACTTATATACTCTCGAGTCAGACAAAGAAGAACTAGCCGTCGTCCTCGTCGTCGTAGTGACGCAAGATCGTTGGGTTGGACGAACCCGAGAGAGCAATTTAATCATCGCCGCGACGTCCCTCTCTCTCTCTCTCTCTCTCTCTCTCTCTCTCTCTCTCTCTCTCTCTCTCTCTCTCTCTCTCAGAGTGTACCTATATAATATGATTGTGTGCCCACACACGTGCGGAAAAGAAAACCTGAACTAACTACTCTTTCTGACGCTGCTTATCTCATTTATTGTAACCTCCGCCACAGAAGAAAAAGAAAAAGAGAGAGAGAGAGAGAGAGGGGGAGAGAAATAAATCGAAGCGAACGACTGCGTGTCGTTTTCTTTGCATAACAAACCCATTAACGTGATCGCAAGTCTCTATTGCGAATGTTTACGAGGCGTATCCTAGAGTAGAAATAATAATAATAATAATAATATCAGAGAGACAGAGCGAATTACGCGCGTACTACATACATATATACGATATAAGTAGGGGAGAGTCTTGCTGTACGGCTTCCCATAGATAATTGGTGAATGACTTTTTATTTGCTTCATTATTTATTGTAGAATAAATTGGCGCCACTTAAACCCAACATTTTAATAAACGTTTTAAAATAAACATACAATTCGCAAGGTCTCCAAAAGTGTCTTTCCGTATGGCTATAATTTTTGACTATCGGTTTCTGCCATTTTTTTTGAGATTGAAATAAATTGTAACTAGTCTTACAACTTTTTTATTTATAAATATATGTTATATTCATTAGAAAAACAGTTTTTTCGATAATTCTAATTTTCGTATATTAACTATGAAATTCGTCGTCAAGTATGTTCAATAGACTACAAATGCCCGACCTAAAGTACCTCTATTCTTTGAGAAATTCTAGAAATTCAGAAATAGCAACTCTCTTCTTTATATACATATATTTTTGAGAGTACGTTGACTTGTGTAATTTTGGCGTTCATTTTTAAAACACGTGAGGGAGGGGAAAGAGAGCACCTCCAAATTGCACGCTGTATGGCGTTTCGACATTGAAGAGATGATGCCTCTCAATCGGGATGTTTTCGAGTCGATCGATAAAAAGTGGGACAACCTTTTCGTAAGCCGGCTTTTACAAATCCTTTAACGGTTGAAACAACATTTTGAATGACTTTTATTTGGTGATGGTGATTAAAATGACAAACCCGGAATGTCAAAGTGTAAAAAAGCGATCGCGCGTGCAGGCTCGCAATAAATGCATCATCGCTAAAAATAGAATCGAGGAAAAGCTTATATATTATCAATAAGCCGCTACTTCTTAGATTGGTGATTCGATAAGTCAGTCTTGAAACCAGTCGCCGGTTATAATTTCATTGGAATTTAGATCATTTTGTCGAAATTATCCAGTGTCTGGTCGAAAATGCATTCGTCCAAACAAGACTGTCTTCCCAACAAACAATTCCTTTCACATGGAATCCAAGATATTCAAATATGCATAATAATAATGATCACTCGACACACGCAATTTCCATTGAGCTAATCGTTTAATTCACGAGAGGCAAACAAACATCCATTCACAAGATACTATTATAGGAATATGCAATCCTGTACTCGATACACAGCGCCAGATGGCGCCACCTGTCAAGAAGCCGACTGCGCCCGGCCAGACAGGGACCGCGACTCGTTGCACCAGCACAAGGTCAAAGACACATCAGCCGGTAAAAGCGCGCCACTGACAGCTCGCAACGGCCCTTGTCGGCAAAGCTCGATGCACCGCAGAGATTTCACGAGAATATTCGCGAACGCAACCAGTTGTTAACTTTATAATTTTTCACAATTGTCCAGGAGACGCAAATTCTTGCATATTCAAATCTATACACTCGACAACGAAGACTAAAGTATGCAAATCCACGACTTACATGCACAATACACTGAGAAAATCGCAAGGACGATGCACCAGACGACTTTCCCTTTAAATCCGCGTAACCGTCACGCGAGCCGAGCCGCATGCTCTCTGCCGTCCCTAACCTCAAAACACGCCCGAACCAAAAGCAGAGAGACAAAAAGATCGCCGGCTTTTCGTTATCTCCTCTCGATGCCACGCGTCGTAACATAAATGTCTTTAAAAATAGCGTCTCACCTTGCAGTCGCCTACGCGCTTCTGTCTCCATCCAGCAGCGGCAGTCTATAGCAACAGTTTTCTCGCGAAGATGATCTTTCCAGAATGACGTTGCGACTCGCCCTCGATAAAAGAAAACTCTTGCACGCGCAAAAGCCGCAGGATGTGAAAGACAAAACAACACGTGAAAACAACCGCAGGCGCGCACTGTCACGAGCACAACATCACAAACGTATACACGCACACACGCGCACTGCAGGAACCTTTTGATGCTGCTATAACAAAAACACACAAACGCGCTCGGCTGACACTTAAACGAGGGGGGCGCGGAAATTAACAGAATGAGAAGGGTGGAAAAGAAACACGCGCGCGTACACGCATGACCTCCCGGAAAAGGCGCGCGGCCGCCGAAAGCACATGCATATATATATGTAAATATCTATGCGCAGCGCGTATACAGTCGTTTTCGGCGATGATGATCGCGTCAGTGATTGGTTGTTCTTAGAAAGCGAGAGATGGCGCCGCTTTCGCGCTAGAGTGCAGTTGCCAACCGTTGGTAATGCAGCGCGCGAGAATAATGTGTATTAATATTCTTTTATATTGCGGGTACCTTCTATACGTGTATCATATAAGAGAAAAGATTTTGAATGCTCGTAATTTTTTATTTGAAAGGAGACTCCAATTCTGATAATGCAGTAGGTATACCTATGGATATACTCGTCCTGGGTTGTACATATATTTCTCTTTGTATATACATGCAACACAATACACCTATATATTTTAGGCAAGCAAAGTATTCGGTGATCCTGTGGTGTAACAAGATCGTACCAGCACGTATGTACTTATACATACATAAATGAAACAGAATCCCTTCCAAATTCAGCAGGACCAGAAATTTCCACTGTAACAAAATATCTTTTTCGAAGACCAAACTTGGGTTATATTCAGATCGATTCTTGAATAATAATTCACAAAATTCTACTATCATCATTTACCTTTCCATATCTATATTATACATCAACCTATATTACAGTCTCAACACGCAACCACCTCTATAAGTATACCAGTATATACAACATAATACATACTATATCTATACAGTTGCCTATTACGCCGAGCATTTTCCATATGATGGAATCGGCTATTTACCGCGAGAGCGCACGCGTAAGTATACATAAGTTTCCTGCGCAGAGTCACGCGAGCGAGAAAGCCCGCTAAAAAAGCGAAAGAGAAAAGGACGGAAGAAGCTGATTTCTCTCTCTCTCTCTCTTTCTCTCATACTGCACACAGCGCTCGTACTACACACATAAGCTGCGGGAGAGAAAGGGAGCGGCGCTAGAAAGCGATAGAGAGAAAGAGAGACGAAAGGGACGCATCACGCAAGCCATAGTGAATAGTGCATACATATATGCAGTCGAAGCGGCGCGTCGGGCAAACGCGAGTTTTGTAAGCCTCTCCTCCTCCTTCCGTATCCGCGTTATATTAAACTACGGCCGCACATCAGCCACGGAGTAGGTATACGTACTACGATCGCATATTTACTACGCCGTACTACGCGAGCGCGTGATACAACATACGCGCTGCTGTTGCTGCTGATGTGTATTCGTTCGAGTGAAGTCGCGAGTGTATTTTGTGTATTGTATACTTACTGCTGATCGAGTGTACACGAAGGGAGAGAAAGACAGAGTTGGAGGAAGAAAAAGGTCCGAGGGAGGCACCTATAGCGTTACTTCAGCATGAAAAGAAGGAAGCTGGACCTCCTCGGGGAAGAGGAATAATGCCCGAGCTGACGCTCCGTATCTGGGACAGTTAGGGAACCTGGCAGCAGTATATCAGCATGAACTTTCTGAACACCATCGCGGGGGGCGCGATCGCCGGCAGCGACGCGGCCCTTCAGCTCAACAACGTCGAGGTCATCTACTCCAAGGTGCAGCGGGTCTACGTCAAGCCCCAGCACAAGGAGGAGCGACAGAGGGAACTCAGGGTCAACGTAGAGATTCACGCTGGGCTCAGTCCCGTCTGCCGCAAGGTAACTTTGCCGCGGTTTTTTTCCTATATACTCCCTTATTTGCTTTTTTCGCAAGACCCTTTTTTTCTCTTCTTCTTCTGCGCCTCAAAAGGCCTTATAACCTCACTTCTTTACTCCACCGTCTCGAGAAACTGTAAACAAAGTCCGAGAGTATAAGTATAGGTATATGGCGTCTTTTGAGCTTGCTATATTGTTATCATGTTTACTGTAATCGTCGATTTCCGAATTTCGGAGTCGAGGGGTCTTGCTCGGTGTTTTATCGGTGATTAGATTTTGTGTCAGTTTGTTCAGTAAAAAGTAAAGACAATTTTTTTAAATTTTAATACAAAATGTTTTATACAAGTATTGATTTTCTGCATTATTTAGTCGAAGAGCATCCATAATTTACTATTATTGGCACTGTTTGTAAACTGAGTAACTGGTACAAACAATTTTTATCTATAGGAATAAAATAATTTTCATCATTCTAAGGTTTTGTGAAAGTAATTAGACGTGTATTTATGTTTTGCAGGCTCTGTGTGTTTTACTTGCTGATGACGATGACCCGTGTTTTTTATACTCACTTTTCATCACAGACGATGATTTTAAGGTGTTGAAAGCACAGCAAGGCCTTCTTGTGGACTTTGACAATTTTGCAACACAACTAATATGTTTACTGGAACAATGTCAAGTTCCAGCTACGAGTTTGTCCAAAGCACCAAAATTCTTACTACTCTTGGCCGAGGAAGCTGGAGACTGGAGCTTCAAGCTTGTAGAGACTAATAATTTTAAGCATTTGTGCCACTTAAGTTTAAACATTGCACCATCTAATGATTCAGATCTGAAGACACACATGGCTATGAAGATAAAAAGCCTGAAAGAAAGTATTGTACAAAAAGATAAAGATGTAGCCAGTCTGGAATCAAGATTATCTGAACTAACAAATAAACTTGAAATAAAGTGTAAAGAACTGGAGCAGTGTGAACAAAAATGTATTACCGAAAAGACACAACTACAAATGAGCCTTACTCAGCAAGTTGCCTTAGAAAAAGACAGACTAACTCAAGCAAAGCTAGAGTGGCAAAATCAGACTGAAAAAGAAAGAAGGGAGCTAGAGTATAGACATAGTGAGACGATAAAGCAGTTGCATACCGAGATAGCTGAGCTTAGAATGCAAAATGCGAGTTTCAAAGACAAGCAATCGTTACTGGAAGCAACTAACAAGGAACAGTTGAAACAACTTCAAGAATTGGAAAAGGAGCTTAATATAGTACAGCGCGATTATTCTACGCTTAAAAAACAAAACAACAAGTTTGAAACTGATTATCACGATAAGGAAAAATCAATCAATGCACTGTCAACTAGAGTTGCAGTACTTGAGCAAGAATTGAAGGACAAAACAATACTAATAAATAAGCACACTGAAATGATAAAAAATGCAAAAGAAAGTAAGCAAAGACTGGAAGAATTACTTGCTGAAAAGGAGTCGCAACTGCAGCGAAAGCAGGCATCTTTAAAAAATCTCAGCGATGAACTTGTAAAGGCTAATGAGATCTTAGGTAAATTACAGAATGAATTAGCTTCAACAAAGTCCAAGCTAAAATTACGAACGAGCATTGCTCTCGAACAAGAGCGACTTTTAGATAATAAACAAAAAGAAGTCGGCCAATTGGAGAGCAAAATGGATAGTTATGCCAAAGAAAGTCGAGAGGCCAAGGCCCAAGTCGACAGTCTCAAAGAGCAAATAAAGACGCTACAGACCCAGCTAGAAGAGAAGGAAAAAACCATCAAGAACAACGATAACGTTATAAGTTGGCTGAATAGAAGATTAGCAGATGTACATTCACCACTGCAAAGTGCCACTACGACGACAACCGCGCTGACAATGCCCCAGTCGATGCAATTGACACTGCCGAGGACCAGTAAATTTAATCCCAACAGATTCGAGACTCGTACCCCGGCTCCAAACACTTCACAGCCCATGTCGCTGTCCGGATTGCCGCTGCGCAATCCAATCGTGCAGAATCCCAACATCAATCAGACGGCCAGAAGTACGGCCAGGTCAACGGGAGTCGGGGTGTCCGATAACTCTACCGGTATAAATTTTAAGACCGGACAGATCTCAAGCACCAGTACACCTATGGAACGAGTCAATTCACAGAGTAAGCTATCGAACAATTTGGGGAGCGCCAACTCGGTACCAGCGATCATCGAGAATAACAACGTGCCAGCGCCTGCAATCAACGGCATCAAACCGAAGAGCGCTAGTAGCTCGCTGCAAGGTGGCTTAAGACGCGCGGTCATGGACAAACCTCTGTTACCTTCGGCTTACTTTCCTAAGACTTTGCATAATCAATGACAACAAAAGAATAAGCTTCACCTTAAAATTTAATTAGACAGTTGTTTTATCGAATTAACAACGGAACCATCTTTGATGTAATCGGTTAAATGCGTTGAAAGTTATAGTGATATACTCTGAAAATAAATGACTTACTAGATTTTTTTCAGCTAATTTTAGAGTTGTTGTTAAGAGCAGTGTCAATTTTTGTCTATTTAAATATTAGATTATGATTTCTATTTTTTTTTTGTTTATTAAACCTGTATGTATTTAGTTTTGTTTTTCTATCAACGCATTGCTTATGATAGTTGGAGGCTTTATTTTGATATCAAGAATTACATTTGCTTAATTTATCAAAGAAAAGCCTTTACTATAGAATTACTTATAATAATTGTTAAAAGTGTTATTTTAGCTTTGATAAATTAAGATGTAAATCTAAAAGATTTGAATCTCTCTGCATGTAGTTTTAAAAAATTGATCTTTGAGGTAATTATAAAGCGACTTTACACTTACGATGGTCCCCTTGTGATTTTTACTATTGCTAGAGTGGCGGAGCACTTGAAAAGAATATATCTTTATTTGTTTTTTAGGTTTAGTAGCATGATAAAACTTTATTGTCTGCTAGTTAAATGCGTTAAAATTTTATAATTTTAAATTATAAGAGTGATTTATAATTTTATTTGCAATAATTGGTCACACTTTTAACTAAATTTTAAGGTGAATCTGAAAAATAAGTAAGTTTACAGACACTCATATACAAAAGTAAAAATTGAAGAGATCAATCTATGATGATTGGAAACAACTATATAGTTTCTCATTTAACAAATGATAAAGTACAAATGATATTCAACAACTGAGTAAGAAAATCTTAAAGTAGTTTACAATGAAAAGTATACTTTCATGCCTTTTTGCCACTTATGCCGTTACTACTATACGATTATAAGAGAAAGAGAATATTGTGTAAATTTTGTGTAGCTCTCACTTTATTTTTTTATATATCCTTTGAATTGAATTGTAAGTAAAGTTAAGAATGAGATTATTGAAAGCGAAAATAAAGGAGAGGCATTTAGGCATTGCACTTAGCATAATTGTAGATTTGAGAGATTTCTTTTTTATTTTACCGGTGATAAACCATAAGCATAAGTGGATTAAGTACCTGGTTAAGAAATTTTTCAAAATTATCGAATTACATTTTTTTTACGAACTATTGATTTGATTGCGAAATGAAATGTATTAAATTAATATAATCCTGAGTCAAATACTCGACTCAGTCATGCTCTCTAAGTACATTTTACAGAGCAACAGTATTAATTGTAACATTCAGTATAATAAGTATAGAAAGAAAACTTTGAAAAAATCGATTTTATTGTATCAAGCAGCCGTGTCTATTTTATTACTTTTGTACATAAAATTAAAATAAATATAATTATTATTACATATACAAAGTTAATTTATAAAAAAATCTTCACCTTTTTTTAATTAGGATTTCGTTTATTACAAATGTTAATAATTTCTTTTTATTTAACGTCAAAGCAACAATTAAAAAATCTTTAAAGCAGTATGAACTGCATCGTTTGCCATGCATATAAGAACCAAGTCGGATTTTCTCGTGTCGACAAACGATTCAACACCAAGAATAAGGAATACAAGTTTAATTCTTTTATACAATTGTACACGATTAACGATTGTTTCTCTCTTCAAATACTGTTATTACATTCTCATCTGCCAAGTTGCGGCATTGTCATATGCCAATTGCAGCTCAAGTTGTGGCGATTGGTGGCGATAATGTAGTTTCATTAAGAAGATCTGGATTGCCCATGTCTAACAAGGGTAGATCCATTCGTTTACGTCGACGTTCGCATTTCGGACAGGGCTTGGTTGCATTTAAACAATCCGAATGAAAAACTGCATTGCAAGCCCCACACTGAAAAATGTATGAAAGCAGTTCGTTTAAGTTGAAGTATATCTCATATATTTGCACTTGAATATTGAATATAATTTTTCAAGAAGGGTATACTCACTCGGTAGGTGGACTGAATGTCGAATGGATAAATAACCTTCGGATTGTTGCAAACCTCGCAAATGAATCCTTTCTGACTGCAGAGCCAGCAGCTCATCACGTGATTCTTAGCGAACTCGACGACTTTTTGTAACTGCTGAGCTAGAGTCCCGTTTGGAATATCAGGCAAATCAGACACGGAATACTGATGTACGTGCTCGTAGAGGTAATCCTTGGGTGCAACCTTCTTTTGGAATGACTCTATGATGGGCTCCCTGCAGGTGAAGAGATACGCCCTAAGCAAATTTAGCTGCACCCTTAACGATTGCAATTGCGCCATCGAGTCAACGGCCGAGTAGATTCTCGGGTTAAGAATTTTCAAGTCCAGCAGAGTCGAACACTCTGAAAGATACTTGGCAGCCTTGATGCAAACTGGATAGCGTTTGAGATCCCAGTTGTGGATAATGCGCGCAGGGATAAGGTACTCCTCGCTCGACATGCAGCTGCAGCAGAAGTAGTCACCGGAGAAGCAGCAGACGTTGGCCTTGGCAAAGGAGAGCCCGATCGAGTGACCGCATTCCATACAATTGTAGTTCTGCAAGTCCAGGCCCTTTTCGCGCGCCAACCGGCCTAGCTGTTCATCAAAGCTCCTGCGTTCGCGTGGCTCCGTCGCGTCAGTCGTCGTTGACGCTGCAACAGGCTCGTACGCAGGATATTTCTCTAACAATTCCTCTAAGTTCAGCGACTTGTAGTTACCGGTGTGGTAGCTCTTGAGCAGAGCATCGTAGGTCGGACCTTCGCCGGGTGATTGCGCCGCGTCCGAACTCCTCGAGATCGGCGAGGTCATGGACGATTCGCAGTCCTCGTAAGACGTTGACCAACCGAGCTTGCCGATCAAAGAGTTTCCCACTGTCGTTGCTGCTGTATCTATTTTCATCTTGCTTTCTTCATTCACTGCTTCCTCGGAATTACCTTCACTTGTAGTTGCAACGTCGTCCAGGGGTTCCTCAGCCTTGGAGCAGTTCTCTTGCAAGGATCCTCTCGCAGACTGAGCATCCTCGATCGGTTTTCCGTTTTCTTGAGCAAGTTTCTTAACTCTGGGAGTAATCGCCGAAGAAGTAGCTCTCACCACTTTCACGTTGTTGCTCTGCGTTAGGGTATCCGGCGGTCGAGTTTTCTTAGCCAGAATAATCCTGAGCGCTTCATCTTCAGAAAAACCGCTCAGGTTATTCTGTGATGAATTAAAGGAACTAAGGCTACCTATAGAACTCGCCGTCTCGATCTCCTCGAAATTATCCTCGATGTTTATACGATCGCTGTTTATGGTCTTGGCGATATCGACAGCGCTGAAAACCGGACAAGATTTCATCGGCGGAGACCAGATAGCCGCCATTAATAGAGGAGTACTCGACCAGAAATTGAGCAGGCTTGAGTTGGAGGCGAGTTCGAAGCGGATGTAGTCGATGCTCTCGACCAGCCGCTGAGCTACTTCAACCAGATCCGTGTCCCGAATGAAGGCGGCTCGGTTGTAGTAAGGTTTGAGAGCTGAGTTGTCACGGCAGATGGCTGCCAGGTAGCTCGAGAGCAAACCGTCGTTGAGAGCTAGCCGAATCCAGGCTCTGCAGTAGCCTACCTCTGTCGTCACCTAAAAGTAAGATTTTTTTATCAAAAACATCCATCTCGATTATTCATTTCAAACTAAATGTAGTTGTTTTATCTTTTTTCTAAGTATAAAACGATTGTCGTTTCAACAGATACAAATCTATAAAATTTCTAATTTTTACTATCTAGTTATGTGTAAATCTAATAGTCAAATGATAAAAGCTTCTCGAATTAACAAGTGCCTGTCCAAGCCAACAACGAACCTGGCTCAACGCCTGTATCTGATCTATGATTTGCCTATGAGAAAAGACGAGCAGCGGTCCCCAAAAGCTTGGCTGGGGCATGGCGTCGTAGTCGGGACCGCTGAGGGCCTCGGTCACACGGTTGAGCAAGCTGTCCTTTAGCCCGTGGAGGAAGATAGCCTCCAGAGCTGAGCAAAGAGCCAGAGCCTCGTCGCATATTTCGACGGGCGCACCCTCGAGAACACCCGGAGCGCTTTGCATCTCGATCACCGTTGTATTCAGCTGGTGGTGCAGGGACTCGCGCACCAGCATATTTCGCCGGTGGTTCGAGGACATCGAGTTCACAGTGCGCAGTAAGGAGTTCATCTTGACGTGCTGGTCTTTGAGAGCTGGTGCGGACGATATTCAGTGACTGCTGCCTCCCGAAAGTCGTCCTTGTCGTCTTCATTTTTTGTTCAGCTTCATGAGTCTGCTAAAATATTTTATACAATGAATAAACTATTTACTTGTAGACAAGCATGCGAAAATTGATTACCATGCCATTTCAAGAATATTGACTTTGAATAAATTTTACAGTTACATTCATACTTAATACACAGCTATATTAATGAGCTACACTGATGATCACATTCGTTGAATAAATAACTCGGGTATGCATTTAATTTTGCTCGCTTTGAGAAATATTATAAAAAATTATCTTAGAACAAGCTTGAACAAAATATAATAATCACTTAAGCCTGTGATCGATGATTTTATTATTTTACGATTATTGCAGAGGTACCTCTTTTATGTTTTGTATCTTGAATTTTTTGATATTTTTAGAACTGTGTTGTGAATGTTTATTGTACTCAATTCAAGTTCATGGAAATATAGGAATTTTTTGTTATTACAAGAGATATCACTTCAGTACTAATACAAGGTTTTAAACGATTATGCCATATAATATAGTTTTATCAGTCACGTATCCATATATCTGAGATCAGATTACATACCGTGCTTCAGAATATGAAGAAAGAAAAGACTAAAATTATTTCATTTGAAAATCTACATTTACCACATCTTTGTTAAAAAAACAAAGAATGAGCAATCACTTGTTGAATGTCATTATTCACCTAAAAACACTTGTCATCGTTGCTCACAGTTAACCACGTTTGATATCTCCAAATGCCTTTGTCCACCAACTCCGATCATCATTTTACAAAAAAAAATAAACCAAATCAACATGAATACTAACTTAGGCTTCTTCCTCCACTACTATCCATCTCTTATAGACTGTCACTCAGTGAATGATTGTCAATTACGTAAGGAGCCATTGACATTCTCTCTGCTCACGAAAAACGGCTGTCTCATGCACTGTCAAACGTGAAAGTAATCTCAACGAAAAACTAGGAAGTATCTCGCTCCGAACTTTAACCTGCAACGATAATGACGTAATGTTACGTAGACTGGCAAGTGGCAACGCTATTTCCTCGGGCATATCGCATACTTATCATATACTACTAGTAGCCCATATACGCACAATCGGACTGAACACATATACACGAGCAAATTAACAGCTAATATAGGTTAGGTCTGTCGCATATACATACACATCCATATATATGTACAAAACACAATGCTTGGACACATTTTATCACTACCACTATAAGGTATACATACATAGTTGCAATTGTATACTCACGCGCGTATTCACTCGAATGTCCAATGTCGTCGACGCAATGCATTCCACAGGTTTTTTGCAGCAAGAGCAGATTATCAAAGCTGGCGAAATGAAATGTTTTTGTTATGGCACTGGCACGATTGCACGATTGTCGACTACTCTGCACACGCCTCGAATATATGTCGTATGTATTATATAGCAGACGAAGAGTATAAACTATACATGTGCGCAGTCGATAAGGAAGGTTACTACCTATAGCTCGGTTAGTCAGATGATGAGTCAGATGATTTTCAAATAATTAGTTCGCGATGCCACCCAGAGAGGGAAACGCTTCACGGGATATTCGATTGCACGTTTCTGTATCTGCAGCTATAATATGCATAGATAATAAATATATAAGGTATGCGTGATTGGTAGATTTGTGTTTGACCTACGTTTTCTGGAAAGTGTATCAAGGACTCGTCGAGATATAATTTAATATAGCTTTGTTAAATGTTTACATTACAATTTGTGTCAAAATAATGCATCGATATAGATAAACATCAAAACTATTCATTTGATAATTATGTTCTTGATTCTTTGCTAGAACATAGTAGATTTTCAATGCGCATCGAAGAAGATGCATTTTGCAGGTTTTAGTAAATTTGTGTATTGTCTTGTGTGGATTCGTGGAAATCGTTTTTAAGAAAATAATAAACAGAATCATTTTAAAATTCAAAAATAGAAAAATATTTTGAAAAATGGTAAAATAAATTACGTATATCTAGATGGGTACAGCGATTATGTAAGAATTGTTGACATGAATCAATTGAAATATAAGGATCGAAGCATATTCTTTATAATTATCTTAATTTACCTAGGAAAATCGAAGCGATTTTCAAAATATATTGTAAAATAGAAAATGTAACTATTTACGCGGTAATTTACATATACATATAGGATAGACGCACATTATCCGGTCAGCCGTTAAAGCACGAAAACAGGAAGTAAACAATGTGGTAAACAGCATACAGCGAGAGCAGGTGGCACAAGCGAGAGTATAAGTTGCTGTAATCTTCATACCCTGCAGTACACGACACTATACTGCGCATCATGCGCTGTATTATAAGCTGACCATTTCTAGGCCGACCGTATACACCATCAAAGTTTAAAGAGCAGATTATAAACGCGCTAAGCTGCCGTGTTCTCGTCAAACGTTAATGCTTATGAAATAGCCGCCTGTACAAAGTATTTATGCGTTTCCGGCGATACATCAAAACCGGCATGAATATAATATTTTTTGCCAAGCAAATCTACGTAAAACGAATATTATACTGTTTTTATAAATATAATATGTGCACAGCAGGTTTACATCGCCGCGTCCTATATACGAGGACTGGCACGATTGAAAAATGCCTCATAATATAAAATACTGTATACATATAGGTCTCCGGGAAACTCGTAGCTCTATATGTACGTATATCTGCAGTATGTGTATAATAAAATGTATCTCAGTATAGGGCCTGGATAAATACGTTTACTCTCTGCGACACTCTGACAATAACAAAAAATGACTGAAAGTTATATATTAGCCGCGTGTAATAATGCAATATAATTTGAGAATCGGGCACAATACTCGGCGCAATCGCATAAATAATTCTTCGAAATTCCATTGACATATAATGGACAATAGAGCGTCGCACCAACCACACCCCCGCACGTCTACGCAAAATTTTAACCGACCCCGCCAAACTATACGCCAGGTAGGTATATATTTATCTGGCCAATAGTACACCCTGCGGACATAATGCCAGCGCGTCTCCTTTCTCTCTTTGCGCCGTTCCGCTTGCCAATTTTCAATACTCCGAAAGAAATCCGTCTCCTGGCCGCCAGTCCGGAGAGGAAATGCACAAAGTCAGAGAAAGAAGCCTATACAGGTATAACCCACCTTATACACTCTATATAACGAAGAAGAGCGAACAGGAAGGCCGATGAGGCAAGGAAGAAAAAAATCGCGCGTCGAAAGTCATCGATCCCTTTGTGTCGCGCGCCCGAGCACGAGAGAACCTGCTCACTCTCGGCCGCGATCGGCATCGGAAAAGGGCGACAAAGGAAACGAGAGAAGCCCTATTACGCGCGCGAAGATCCTGCGCACATAGGTGCGATGCTATGAGTGCGCAGCGCGCAAAGGAAGCGGAGAATAAAAAGTAGCGCGAGAGCGCACGCGGAGGGGGAAAAAGGAAGAAGCCGCCGATGAGAAGAGCTCGAGGAAGTGGCGGCCTTGCGTCCCTCTATACATACGGAGCCGAAGGAAAAAGGAGCTAATGCGCAGTCGTTTCACGCAGGCTAACGTTTATATATACACACGAGAGAGAGAGAGAGAGAAAGAGCTTTTGCAGTGAACGACCGAGTCGGCTGCTGCTCTGCAGCGACACACGCGCTTGTGTACTCTCTTTGTTTGCTGCGCGCGGACTCTATAAGTGCGCCGCGCGCGAACCGTAGGGACGATTATATTATGGGCCAAGGTGTGCAGGATGTGAGCAATTGTTAAACGCGCGTACTATTATATGCACATTTGTGTAGCTGTACGCGGTATGCCGGGAAAACTGAGCTTTCGACGAATGAGACGAGTGCGTCGAATTTATCGAAAGCTCGTGCGTTTGGGGAGGTGAATTATGCGTATGTGCAGCGAACGAACTTGAAACTATTTAAGTCAGATTTTTACGAAGCCAGAAAGTGCAAGGTTGGTATTCTAAAAAGGACTTATCTTGCGTATACTGAACCTTACGTATAAGTATATGTACTTACAATACAGGGTTACCGCGGTGCAGCCAGTTTACATTTCCCCGATGCTATTAGACGCACTGAGCGTCTTTTTACTTAACTCCGTTCTCGGCACAGAAGATAATTATCGAACATACGTCGTGGAATTTCCATTAACGACACGAGTATAAAATCATCATTAAGGTATACGCGTACAAACAAACACATTGTATTTTTCCTGAAATCGTTCAATCAAATTAACCAACCGAACAGCTTTTACAAAGCTTCAGTCCAACAATAACAACAACGGCAAAGCCATAACGCTTTGTGCATATATGTACGTTCTTGAATACAGCCGTACAAACGTCAATTGCGGCCGAGAAAAAAATAATCGGTAGCTATAAAAGAAAGCCCCAGAGTTTATATGATTGCAATGCGCAGAGCGGAATTCGCCTGACTCACGCGCATAACGATTTCTCGCGCGGGGGCAAAAGAGGCCACGCGACACGCTGAATTCGAGCTGCAATAAGATTTTCGCTGCGCAGCCACGCCATCAGGAAATACCTTACGGCTTCTTCTTCTTCGGCTGTTGCCTACCGCGGCTCTTCGTCGCTTTTTTTTTATTCTCCCCCCACATCGAGGATATGCCTTTCTTCGTCGTCAGCCGCTCGCGTCGTCTCGTTTTCTTCGTTTTGCTTGGCTGAGACGTGTGGAAACTTTACGCGCCGAGCGACAGTGTTTTAAATGCCCGCTCTCGACTGCAGCGTGCGGAGAAGGTCCCGCTAACTTTCAGGTTTCCGAGAGAGAAAAAGAGAGAGAGAGAGAGAGACGGCAACGCGCGCATCCGTGATTTTTAACGATTTTCTATATTGATTCGAGCTTCTTTTCTTTCTTATATTTGTACCTACATATACGCGCGGTTTACGGTATTTTTCAAAATTACACGCTTTGTGCGCGCGTTGCCTGTAATTACACTTGAATCTTCGTGGTGTTTTCACGAGGGTGTCATTATTATAACGCTATACTCGACTTGATTATTAATAATCTAGTGTAAAACATCGTGTTTTTTAAACTCCATAAGCAAGCTCATCTGAGCGATGTGAACAAATAATTTAGACCTCAAGCAGTATTTGATGAAGTAATATCGCGTAAGCAGACTATGACCAGCTCAAGTCTCGGCGATAATAATGTGCCCTTATTAGAACACAGTACATACCGATCCAGTTTAAAAGACTTCTCTCGATTTCTCGTTCTTGCCGCAATCATTTCAATGAACATGTCTTCATTCTCTCTTCGACAACTTGGAGACTGAAAAAGATAGTGAATTCCTCTGAAGACAAAACTCGTTTGCAAAAATCAGCTTCTTCTCTACTGCAACTGCATTTTTACACATTTTTTTCAAAAAAAAAGGATACAGCTTATTAGAAAAATAGCTATCATGGATCAGGAATGTGAATACATTTTCTACCTCGTATATGTTTTACTTATATTTTATATTTTTCCTGTATATATACGAGAGTGCTATAATAAACGAGTAAAAAAATATTCGAAAGTATATCATGCTGATTAATGAAATACGAAGCCCGTTAAAATTCAGTCAACGTTCCAGTGATTAAGAGCACCATTTTTTTTTCAACACCATTCTGTCATAAAGCTCGGTGCCGTAATAACCGTATGAAATTCATCAGGCCACTAACAATCTACACCCACGAATCTGCAGTCTGCGTATAAGAATCATGCTCCCGTAGGGAGAGTCACACACGTGTTAAAAATGCATTACTCGCGAGATCCGATCTCGTATATAGAGATGAGCCATCATCTAACGTTTCCAGCTCTGCACAGCAATTAAAACGTGATCTATGCAGGTAACGTCGACTCTGGAAATTCGGGATCATCAGTGAAGTTATTATATATACGTGTGTAATGATACACCGGGATCGACGTATTTGATAATTAAAGGAAATAATAATTAATCATTTAAAAAATAGCTGATTTCAAACTGTTTTATCTATTATAATATTAGTTTAATAAATACTCAATCGTCGTAGGTATATTATGATAAAGTATGTGTAGGTAGGAAGGAAACTCGGAAGACAATAGATTGAGTAAAAGTTTTATATTTTTATTGATAAAAAAAATAAATGACCATAATGAAATTTCATGTACATCTCGCTTATCTTACGCAGTGAAATACGACAAAAAATTGAATAAATTGTTCTATTTGTAAAAAACATAGTTGCTTCTACATATAGTTATCCGTGAACATTCAGAAAAGAAGTATATTACAAGCACGATTCTTTTAGCACTGACAATATAAATTAAACGTTTTCGATTTGTATTACCCGCTGGTCTGAGAAAAAATGAGTTCGGTTTACATAGGAAGTCGGAAAAAACGCGAAAATCTAGCTTATACAAACATAACTTAATTCTCAGTCTCTCAACAATGGCGCAATGTGTTCTCGGCTATCCTCCTCTCAATGATGTAGTAAGGCAAAACGACGTCAGTAGCCTTGTCGATGACCTCCTCCTGTTTCAGCAGCAAGCGATGATGCTTCTGCGCGCGCTCGAATCTCCGCACTGCCTCTTCGGCGTAGATGGACAATCCCGTAAGATCGTAGTTCCCGAAGCTGATCTCGAAATCGGGATTCCGCATAAACGTAGCCATCTTGCAAGGGCACTCCGTCAAGAGCTCGAAAATTGTGCAGCTCGCGTAAAACCTCATCAACTTCGTCCTCTCGATCTCTTCTTCGCATTCCTGATAATAATTCCTTAGCTTCGGCAAGCTCTCGATGATCTGCCGGTCTTTGAATTCGATCGACGCAGCTTTCTTCAGCGCCAGCAGCTTGATCAGCAGCCTCACGACCGGATCTTTCGCATCGGGATGTTTGATGAGAGCCAGAGGAGACTTGCCGTGGTGGTCCTCGATCAGTATATTCGCACCGGCGGACACTAGTGCCTTTACGTTCTTCTCGCGCAAGTTCTGGCAGGCTTCGTGGAGCGCGGTACGGCCTTCGCTCGTTGTCGCATCGACGTTGGCGCCGGCGTTGATCAGAGTTTCCAAAATTGCCGGGTTCTTGTTTCTAGCGGCCAGGTACAGCGGAAATACACCGGATGTCGCTTGGCTATTCACGTCGGCTCCGTGATCCAGGTAGATCTTCACCTGCGGGAATCGAAGGATATTACAGGTGAGAAAATTAAAGTTGCGATGTGTGTATCGCGGTGCACATCTAAAGTGAAGATGGCAAGCGCGTCATATACTAATTGCTACTTACCAAGTTATTTTTTCCTGTCTGGACAGCTAGGTGTAACGGCTGGAACTTCTGACTGCGCTCTCTTTCGTTGAGCGAGACACCCTTTTCAATGAAGATTCTTGCCAGATCGGCATGTTCGAAGACGGCTACTGACAGCCGATGCAAGACGTTCTGCTCGAGCCAGTCTTTGATGAAAATATTGGCTCCGTAGTTCATCAACAAAGGCATCAGGTTCGGGGCTTCTTTGCACATGGTCGCAGCAAGTACTGACGTCTCGCCGTCTTCGTCAGCTGTATTGATGATGGCAGTTCCTTGCTCCATCAGAAGCATGTCGGTCAGTTGGACTCGGTTTTGACTGACTGCAAAATGCAGGGCGGTGCGTCCCGAGGAGTCCAGAGCTTCCAAGTTGGCACCATAGTTCACCACCAGACGGATGAGTCGCTCGTTCTCCGATGAGTCTTGCATCTGCACCAGCGCGTGCAAAATGGTCGATTTCTCGTTGATCAATTGAGGATTACGATGTCCAAAAAGTTCATTTACATCAGCTCCGTACTCCAAGAGCAGCTCGGCTGATTTGTAATAAGAGCCCAAGACCATAATCCATAGGAGAGAGAGCTGATTGAGGTTTTCTTCTGAAAAAAGTCTGTCGCCGAGGGTGGATTCCTGGTCCATCAGGATGAGTTTAATTATGGAATTCCGATCGAGTTGCTTAATCGGCTCGTCGGAGAACCACTGCTCACGAAAGATCCCGTTGAGCTTTTCGTGTATCATGTGGTCGTAGACTTCGCGTTGGGACGGACTTGATCGCCCAGGTCTAATTGCTGTAGAATATTCTGCTTCGCTTGTAAACCTGGTGTAGAACTCTTCAGAAGTCATTTTCACAGTTTGGATAAGGCCGGTGCGATAGGAAGCTGCTGAGAAGTGAGCCGAGTCGTCAATTTTGTAATGATGAACTCCTTGCGGTTGATCTGAGAATGCAAGCTATCAGCACGATGAAATTGGATGGACTGATGATATTCTCTGCTCCAGTCGATGTATTTATAGGTAGACTGGCCGCAGTCAGCTGACCTAACTTTACGGAAAAACGACGTGCAGACATAGTAGCTTTGTCCTCAGGTAGATCCATACAAGTTTTACCAGGTATATTAGACGGTCAGTAATGCTCATCAAGGCGCCACGTCGGTCAACGCATATAATCCGGGGATGTCTGATGGCGGTTGGATTTTCATATAGCAGGTAAATATTCAGCAGACGTGTCTCCGTCGGCAATTGATGATTTTATTACACGTAGGCCGCCAAGCCGTCGCGACGGACCGAGTGGAGACCTACTGACGGAAAGTCATTTTTTTCTAGATTGAGGGAGAAGGGCAATGCGAAAGTGGGGTGTGCAGAGTCGTAGCGAGCGAGAAGAGCGCGTTTCTCTCCCGATTACTTTTTAAAGTCAAGCTTTTTTGCCTTTTTTCACTCGGTACCGCGTATGAATCTTCATAAGAGTGAGTCTATCGAGTGCTTGTTGTTCCAAGAGTTTGGTACCATTTTGATAATAAAAAATCTTGGCATCAACGCATACTAGGATGCAATCCAGCCTGGGAACCGCATAATTTCAATTTATTTCCTCAAGTATATACGAAAAAAAAATTATTTTTCTACGTGAAATTTAAAATATCAGTTCCGTAAGGTAAACTAATAATCCTCTATTAAAATTAAATTAAAATTGAACAACTATAATTTTTCCGTTTCTTTAGACAAAACGGTCTCGATTTATAATCTTAGTTTAGTTTTTTTATTCTAAATTCGAGTACTAAACCTTATTTGGATCCACCAACGTGTTTTGCTTCCTTCCTGAGGAAGCCTTGTAATAGATCAACCTCGTATATATTTTACTTTTATTATGTACTTTTCCTGTGCATATATACGAGAGGTTTATAATAAACGAGTAAAAAAATATTCGAAAGTATATCATGGAGATGAATAAAGCGGGATTAATTTATGAAGTTATTATTTTTTATTCATTATACTAGTTTTCGTAACAAATTTTCATTCATACTAGTTTTCGTAACAAATTTTCGCAAATAATTTTAAATATAATGCTTCTATCATCACCAATAATTGATTCTTTATTGGTACAATCGCGTGTTCGATTCCCTCTCAAAGAAAAAAATATATTCAGAGCCATAACTTAAATATAATGAAAACATCAGGCATATACGCTCCGATTTGGCAGCAACCTTTCACACGCTAAGGTAAATACTTACGCACTCGCGCGCGGGCGCGCGCTATTGCCTCTGGATTCCACACCTACAGCATTTTTCTCCCCTCGAGCACAAGACTGAGGTGAGCGAGTACGAACAAGTTGCCAGAGAGTAGTACGCAGGTATATAGGATAAGTCCACTCTACCGTTGCGCTTCTTTATTTCTCTCTTTTCAGCTTTTCCCCTCTATCGGTTATATGCAGGTATTTTCTGCGACGACCTTTCTTGCGTGCAGCTCCAAGACTTCTCCCACGAGCAGCGGGTGTGTTCGTATACATTTATATAATTATTAGATAACATGTATATTGCATACACGTGATGCAAGATTTTTCTTGTTCGTTAATGAATATCACCGTTAAAATGTCTCTTTTTAACTGTTTGCATCGGCTTTGTTCGTCAAGTAAACCGGCGATGATGCGTGAGAATGGAGGGTCGATTTTGCATTGGACAGTTGATTAAATTTAGCTTAGAAGGAAATAAAAAAATACGGTATATATGGGTATATATAATATATATTTACATTTCAATCATACTACATGGCGAAGTATATATATATATATAATACATATTTACATTTCAATTATACTACATGGTGAAGTCGATAACTCTACTGTCGATTAAACCTTTTTGATTTTTATCACTGCACAAGCTATGTAAGTACAGACTTTCCTTATGTAAAGAGATAAGAGGGTTGCAGTGCTTCGATTGACATTTCGATTGCTTGATTTGTATTATGTACAGCATCCTCCCCTTCTATTACAGGAGGTACATCTTCAAAGTTCTATAAAATACAAGTAATGCTGTTAAAAAAACTGCAACACTGCTATACAAATGTAATGACGAAAATTAAATTTTTTTCATATACTTACGAATCCATTTAAAATGTTGTCAATGCCTGCTCCCGCTAGTTCAATATCTAAATCCTGAAAGAACGAATACTACTTATATTTATGTTCCAGCTTTAGATAGTTATAGGTATAGTTTTGAAAACAAACGTACCTTTATAAGATCAGAAGTATTTATGCCAGATAGACTTCCGGAAATAGGGGCTACTTCGTTTATATTTTGATCCATTTGACCTTCTACTCTTAGAAAATTATCGATTTCCTCGTCATTCAGCAGCATATTTTGCGCAGCTGCAGTAAAAAGTTTCGAAATATTTTAAGAATTATAATAATTTTTTATTATATTAAAAATTAGGGCTTACTTACTTGATTGTTCAATAGGTATAAATTGAGTTACTGGCTCGGGAACGACTTGATCTATGTTTTTTAAAGCAACAGAAGGCACCGGTTGAGAAGAATCTTTCGAATCGATCGTATTGATTAAATCTTTGATCCAGCTATCTGTATACAACATGAAGATTCGTCGAATTAAATATTCTTTTTACCTTATATGTACATACTTTTCGATAATCCTCGATAGGATTACGTACCATCAATGAGAGGATCCGAAGCGAGCTCCGAAGATTTTTGATGTTGTTGCGACCTGTTGAGTGAATTTAGCGGTTGATATACAGCCTCTGTTTCAGGTGTCTGATATGAGACTGCAGTTGCCTGTATCGAACGATCAAATTGTACATTCTGTATGTGGTTGTCGTTGTTGTTGTCGTAGTTATTGAATACTTGAGTCAAAGCATCTGGCCTCAGAGCTTGATTCCTTTTTTCATAAGACATTTGGTATTAGTTTTTTTTATGTTTTTAAGGTCATCATTAATATTACTATGTACAAAATGAATATAAGTATACCTCATTGCATTCAATTCATTGTTTCTTATCGTGACTACTGGAATAAACGGTTTCGATGGGTCCATATTTCTTATCGTGGCTGATGGAATAAACGGCTTCGATGTATCTACGGGATTCAAGGCTTGGTTATTCACGTCTATGTTTCTTATCGTGACTGCTGGAATAAGCGGGTTCGATGGGTCTACGGGATTCAACGCCTGCGGTTTCTTTTTCATAACTACAGGCGATACCGATGGTCCGAGTGGGCCAGTATTGCAGGGCTTTGGACTAGGCAAGTTTAGGAGTTCCGCGTCTGTAACCCATTCATACATATATGTATATATCTAAAATATTTTGAAAATAAAAGAAAAGTGTGTAAGGTCTGTATCGTTACTTACTCTTTACAGCTTCAGCTTGGATTTGTCTAGCAAGCCCACATTTATCAACAGGTCGTTTTCTTTTAGCCGAAATACGTTCACCTATAGGTTAAATAAAAATTTCGATTACTTTTAAATCATACACATCAAAAACCATACGATACTGATCGAAACTATTGCTTATAATACCTGCTTCCACTGGCACGATTTGAAACAGAATAGGATCGCTGGATTCTCCATCAGAGATACGTCGCAACTGAATGCGCACACTCACCGGTTCGGTAATATCTGGATCTACGTACTTTGGCGATTTGAATACAATTGCTACCTAAAAAAACATGCATATATTTATGGTGTTACTTTAACGTAAATCTTTTTTCTTAAGTCAAATCAAATTGATATAACTATATAAGCAATAATATTGACCTGCTTGTAAACCTTTGGCGGCGTCAGCTCGGCTACTACATCCCAATTGTTTTCTTTTCTAGAAAATCTCACTTCCACGTCCTCTTTCACCACTTTATCGCAGAGTATGCACATCTCGGTTCCACCAGCAGCAGATGCCGAATCGGTAGTAATGAATTCTATAATCGGTTGCACTCTAACTCCTGAAATACAAACATTGGAATATGAGTATACACGTCTGATGATCAGCTAATATGATGTACAGCAATCATGCGTGCAACTTACTTTTGTCATGAATTGGATCGGATACAACAGGGCTCAGAGCTCTATCAAAATTTCCCTTCACTTCTCCCTCGAGAAAAACCTGGAAGCACAGTCTGACGGAGTAGAGGTCGATGTTGTCTAGATTTTGGCTATAATATCCAGCTGAAAAATTTACAACAATCATGAAGTTTGAAATCACAAACAGTTTACACTGTAACGATCGATTTTTTCCAGGTATATGTATATGTTATATATGCATGTACTCACTGTGGAATGGATCCACTCGTAGTTTTTCCCTCATCGCTAGCGACCTATTAAGGCCTTTGCGAGTGACGCACTGTATGCCCATGTTGTCGAAAGGCACAACCATGTCTTCGGATTCGGTTTTAAAGTAGCAAATTCCGTTTGAAATTTTCGTGGATTTGCCGACAAGATTGTGCGGGTGTGGATAATAAGGCGGATTTTTTGATACGCAAGATACGACTACAAATGCGGGGCCTTTATAGTTTTCAATCTGTAAAATTTATACAAGGCTTATAAGATTTTTTTGAGGGAACTCAAGCGAGAGTAAAGTCACTGTTTTCAGACTTTGTGAGCAGCGAGTTTATTATTATCAGTAGTTGTCACAAAATTATGTTTAAATTACGTTATTATACTGAGGAGTGAGCGGAAAAAGATATAGGTTTCAAGCGTAGAATATTGATTTTACAATACATATTTTAACGCATAATTAGTACGCCTAAATTTTTTCATAAAATCAGCTGTATTAAAGATGTATTATAAAAAAACATCATTTCAGAGTGACGTTCCAATTTATCATCTTCCTGAAAAACTCTTTGACAATTATATCTATGTACTTTATCGTTAAGTTATTTTGTAAGCGACGCAGTTTACCCTTTTATTACAATTAACGAGCAAATAAATAAACTTGCCTTGATCGTAGGACATGTCTTCCGAAGGTATGTAGACGTCGCGCCCTCAAGACTCCCGGCACATCTGCCTTCGCATTCGTATCGAAATCTAATGCCTTTGGAGTTAGGCTGCTCAATGATCCTTACATACGGAGTTGACTGCCTGTTATTTTCTTGCTCCGTCATTTTGCTTCGTTTACACAAGTCAATGATAATACAGTATATGCATACACTATAGATACCGATGACTTATAGATTCGCAATCGCTCCCTCTGGCGAAAGATATAGACTATTTCGAGTATATTCCGTAAAATACGACTTATGTCACTAATATATGTCGTGATATACTATTTTTAAAAGGTTTCACAATCGTCAATTTTACGAAAATGAACTTGATGTCGATCTGAGAATGCAAACTGTCAGTATGATGGACTCATACGAACTAACGATATTCTCTGCTCCAGCCGACGTATTTATATAGGTATAGAGCAGCCCAGTCAGCTGACCTAACTTTCCGATGTACACAGGTAGATCCATACAAGTTTTACGGGTATATTACACGGGCTGTGGCCAATGCTAATCGAGGCTCCGCGTCGGTATATATATAATCCGGGGATGTCTCGGCGCGGTTGGATTTTCATTTTCCACGTCAAAAGAAACGGTTTCGAGGGCCATTAAAATTGTGGCTGTCGACAACTTATGATTTCATTAGATGCGGACCAATGCCTCAGACCGACAAGACGTCGGGACGGAAGGTTATTTTTGGTGCTGTGAAAGGGTGGGGAGGAGAGTCGCATAGCGAGCGAGAAGTGCGCGCTTTTCTCCCGATCGCTGAACTTGTTGGCATCAGCCGTGTTTTACTCGGTAAGTAATACGAAGTGAGTCCACCAGAGTACAGGATGACCAATTGGCAAGAGATAATGTTTCCACAGCATCGCCATCACCGCACCGAAATCTCGAGGCTGCAAGATAATAATCTAAAATCACGCGAAGCTTTATCTCTGAAAAAAAAACTCTCACCACCACGATCGAAGAGTGCAGCGCGTGCGTGTATCCTCGTAATAAACCCTCAACTTGCCCTCGACGCGCGACTCTCGAGGTATAAAAGACGCGCGAAGAACAAAAAAAGCAAGTCCTTGTGTGTACATATATATATATATATATATATATATATATAACACTTCACCGCTGCGGCTGCAAGAAGATATAAAACATTTGTCGTTGCGCGCGAGTATATATACACATACATACTTATATACACGCTCTGTGTGGACAACCGCGAAAGATAATCTATCTCCGGTGCATTGCTGAAAGCTTCTCATTTCCAGCTGTACTGTATATACACGTGCTGTAGCAGCCAAAAGACCGAAAGCAAACTCTTCTCTCGCCGCGAGCGAGATAAAACTACGGGCGCGAGAAAAACACGAAATATTAAAAAAAAAATTTAGACTAGATTCTATGTTTTCATTTATTTCCCTTCGCATGCGCGTACCATGCATAAAATACGAATATTGCATCCCTTTCTCCTATTTTCCTTCTCCTCTATTACAACGTATATACGCCTTGGTATACACGCGCGGCCGTCTTCTCTTTCTCCGACACTTGCATATGCATGGCGCGTCGTTACGAGAGGAATATGTAGCTCTATACGCGAAGCCTACGCCTCTATCTGCCCTCTCTCGCTCTCGCTGCGTCTCGATCTTTCTCACGCGGGTGCGCTATATAGGTATATACGCTGTATGTGTATATATAAATATAAGCGCGAGTCCGCCTATGCACATTAGGCACGTTCGAATGATCGTTTCCCTTTCCCCCGCTGTGTTTTCTCTGAAGAGCTCTGCTGCCGCGCTGAGCGGCATACGGAATATATAATGCTCTTAAATACCTGCGCGATCGCTCCTCTGATGGGTATGCGTGTGCGCGCGTGTGTGTGTGAATATGTGAGAAACAGAGATATGTATGGAGACTTGTTGTATATATATGTATATTCGCACTCGAGAGAGTTTTCATTCTACGCGATGAGGCGTCGTGTGTACGTATATATGTATATAATAGCTGCCTATATATACCTGCCGTATATCGCCGTAACATTGAAAAGTCTTCCTCGCGAGGTTGTCTAGTTGCACGCACGCTTGATCCGATCATCTCCCAGCTGCGCTCGTGCGCCCACGTGTGCACCGCTTATTGTTTTAGCGATGAGTACATATCTATATGCATGACGGCTTTACGCGTGCTCTGCTAATTCACTGATGCAGCGTTGTTGCCAAGTATATGTGTAGCGAAATCTTCCTTGTAAAATTGATATTTTTTTAATCGCTGCTATATACGCGGCTGTTTCTTTTTTACAGCTTTTGCCTGGATGCTGTCTCTCTCTCTCTCTCTCTCTCTCTCTCTCTCTCTCTCTCTCTCTCTCTCTCTCTCTCTCTCTCTCATCAGCTTGACCCTTTCTCAAGTTGACAACGATACTGCGTGGCGCTTTTCTGTACGGTATTTTTATTTTCCTTATTTGTTAATTCTATAGGAAAGATAAATAAATTTGGATCATACAGTTTCGAACGCATTATCATTAAAATTTTACTTAAAATTAGCACGAACGAATCACGTATTACTGTCGCATAAACCACTTGAAATAATTATGCAGAGTTATTACGAGAGAACGATATCGTTGTAGAAATACGGCTCGCCATCCGCCACCGCAATCAATCCGTCTTCGGGTGGATGCAGCGCCAGAGTAGTATATATATATATATGTAAAATATATAACTCTGGTCCCTGATGCGCACACTCGTGGAGTAGACGAGAACAAGCGAGGAAAAGCAACGTGTTTCCAGGTCTCCTGCGTATCTGCGTTTGTATATATAAGCATCTATACCGACACATTATATTCTCCCTCTGTTCTATATCTATATATGCTCCATTTTTCTATACTGATGTGGACGAACGAGAAAGAGAGTGAGACGGAGAGAAAAACACGTTTGACCATAGGTGAACGAACGAGAGGGAAGCGCTGCTGCTGCTGCTGCTGCCGAGAGAGAATGAATGGACGCGTGTACAGGCGCGTTATGTGCGTGTGTGAATAGATTGAGAGAGAAAGAGAGAGGGTTGAGCTCGAAAATGAAGAATCTCTCTGCGTAATGGTTTTCTATAATAATAGAAGTGATCAAAGAAATATCGCTAACGATCCGATAACGAGCTTATGTAGCTTTGCTGCGTCTGTTTGTTATGCTTTATAATTGAAGTGTAGGTAGCTATGGGTATATCACTGCGCTTAGCTTCATACACTGTACACTGTGGAGTGATGAACTCGCGGTCATTATATATCGGTATCTTGCGATGGTAACGAGTTTCTATTAGTATATTAGTGCTCATTTTCCACATTATAATAGCGTGTATATACGCGCTTGTCATGATTTGTCATATTCCATTGATTAAAAGTAAGAATGTGATTACAGTTTGAAAGATATTAATGCAAGCTTTGCAAATTGATCTATACACGCAAGCGCATTCGATTATGTAAGTTTTTCATGCACATCATAATATACATATATACAGAAGTTTACGAAGGTAATCGCAGTCATGTGCGCGTGTAATGCGTTGTTTCTGCACAGTTTCACGATTCACTACTGCTTAACAATGAACGACCATAGAGACTATCGATAAAATTTGCCATAAATATCGATGACGTATATAATACCGCATACGTGGAATAAGCTTATAGGAAGAAGAATTTATTGGAAAAATCTTGGCCGTAATGACGCGGCAGTTTATGACGTCAGGTACGCGAAGGGATAAGTTTGCAGCGTGACGTATAATATGTTCTTATATATTTTTTTAATAAAGAAAAATACGCAAAGACGTCAGTATAATTATGCTCAGTACAATGTATATAGGGGAGCGCGAGGCCAAACTGGACACTTTCGGTTCGCTGATGTTTTTCATATGCAACTACTGTCGTCCGATTGGATGAAAAAAGACGATTTTTGCGATGAGATAAAATCCACGGCAAGTTTTTGCCCATAGAAACACACTCGCCAACCTAAAATAGTTGCGGGAAGTATTATTGATAAAATTAGTATGATTTCGATTTTGTTCCAAATTAACGTATAACTGCATGCATTTTTAATCGTTTCAGGCCTTTGCTTTCGACGATCATATGCGGGAATACATAGTTATTTAATTATTATTGTTAATTAATCAAGTTATAAACTCTGAATAAGTTCTGAAAGTGACGTTAAAAATCACACCATACTGCTTAAACGATGCGAATGCACAATGCATCTTACACGAAGATAACGATTAAACGAAGCTTGGAGCGATTATTCAATATAAGTTGAATAAGTCTCTCTCGTAAAACTGTGATGCAAAAATATGACGCGCGTGTCTAGCACGAGCTTGCAGCGTGTTGTTTGACGCAAGACTGCGGTACTGTACAAACATCAATTTTTTAATCAATCTCCAGAGCTTTGACACTGCTTCTTTCGTCTCTCTTGATAAAGCAGCGGACACCGTGACATCTTTCAAAAGTCACGCGCGTCCAAAATAAATCGTCTATCCCTACAGCAAAGCTGTAAAAAAATTCCACGTCCCCCTAACAAATCTTACGTAAAAGCTGATGCGTACACCGGCGCGTGAATTAGTCTCCGCGCGCCAAGGTAAGTAACCCCGTGCGTTATATAGCTCAGCTCGTGGAAAAGCAGCGGCAGCAGGAGGAGGAGAGAGAAGTAGGGGGCAGCTATACAGCCGCGAGTAGTAGGGATCGAGCAGCTCGTGCACGGATACCCACACAGCTGCGCGCGCGAGTGCGAACTGCACGCGGGGAGGGACGACTCGGAGTATAAGCATATATCGGTGGCTAGCTGGCGCCGAGAGGCTCACTTGCTCGGCAGTTCGTCGGAAGAGACTCGGCGCGGCGGAGCCTGCGCGCTCTGTTCTCGTCTCTCCTCTTGCATATCGCTAAATTTCGTCTGCAGCCTCCGACCGCTTCTCGCTCTATCTTACCCTAAGACATTGTATCTTCTCGCGGAGGCTGCCTGCAACGCGCACGTGCCGACGGGGACAAAGCTCCTGTAGCGGATATTATATATCTGCGAGATCGGTGCGGGCCGCGATCGAGAGGGGCTCCGGAGAACTGGATAGTCGAGTGTGACAGAGAGAGAGAGAGCGGATGCGGTTAGTCGAAGAAAAAAAGCCAAACACGCTCTTCGTGCCTATATAGTCTTGTAGAGAGGGAGAAAGTGCGACTATATATATATGAAATACACACAGAACGAGAGAAGCTGCTGCACCTGCGCCGCCGCCGCGCTCGCCGATAATTTCGGAGGAGCTCTGTTTTTTATTTCGCTGCTGCACCTTCGCTCTCTTTCTTCCCAGTGCTGTTCCCACGCTCGTTCAGGTATATAAGTATACAGAGAGAGAGAGAGAGAGAGAGATAGACACACACGGCATCAAAGCATAGCTAAGCTGCATCACAAAGGGCGGCCGTGCGCAGAGTCGAAAAAAAGGAAGAGGCTGCGCGCGCGCGAACGAGGTCGAGCCCTTTTATATATACTTACATATACATTCCCTCGTGACATTCAGCGTCTATTATGTCGGAAAAACTGATGCTACACGTGGAGGATAAGCCGGCGGCGCAGACGACGAGTATTAGTAGGAGATCCGCATCAGGAACATCGAACGAAGAATAGCCGCGAGAGGAGAGGAAGGTCGAGTGGCTCCCGAACGAGAAGAAACAGCAGCGCGACCTTGCGAATTTATTAATTCTCTCCGTCGCAAGAAGAATCATCCGCAGCCGCCCTCACACGTGCGAGACAATAACTCCAGCCCCCTTCGATCCGTCTTCTCTTTCTCAAAGAGATAGCGCATATTCACACGTACACACAGCGCACGAGGATCCGCTCTTTCTCCCACACACAGTCGCGTCGAGGGAGAGGGAGTAGAGAGAGCTTTCGCGATCGATATCGGAATCGCGCGCGCAGTGCCGTGTTTACCAGCGACCAAGAGCGACACGAGTCTGTACTGATGCAGCAGCAGCAGCAGCAGTGCGTCCTCTGAAAGAGAGTCTGCAGCTTGCGTCGCGTGTTCTTCTTGTTTTTAATATATATATATATATACATACTCGGGTATTTACATCTATCCGCGTGGTATATATAGTGCGCGGTGTGCGAAAGTTCTGTTGTTGTTAGTGCTGGTGCGGTGATTTCTGGGAAAACATGTCCGCGGACGTAGCGCAGCCACCGAGCCCGCCGAGGATCGCAGGTGAGGATTGTTGCCTGAATTATGTTTGCTTATTATATTAGTAAATTTAGAGCAAGCTTTGCGAGCTTGACTTTGAATATTACTCGTGAAATTCCGGGACTTGTTTTGCTTAAAGCTCGATATAGTCGATGAGGCTTTAAAGTTCGTTTTGTTTTTAAATCAAAATAGCTGGGTACAACAAATATCGGCTTTTGGTTCGCTCGTCTATTTATGTGTGACTTTGACGGCTCATTTCGCGTTTTTTAAATAGCACTCGCTTGTAAAAAAATTTTTATCTTCAGCCTAGGATGAAATTTAGCCGAATTGACGTTGAGTTTTACAAAATTGTGACTGTTTTTTGATGTAAAAATTTTTTAATTATACGGCAAGTTAACTTTTTAAAATACTTTTGATGCCATATGGGATTAGTAGGGAAATACAGATTCTCTTTGTCGTCAGCTGTTCATCTCAATCCTTGTAATGCTTGTTTACTAGGGATAAGAAGGATATACTTACATCTAGAGCTCATCGGTATTAGATGAATGTTGGAATAAGCGATTTCATAGAAGCCTACGTCATAAGGCAAAAATGTATCAACAGTGAGAGAAAGATTGTTTATAGTATGGTGTGGGAGAGAGAAAAGTAATTGATACTGTATAAGTATGTGTATGTGTGTGTGCTGCTATGGAGAGTTGAATATAGCCATCAGATCGCTATAGGGTCTCATTCTCTATGTGACAGTCCGAGTGGTTAGTTGGTCCTTCCTTAGTGCGTAAAGAATAAAGAGCATTATAAAGTTTATATTAAGAACTTTATTTAATTAAAATATCCCATATTCCAATAATGAAAGATAGACAACGTGGAACTATGTCCGTGTATCGATTCTCGATGAAGGGTACTATCATAATATTTTGCGCTGTGTATATGTTGTGTTTACGAATTTTCAAATTCATAAACACAACTGTGAATCTTTATGTACATTGGCCTACAAAACCTTTTTCATCGGGATAATATACATTTTTGCTTTGTTTGATAATATTTCGTCGCGATAAATAAGGGTTTATTGTTAGATAATAATAGTACATTGTACGACTAGGGGTGAAAATGGGCTTTTACAAGCAGGAATGATATTTGAGTACAAGTCATCCGAGTCTTGAAAAGCACATTAATTCATTCTTGTTAACCGTATTTTTGTAACACGTATATAAAACCATCTTTTGTCGCCTATGAAGTGAATCGAGAATAGAGTATTTTTCGAGTCGTTCACTACGGTACGCTGCATGTATCTATCTTTTTAAAAATTTTGGAAAATTTTTCCATAACTTTAAACATGTTTGACAATTTTAGAGTAAGGAAGTGTAGAAAAAAACTAAATAAAATGGAGCAAAAATGACCATTATTTCTGAACATCGGGTCATTGTACTCTCGTTCTACCTTTTAGGGGCCGAAAATTATGACACGGAATCTTGCTCTACTTTCTGTGTCTGTCGCTCGCGGAAAACCCTATTTTCGCTCCACTGTCTTATGAAAAATACTATTTTACGCATTTAAAAAAATGAAATAAAAATGTAATTACATTCGACTGAACAAATTGAAAGGAATAATTTTGGAATACAGTAAAACTACGGAAAAAGAAATTGAAAATATCTTTTCCTATTACGCAGCAGCCCCTCGTGTATTGAATGTAGGAAAATTCAGCTAGTCACCCTAGTTCCAGATCGATTTCCAGTCACAAGAAATCAGAGGTAAACGAATAGGTGCGGCTTCAATATGGGGCACAAATGTTACTTAATTGAAAAGAGTACTTAATGAAAAAATGCGTGAGCAAGTTTTTACGTATATATGTAATTTATTATCCAACTGCCCTTTTTCAAGTCAAGCTAATGTATAACAAATTTATTTTTCTTTTTTGTCATCGGTTTGAAGACATACATTATTTTTAAAAAGAGTCTCCAAATTCATTGATATTTGTATAGTAAAAAAATCGATGCGATTTTTCGAGAAATCTCAGGCTAGACATCATTTCGGGGACCCACAGAGTGAGGGTATATAATCTTGCATTAATGAAAGGTAAAAGCAAAGGCGTGCGAAGATAATGATGAAATTGTGTGGTTGTACGCCTCTTGATTATCATCAAACGGCTCGTGAAAGCTGAGAGTCTCAAACACTTATACAAAACTACGCGAGGGATAACTTGATGAATGGGTAGACGTAAAAAATAATACCCCAAAGCGGACTAAATATCTAATAAAGGCAATTTTTTACCTTTTCTGATTGATGCCCATTATCAAAGTCAATTAAATCTAAATTATTACAATTATTCCTTGATGATTGAATATTGTAATTGAAAATGAAATATCACGGAGACATTGATAATATTTTAAATGTTGGAATACTGATTGTAAATAATTCGCAAGAAGTCATATATTTGTCTTCTCTGTATAAATATTATATTTTTTTATCGTGTTTTTAATCAAAGATAAAAATATAATTTTCGCAATAGTTCTTCAGCTTCCAAGTTTTGATAAAATCATCGCGACATTTGAAAGAACAGATTCTGGCAAAATTTTAAAATATTATATATAGCAACAATTGTTTTTGCGCCACTCACTAATCGAGAGGGACACAAAACAATCAATTTGTCTAGCTCACGTGCGAAATTCGATACTATGCATTTTGAAACGAGCTTAAAATATTATCCAACGCGTAAATGGTTGACAATACATTTTCCGCGAGAAGTTATGTGGCTGGGCTTTGCGATATTCCAAAACTGCGTATCTAATTTTGGTCTTGATGATTACGACGTAGGAGAGATGTTTGCGCGCTCATACTACCGACAGATATAATACCGTTGATTTATAAAACAGTTTCGGCGAAGAGCTTTCAAGACAAATATAAACACCAATAGACTGTTAAAATCGCACATCGAAACATGACAAAGCCGAAGAAGTTTGTTATTTATTTCTTCTGCAAATGTGTATTATTAGTTCATACAAAAATTTATAATAAATCAATAATCTCACAAGACACACCACCCGTCTCTCGTTTTTCAGTATCACGGCGATCATCCGACCAGCAGATCAGCTCAGGCTCGTCATCGCTGCGACTTACGGGCAGCGATGATCAGCACGAGAAGAAGAGCAGCCCACCGGTATCGAGCAGTTATCTGCGCCGAGGTCGACGACGGAGCGACTGCACCGAGACCGGCAGTATCGGTTACGGCTCTTCGGCACCTCTGGAGTCGGAGACCTCGTATTCCTCGCATCCGGGCTACCCGAGCAAAGCACTCGCAGCACAGCCCAAGTCCCCCGGAATCAGCAGCGAAATACAGGTCGTGCCTCAGCCACAGATCCATCATCACAGTCATCAGGTGAGCTACACGAGACTGACATATTGCTATACATAGAGGCACACTCGGGCAAAGGCCAAGCGATCGATTGTTTTTAATTTTTTAACGTCTTTGCGAGAGCGGATGTCGGGGCTACGCGTCTCTTCGTGCAGCAATGTATACATCGATATTTTGTCCGTATTTGTATCCTAATCATAAAATATGCATATCTTTGCAGAATCCACAGACGAGCAGTCCCAGCAGTGCAAGTCAGTCCTCGTCGACGCCAAGCTCAGGAGCCTACGTGGACGTATCGTCGTCGGCGAGGCTAGCGGGTGTCGCAGGTTCGACGACGACGAGCAATGGAACCCGGAGGCCAAGGAACGCCTTGGTGAAGAGCAGAACGACTGCCCTGTCCGCGGGGCCGTCGACCTCGTCCTGGAACGGCTCGCTGGCGGCCGAACAGGAGACCGGATACGTCGTTGACTCGGAGAAGGGCAACGCGTATTTCAAGGGCCATCTGTTGGGAAAGGTGTGTTTGATGATTTTTTTCCGATTTTTCTCTTACATGGCTTATGCATGTATTACAGCTCTAGCTGGTATGCGCAAAAATGAAGAAATCGCAATGACAGTTTATACACTCGGTTCGAGTGTTCTCTCGAGTTATGATAGTTATCATTTCTTAAGCTGCACCGTTATGCAATGATTGGGTTTCACTCGATAGCGTGCAAACGTCGAGTCGATCGATGCCAATAATCCAGGCGGAAAGTTTTATATTACTGCATAGCGTATACGAGGCCAGTATTGGATCCGGCTGCAGTATACATATAAAGCGTAATTTGGTCTGCGGTGAAATTTTTCCTCCATAGGAACTTATTTACGAAACAAAGTTAGTCCGCGCTGTTAGCGGCATATCGACATTCAATTTCAGCAGTATATAGGTTGCGTTATTTCGCGCTACATAAAAACTGCGTTGAATAATTGAAAAATCTCTCGCGTTATCCTGTGCAAAGCGCGAAAACCTCGAGTTATGAATTCACAATGAAAGTATAATAGCACGCGACATCGCAGACGTGTAAGAAATCTTGGAAACGTTGAAAAGTCAAAGTCGTCGAGTGACATAATATCCGCTCTTTGATAAACATTGACTCTTCTGTAGAGCTGGCACGACGCGGAAGTTTAGTCCATAAGCAACGTTACCAAGACACTTTTTGTAACATTGGCCACAGCTCGAAATCCACCTATAAAATAACGACGCTGAGTACAGTTAAAAAAAAAAATAATAACAACTCGTCAAACTTAAATTTAGCGCTGTTCGAAGCCAACATTTTTATAAACGAAATATCGTTCCGATTCCTCGGATCATCCCGAAATACGGTGATTCAATTACATGCGATCGCATTTATAAAGCTCGAACGTCAGAGCGACTCGCCGTTTTATAATTAATCCGCGGAAACTCCGAACGCACACTACTCGGTTATTTCAATTACGTCCGATGTCCAATCAGCCAGTCTCATACTGTCGCCACAAAAAGTCTACACGGCTCCGAAATAATCTTCCGGCTACTGATGCACTCACGCAGAAACTCCTATGTAATATCATGTGTATATAAAGAAAAAAGGTCGCGGGCTCACCTTGAATGCGTATAACCTCCGAGACCGTCTGCGCGATTAATTACCCAGACAGTCCGGCGCACACGCGACATAGTCGGCCAAATTTTCTTCTAATCAACAGACCTGCGCTGTGCTTTCTCGGGGTCTCTCTCCGAAAAAGAATCTAAAGTCGTCGTCGTCATTTCGGCCCCTAATACTTTCGCAATGGGCTAACTCGATGTGCAGCGTCGGCGCGTTCGTATATTTATTTTCGAAGCTACTTGGCTCTCGGCCCGCGCGAGACGATGTAGCCGGCCTTTTCGAAAATACGCCGCCTTCGCGCGCGAGCTGATTTAGGGGATACTGACCGACTATTTCGATTCATCGCCGACGCCGCTGTGTCGCCTTCTGGCCGTATACTCCCCTAACACCGTTCGTTGCGGGCACACGCGAGCCGCGCTTTTGTGTTATTAGACGCTGCATGCGGGTGATATACGCGGACAATGCGCTGCTGCTGCTGCTGCGGCTTATATACTGACTCGCGGTCTTTTGTATACTTGTACTCCGGGGTTTTTAATTTTCGAGAGCGTAGATTGCTTTCCAGCTGCGGGTCATACTGGCTTGAATTTTTTTCTACGTTTCTCTTGCTGATGGAAATACAGGCGCTATGTGATTGATGTTGGTGATACATGCAGGATACGTATACATTAAATGAGGGAACATTCTTTTCTCTTTTATCATTGAAATACATACAGATAAGTTTGAGTCAACTATTTCTATGGACAAATGATTTAGAACAGCATTATGGGATACACCTTCTTCTGAAAAAAATGCCACGGATAAACCCATACGCTTCATGATTAAATAGAGATAACTGTAAAGCTGTTGGTACCATTCATATGACACTTACATTGTTCGTTGATGCTTGGGCAATGCTGTAAGGATGGCAAAATATAAAAATAGCCCGTCGCGGCGTCACTATATTTCATGCGAAGATACTTATATTTATGAGAGTAAAGGTCGTACGCGACTATAAAAAAATATATACGTCTGCGTGCAGAAATACGTTTTATCGTTTCTTCTGGAAACGAATTTCATATTCCTCTCCTTATATACAATACTAAACATAACAATATTTTGGGCGACAGGGTCAATGTAATTTACGATGCTTTGTGTTCTTCGAGTTTATACTAATTGATTATATTTGTGCGAAGCAGTGACTGAAAATTTTAATAATCGTTATTTTCTTTGTTGTGTTGTAGGGAGGATTCGCAAGAGTTTACCTTATCACGGACATCGCGACGAGAAAACAATACGCTTGTAAAATTATTCCAAAGCATCAGATGCAGAAAATCCATATGCAAAAGGTAGGAATAAAAATTTCCGACTGCAGAGTCGGATTTGAATATTTATATATCGCTTAGCGGGCAATACAGGCGGGAAAAAAGTTCGATTCCCATTCACTGACTTTCCCTGAATATATACCATTTATCGACGAAATGTTCACGAGACACGAAAGCCCGTTACGCGTGACGACGAAATTTTAACATTGAAAATAATACTGTTATTTTTACCTATGTTCTCAACCAGATCGCTCGCGAAATCATGATTCACAAAGAGTTGAATCATGTAAACGTCGTACAGATGCATCATTATTTCGAGGACACCCTGAACGTCTACATGCTGCTGGAGGCCTGTCCGAAAAAGGTAAATCTCGTTTTACGTCTGCAAATGACTTTTGCATCTATATGTACCTATGTATTCTATCGCGATTTCGCCAAGTCTGCGTCACGAACTTGTTCGCACTGGCGAGTCTTTCTCGTAGATACCTATACACATTCCTGTCGTAAGTTGTATGTCATCGTTTATATTACTGTTAGGTCTGTGACGTTACGTTTTCTGTAAACTATGAAACCCGTATACTCGCTGATGACGAACAAAGAATTTTGTAGTCGATTATACTATACGGGGAAATGCATTTTCAGAGCGAATGAAAAAGAAATACTGATGCGTTTGGAATTTTGGAAGATTTCTTTTACGTCTTCAGCATAAATAAAAATCATTGAACTGAGAACGGTGCATACTAAAAGTCGGTTACAATGTGAGCTACGAGCACGCGATATATCATGCTTGATAAAAATAAAAATAAAATCGTGTTGCTTCTGCTTTCTTCGGTATTTTACAACGTATCACAGTTACCTCAGCGTAGTATACGACTGTAATAAACGAGGCGACGTAATTTAGGATGAGAAATATTAAAATTGCTCTGCGGATTATCAAATTTTACGGTCCGACATGTTTACGGTTATTCCCGGAGCTTTGAATTTTGCAAAGGTCCGAAACAAATCTTATAAATCTTAATTTCATCGGCATAAGCGCGATTTTACGAAACATAAAGCCCTTCCAGCTAGTTATGAGTGAGCAGCATGCAATGTATGACTATACATCAATACTCTGAAAAGAACGAAACTTCCTATGAATTTTAAAACTTTCAATGCATACAAATTCACAGATAAAGTGTACAATATAGAAGTTGGAATTGCGTGAATATTTTGAATCTCTCTGTTTCTCTCTCACACAAACAACTTTTGCGGGAAATTTTCATTGCAAATGTTTCGTTCATCATGTATACAGTCGACTCGGCAATGAAAACGCTCATAAACCTTTATGGTTCAAAAGCTAAAATATCGTTTAATCTAGAATTCTCATTTTTGCAACCCTATATAATAAAACCTCACTGCAGTTGAATCCTACGCACACAGTATACAATTTTTTAATTTTTCTCGGTCCATTAAGACGTCCCGCCTAATAACAGGCTTTATCCGTACACCGCACATCCGCACAGTTGCCCGCGTGAACAATTGTCAAACAGGGAACGCAAAGGAAAAAGGAACCCTTTGACTCCATTGATATCTCTACAAGCACCGTATAGAAACCGCACTTCCTCGCGCGCTTCTATATATAATGTTTTCATTTTTGCAAAGCATATCCACAGTACCGCTACAACAAATTGACCATCGACGCCTCCTCGAAAAGCTACCTATGCAAACTACGCTCGCTCTTAAATTACCAAGCATATATACATATAAAAAGAGAATAACCAACGAATTATCCAGTTGCAATTTCCTGCCGCGCGTTCACTCGTCCGCAATATCCCGGCTAAAAAAGAATCGATATTTTTCTCGCGTCCAACCCGTTCTCTCCTCCTCTTTTTTCCGTATAATATACATCGCGCGCGCGCGAGAGAGTGCTGCACCCTCGCGCGCGGCTTGCGGTACCCGAGATCACGCGAGGTCGTCGCCGCCGCCGCCGCGAGAAAGAGAGAAGCAACGGGGAAGAAGACTAGCCATAAGCATTCCGGTTCGGACGACGTTTTTACGACCTTGACCCGAGTGAGAGCTCGACTCCTCCGCTGCGCAGAAAAAAGAAATCGGCGACAGTTAGCTACTGAGTACAATTGCGCGGATACAGTACATGTATAGAACTATAAATAAAGCACGATAGTGAGAGACAGTGTTTTATTTCGTAGGTCGGGACGACCTCGCCGGAATGCACTTCCTCGTTTAGAACGTCTCGCTGTAGTCGCGGTCCACGATGGACTATTTTTTCCTCGCCCGTCTGACGATCTCAAAAGCCCGCGCTTGCATTTGTGTATGCATGTATATGAAAGCTGAGAGGAGCTTTTTCGTTTGGGAATATATTGCGCTTGACTTTGCCTAACGAAGCAGCTCGCTGCTGCGCATGTCGGTTGTAATTCTTTATTAATTGAGCGAGGTAAAAAAGTGCACCGCCGCGGAGACCAGCGAAATTAAATTATTCATAAACTACGGCGTTCTTAACTAAACTCGATTGGCTCATTACCATTGAATAATTATAACACTATATGCATAACAAATATACACGCATGTAATAACGAGCGAACTCAGCCGTCAAAGCGAGCCGTAAAAATTCAACGAAAACCGAAAGGCTTAAGGGGGCATTAATCATACGATTAGTCACGATGATAGTTGTTATAGGCGCGCAGGTATACATACCCGCGTGCTTTAAATACAGAAAGTGCACAGTGTGCCTGTGTGTCCCGGTCTCGTTGGCCGCACGTGTGTCTGTGAATATGCGCCCAGGTGCAAGGATCTCATAAATTTAGATAGAACGACCGCCTGTCCGCATTGCATCTTACGACATTCTTGCGCGCGCCGGACTATTCAAACGCTCGGTTTATAATGTGCCTACTTGTATATAGATATTGTGTCTACGCCGCGATTTTTTTAATATATACTTTGTATTTTATGAAATTTCATAGCGACGGAGGGTCGCTCGAGTCTGAGTATTTTGACTTTTGTGTTTTACGCCGGGCTCGGCGATTAATAAATTTTTTTTCGACTCGACGTTCTACCGTCTGAAAATAGCCCGTTTCTTTTTTAGTAAGTAGATCAGACGCAGTTAGCGACGGAAATAGTTTTGGTAAAAGAAAAACAACGAGAGCTGTGTTTTTCTTTCATCTATATACAAGAGAAGGTTTACAGGCCCGTCTCAATTTGAAGATAATAAATTTCTTTCTCAACCTGCTTGACGAAGTGCATCCCACACACGCACACGGTGTCGCGCGAGAAAATTTGAAAATTCGTCGGTGACACCAGCTCGTATCTCAAGAGCTTCGCTAGTTTTTCGTATATAACCCGCAGCGCTGCGTGGCCGTTTTTAAACGACGGCATACGTTATATATAGCGAGGGACTAGCGGTCCGTCCGATAATCGAAGAAGCTCGAATATAAACCGCCTGATGATGCAATAGCGGATACTTCCGAGGTACTTACCCTTGCGGGATTTCCTCTACGCGAGTGATCTTAAAATACGGAGCGACGACCTTGAAGTCGAAGAATTATTTTTCAAAACGTCGTTTATTAATGCAAAAAAAAGGTGTAGATAACGACTTTACTACACGATGACTCTGACTGTATAAACCCATTGCACTATATATTTGAGAGAAAGGGCGCTCTGGTATTGTATATGGGCGAAGGGTTGGAGGAAGGATAAATCGTAAAGAATTCGCGTCTCGGCGGCTTTCCAAGAAGCCGCCGCTGAGTACAGACTCGAGGGAGCTCGGATTCCCGAGGATCTGACTAATCCGTTGCTTATGCTTTGTCCGTTTCAGAGTCTCGTGCACGTGCTGAAGTACCGGGGCAAGGTGACGGAGCCCGAGGCACGATACTACATGAAGCAGATGGTCACGGGCGTAGCTTACATCCACTCGCAGAAGGTCATCCATCGGGATCTCAAGCCCGGAAACATGTTCCTCTCCGAGAGGATGATCGTCAAGATCGGAGACTTTGGTCTTGCTACTCAGTCGGATGGACAGAGGCGCAGAGTGTGAGTCGATCTTTTTTCCAGAGCGATTATGCGCATTATGTACACCCGTCGAAGAAAACAAGCGAAGAGTCGAAGCGTGCGAGATACTTTCAGTTTTATTCCTTCGTGCGTGTGTGCATTATGTGTTACATGCAAAAGTGTACCACGCTGCCGAATCACTGTAATTACGCGAGCCTCGCGCACTCACAGCCTCTACAATTGATACATACCGCACGCGCGAGTAGCATATGATTGCACACACACAAACACACACAGATAATCCACGATAGAGAAAGCTATACCCAAGCATCGGGTAAATCGATTGAATAACGAACCGCGTATATATTTTTAGTGCAAAGCTCGACATTGAACGTTCTCGATCACCTTTGCTTATCTATTTATACGCTTTCTCTCTCTCCCACACGGGCATATGCGCGCGCGCATATACACTTACCTGCCGATTTCCTATCGGGAAATCCGTCGGAGCGGAAAGCTGATGTGACGTCACCGCACACGTGCACCTTCTAACAGATATATATCTATATAACGAGTATGCAACTTGCCGTTCCGCGAGAGACTCGGCACTGTGTGATTCACGCGTTTGCTCTTAACTGTAACTCCAGCGTCTGTATACATATCCTTGAGGCTCATATACTCGTCTGATAAAATCGTTGTCGAGACCGTTATGCAGATAATCCGCGAGAGGAATGTGTGTGTGAGTAACGCCTTTTTTTTCTTGGGGGTAATCGCTGAGATAAGAGTGTCGTTATATTACGCTCAACAATGAAGGCGTAGGTATTATAATATATTGTATAGCTTCGGTGATAGTTTCATCAATGAAGCGGTATCGGATGGTACGCGGGTAATTTTAGAAAATTTATCATATGAAGCGGCGTACACGTTCATTAAAAAGTTCCGACGAGCGAGGAATAATCGATTTTCATTGAGCTTTTATTATCATAAAGGTGGGCGCTGGCTTTTAAACACTTTGTTTATTATAACAACACTTTACCAATGAGCGTAAAATGTTCGACAAAGGGAACTTTGCCGATGAAAGAAGGAAAAAAATTAACGATTTTAAAATAATTTACAGAACGATATGCGGCACGCCGAACTTCATAGCGCCGGAGGTGCTGTTCAAGCAGTCATACAGCTACGAGGCGGACGTCTGGGCACTGGGCTGTATCCTCTACGTGTTACTGGTCGGTCAGCCACCCTTCGACTCGTCCACTCTCAAGGAAACGTACTCGCGTATCTGCAACCATCGCTACAAGGAGCTCGACGACACGATGGCTTCGCGGGCCGGTCAGGAACTGGTGCGTTGGCTGCTGCAGCCCAATCCCGGGCTCAGACTACCTCTCGATCTGGTCAAAGAACACCCGTACCTCACCCAAGAGTACGTGCCTGCTACACTACCCGATAGCTGCTGCTATCAGGCACCGAGACTCTCCTTTGCCGAGAAGACGTCCGCGCTTACGAGCTTCTCGTCCAGTCTCAATTTCTCACAGGCTCAGCACAATCTCAATCAGGCGAGTTACCGAAATGGCTTTACCGATTGTTAGCATGAATTTTTAACGTCCATTTGAGCCTTTTTTCGTCCGCGTCGTAACGTGCGAGCGGTAGGCATGTTTCCTTTACGTGCACGTGCGGAGCTGGAAAGGATATGCGCGGCGAGGGAATAAAAGCGAGTAACAGCGTAATTGCGTATAAAGCGTATAATACGATTTACCCTTTTCCTTTCTTCGTGCTATCCATATGTTCTCATGGCTGTAAAAGCAGTATATGCTAATTTTTCGGCTTATGAAAATTACCGCGCTGATAATGACGTAATTGCCGAGCATTATATACGGACGTAAGAATTCGCATTGTTCGCGTGTAGTAAACAACGCATGCTTTTACTTTTCAATAAATAGCTAGTGATTTTCTGCATTTTTCATTGAACGAAATATATCAAACCAACAGGCGAACCATCAGCACGATCAAGCGATCCAGTCGCAGAACAATCAAGCAGCCGCGCAATCCCAGGACGGCAAAAAGTCCAAGAAGAAGAAGAAGGTATCGAGCTGGCTGGTGAGCTGGCACCTGCCAAAACTGCCGCGCTTCCGTCAGAGGATCAGCAGCGTGCTCTGCCTCGAGTCTCGTAAGAAGCAGCAGCAAGTGTTGGGTGTAGGCGTGGCTGAGGACGCGACGAACCTCTCAAGTGCCCAGATCCAGTTGATGAGCCGGGCGCTCGAGGACTGCTTGGTCGCGGTCGCCAAGAGCACCATTAACAAGACCCGATGCAACCCGTCCCTCGTAGACGACTTTGCACCGCTCTTTGTCACCAAGTGGATCGACTACTCCAATAAGTATGGTTTGGCTTTCCAGCTGTCCGACAGGTCCGTCGGCGTGCTCTTCAACGACAGCACCAAGATGAGCTTCACTCACGATAGGAAGTACGTCCGGTGCATTGATTTCTTTTTAACGTTTGTTTTATATGGCTTACCACACAATGGATGTGTATCTACACTTACGAGTATTATCATAAATGAAAGTTAAATAGTCAGCCTTAAATGGGCGGCTTCCGATGTCATTTTTTTTTGAAGGCTTGTTTGCTTTTTGTTGAGCACAAAACCCTTGGAAACTCTTTTTCTTAGAAACTCGTAATTAGACCTGAAAACGATAAATTTTTCGGAGTAATATTATGCTTGGAAAAAGACCCTTATAAATGCTCGAAATGATCATTATTAGTTGTCAGGCTGTATTTTCATTGAAACACTACAGTTGCAATTACTTGGTATGTTCTGCAAACTACGCAGTGCTCTCCGATAAAACTACTTTTAATAATTATAGTATTATATTAACGTTATCCTCAATTAATGTTTCTGAAAATTCTTCGCTTGTATATTTACTTCGTACAGCGACGATCGAAACACGCAATTTCAAAGTTGCACGGCTTTGCTTTCGCCTCTGTAATTATTGTCATCGATACTGGCATATTCCTTTTCAAAGTAGTATGATGATACACGAGTCGACACACATCCATATATATTTGTGCTTTAAAAACGCGACATTATATTATTTTCACTCGTTCTTCTGATATTACTGTCTCGGCTTTGTTCGACTATCTGCGTGGGTATATATTAGCATACATTAGTCTGTGCACTTATTCTTTGTTTTATTTGTTCGTTTCTGTTATCCTATAACACTACAATGTGTTTATTGTAAAGTTCTTGTGAAAGAAAGCATTTTTTTTCGCACAGCACAACACTCACAGACGTTATTGTTTGCTCATTTCATTTCACACTTTCGGCTAAAATAATAAAAGGGAAATTGCAACATGCTAACGTGTATGCTTTTTAAAAATTAAAAATGTGAAAATATAATTCAAGGTATTTTCATGTATATTTAATGAAATGTTTTAGACGAGTGGAGTACACGACGGCGGACGACGAAATAACGAGATACAATAGGGAACGGAACGTACCCACGCATTTGCAAAAGAAACTCGATCTACTGCTGCATTTCACCGACTACATGGACAAACACCTAACTGAAGGTGAGGTTTATGAGAACTTTGCTCTCTGAATAAATATACTTGTTACATTTTACGTATTAAGGAAGTTAAATCGCGTAGTTTAATTTATTTAAAAAAACACTTGTTTCCAATTTCGATTATTTGATCTTCTGAAAAATATATGTTTATACTATCTCTTCTAAACATAAAATATAACCGAAGACGATAAAGTCATAGAAATATTAAAAAGAAAATAAAAGCTTCGCGACTGGTCCATAACCCGTTCTCAAGGAAACTGCTGGCTTATCGGATTTTACATAAAAATGACTAAATATTCCAATTGCTTGATAGGTGGCGAAGTCACTGAGCGAGTTGAGGGCCAGGGTGCCGTGCAACGGACATCGCGGACGAGCAGCGTACCTCTGATGAGCCGCTGGTTACGTACGAGCAAGGCCATTGTCATGGAGCTTAGTGGACCCCTTCTCCAGATGAACTTTTTCGATGACCACACGAAGCTCATCGTGTCTCAGGAGCTGCCCCTGCAACAGCAGCAAACTCGTGGTGGCAACAGTAGGTCGGGCTACCTGGTGACATACATCGACTGCGAGCGTCGCGCTTCGACTTTCTGGCTCAACGATTTGCGCGACTATGGCTGTGCCCCGGAGTTGCACGAGCGGTTGCTTTACATCTATAAGGTCGCTAAGGATTTCGCCGAACTTGATGCGGGTCGGCGACACTAGGCTGTGCCTGTCTCTCTTATCCTCTCTGATTTTCTTCGGGTTAGTTCCATCCACGTGCATATTATGGGGAAAATAACGCGTTGGCAATCGAGTTGTGGATTGACTTTTCAGACTCTCTGGGGACAAGCCCAGTACCTTTGGTATTAAGCGGATCAATTGAATACCGTGTATTGTAAAGGCGTAGCAGTGATTTAGTAATGTGCCGTGGTTTTTTCACCATCTTCGATCTTCTGCTAATAGGATAGTCACTATAGGGCTGTGGACGTATTAAGGAAAAAAAATTTGACTAGTTAAATTAGTCGAAGAAGACTGAATCATTGTTTCTCAATATTACAACTAGAAAGGGAACAAGAAAAAGAATAGAATCGTCGCTTCTATGTTGAAACATCTCATGTTTTAGTGTTACATTGTGAATGTAATATTAAAAAACGTTATTTTCTATAAAAGTATGCTTATAGTATTATTTGCTGTCGATTGTTTTTCTTCAAGAAATTCATATCGTTGACTCAGGTAGACGACCAATTACCCAAGTCAAAAACTAAAGCAATAAGATAACGTACGATTTTTTCCGATACAATAATAGTATGTAAAAGAATGAGTCAACGTATCATGAAGTGTTCTTAAACACCACGAAAATCAGAGAGGTAGGTGCATAAGAAGACTACACTGTCGCAGTGTGTCGCTTAATGTAAACTTAGTTTTTTGTGCCGAGAGCAGAAACATTGTTGCTTGGTTATCGCGGTGATCTGATCTCGAACTTAAAAGGTTGATAAGAGGAGTGTTATGTAGGGTTAGAGAGTACTGAAGGATGCTTTGCACCAGGAATTACTTAGTCGAGGAGATATACTTGTATAATGACCTTTTCAAAGCCACTTTGCACTTGTTGAAAAATAACGAAAATTGGTTGTTGATCCCTAAAACCCTTTATTTTTAACAAAGTCATTGTCGAATCAATATTCATCGAGTATTGGTTATTGAGAACAGGTCATTGAATTAGCTTTTTCTGTGATCCATACACGCGAGTGTACGTCCGAGTGCCAAAAGCAGATATGCAAGCATCCTTCTGTGTCAAGAACGTTTTTCGTTATTGTAAGTTGATTTATTCTGCCATTGATTTGAAATGCGTGCAAGAGAGTGAATCTTAAAATTTAGCGGTCCAAACCTATTGAAACGCACATTTGGTATGGTAAAAGACAGTCGATGCGTTTGTTAATTAGTAAATTTATCGATTGTTTTTAGAAGGAGCCGTTATCGATTCAATCAATCAAATATTTCCAACTACGAACACGCTGTAAGCCCAGTCTTTCCGACCCATTCATTATTCAGCCTGAGCTGGGTGAATAGCATTCACTTAACTAATGGACGGATTTTGCATTATTCAAAGCAGATATCTGTATTCCATATTCGTTACTCAAATCGATTGATCTTATGAATCTATAATATCAATATGATCGAGTAAGCAGATTCAATTGATTGATGTTTTTATTTAAGGGGATGAACTTATAAATTAAGCAATTCGAATGATTTTTTCATCGAGATAATAGCAACACAATTTGCATGATTGTATTGTTTTATTATCTCAATACTTCAGTTTTTCTGTTAATAAGTAGAGGACATTCCTACGTAGGGATAAAGATGAATATTTTCATGAATATCTCATTGAATAATCAATAACGTCCATGAATCAAGCACCCATGAATAGTTAATTAACAGTAAAGCGAATTAACCGGTTGATTAACAAATTTAACCAAAACAACGACGATGTGATAATGATTGATTAATCGAAAACTTCGATAGTTTCATAGAAAAATATATATATATATATATGCTACGTTTGGTACCCTCAGTATCGCGTACACATATACTTTATAGGTGCGAAAAAAAGTGTGAGGATGAAAGAATGAGGATTGTCCAGGTGCTCAAACTGCGTGCGCCTCCTAGTCAAGCGTTCTCCAAGTGCGCCTAGGAATAACGAAGAAGAGAATTATAAACAAGAAGTAGACAAAAAAGAAAATAAGCCCTCTTGCGTAGGGCACTTGGCAGAATCACACACTGCCAGCAGCCCCAATACTGCGTGATCATGGAAAAATCCGTACGGGTGTGATATATTGTGTATTATCGAACTTTGCCGACACAAAGTTCGCTATTATGCGAAGCGAAGAACTTGCGATAATGTCGACGAAGTGTAATGTATAGTAATCCGGCGGTGGATAAGTCCGTAATGACCGGAGAGCTTGAGTGATTCGAGTGTTACATTGTAGTATGATAGGCTAGTTCTGACATACTAAGTTTTTGTGTAATATGGATGATCGATTTAATAGCCCTCTCGTTATAGAATTACGGTTTACTACGACTGATTCAATCCATCTTCGTCAAATTGCTTTCGGCGAACGAAGAATGGTATTACGGTTTTTATAAAGTACTCATACAAAATTTTCTCTCCAATGAAAAATACTTGTAACATTCATCTATTATGGTATGTTAAATATCTTTAGTATTTATCAGCAGATTTATTGGATCAGTGGTGCATACAAATTATATATTGTTACAACATTTTTGTTAAAGATTCTGATTTATTATAAATAGTTGGAATTTAAAAGTTCACTGTTTGTTTAAAAATTGACAATTGGTATTGTGTATTTACAATATTAAAAAGTATGTTTATTGATACAAATATAGGCTATAATTACAATTATAAAAGATTTATTTTCTTGTTAGAATAAACGAAATTGTATAAATCCTAAACACTCGAATAGCTTAAGTTTTTGATCGAGCACAGTTTTAAAACGAATAAATAAGATGAAGGGAATAACAGGCGCCAAGCTCGAAGCTTTTTGTTCGAGCTTACGCTTGAAAAGTAAAGCGCCAGGTGGTTAATAAAAATATATTCGTGCATTGTTATTTCTCTTTAAATATATTATAGCGTATATCGTATAATTAAGTATAAGTTACACTTATTATCAACGTTATCAGTAATACTTCGTACTTGAATTATAAAAAGTCAAAAGGAGTATGTACTTTGTAAAGTCGATAATTTCGAGGCTCGTAGAGTGGATGAAAAAAAGGGAACGAGTGTCGAAGAAAGAAAAAAAAAGAAGTAAATCGATTTTTATCGAAACGAGTCTTTATTTCTATATATATATATGTAGAGTTTGTATACCTTGAACATATAGTGTTAAAGCAAACTGTTAGCGTTTTTATTTGTTTGCGATCAACCCTGCGTGGATTCACGAGTTCGATCGCACAAGGGTCGACCCTTTCATCATGTATACTACAAAATATAAAGTAAAGTCGAAAGTCGTCTTACATATAATTACCATGAGAAAATCGTTAGTTAGCCGTTATGTTCGTTACATACATATAGTAGGAAGAGTGCGAGAGACAAAAATTTAGCGGCGTTGTCATAACGAAAACCAGTAAAAAGAAGTCGACTCTGGAATATTTGAAAATAGCAACGCCGCGACCTTTATTTTTTACCGGAAATTTTCTCCAAGTTGCGAGAGCTCGAGAGTGAAAATAAAAAGAAGGAAGACGACGATCCGCTGCGCCATTGAGAGTTGTTCACGCGAGCCACTCGATCGCGTGCAGCGCGACAAGAATCTCAATAAAGAACGTCGTAAAGATCTCAAGGTCGAATTTTGTGTTTTTTTTCTTGTATAACCTGTCGCCATTGTTCCGTTTCATTCATGCTTTACTGAATGGACTTTCCCTTTTAAACTCCTTGACGACGTGCTCCTGTTAACATATTTCTGCGCGTCATGCATAATTCACAAAGTAACTGCTATGGCTTTCGTACGTTAGTTTTGTTTGTTATTGTAGGTGAAGGAAAATAATAGTTAAATTTATCAAATTTATTACAACGCAATGATTATAATATATTATGGTAGAATATTCAATACATAAATTACAAATGTCTAATGGTCATAAAAATTCATTTACGAATACAAAATAATTAAATTCAAATAAAAATAGCTGCGCGAGATGCATTAAAATTTCACATACTCACGCATCGTCTACTTAAATCAAAGCACTGCGAATCTTATATTTTTTAACCACAGCGCTTAAGTTCTTTCAATCAATAACCTTATTTTTATTAAAATAGGCAAACACTTGTACTTAAATTAATGAGCATAGCATCGATCCGTGCACATTCCAAAGCTATACACGTTTGCCTTGTTAAGAATTTTATGTATTAAAACTTCTTTAGTTCTCAGTCGTAATTACGATTTCATTTTTGAACTTAGGTTATTACTCCGCGCGTGAATTAAAAGAAATTACATCACGGTTGTCAATTAATTAAATCATGTGTACCCTTATTAAAAACAATTTTGAAAAAATAACAACACACAACAAAGTGTGTACACATAAAAAACGTTTTAACAAAAAGCTATTTTTACATTTAAAAGAGACGTGACTAGTCAAAACACTACAACAAAAAAAGTGCAAAGGCATATTTAGCCATCTTCATCGAGGTTCTGACCTCTAACATCTATGCTGATTATGTAACTTTAGCGATGCATCTGCCGCTCGTTGTGTCCTTAATCTGTCTTGCAGTTCTGAAAACTCTATAATTTCGAGAATTTTCTTCCGGGGTAGATTTATCGAATGTTTTTTAGAGTACTGAATATGATATACGGCATCTTGGATATATTTTTTATCGGCATCGCTTGCACTTTTATCTTCTAACAGAATATTCAATTGCTTTTCGCAATATTGAAGGAGCAAATCAAACGGCAAATCCGCCACAGGCCCATACTGCTTGTATAGCGGCGAAGACGACAATGGAATCTTTGTGGGTGTATGAGATTTTTTTTTTTCATAAATTGGCCATCTTGTGCGACCCTCGACGATTGATTTTGGGTTCGCAGCTGTGATCATCAGGAATAAATATTATTAGCATTTGACGCTGCGATTATTCCGCAGAGTATGATGTAAACAACACGAGGAAAAATTGTAAACATCAAGTAAAATTTTGAATATCATACGTACCGGTTGAAGTATCGACTGATTCGTTTGTTCGATTTATTGACTTATCGATTGCGCCCGGGCATTCGACATTTTGCAGGAGTTCGGACGCCGATGTATGCTCTTCTTTCCCCCCTTGTGAAATGTCCTTTGTCTCCAGAACTCGTGGAAGATCGGCCGATTTTTTGTCGTACGGCCGCCAAGATGATAAATCGACCGGGCTTTCGCAAACGGTATTCTTTAACAGGTCAAAATCTTCGCGTAAGTAAGAGGCTTTTGAGGAGGCTTCTTCTCGAGCTCCTTCTATGAGCAATTCTGTTGGCTCCTTTGCCTCTTGAGCGTGTGGAAGATCGGCAAATTGATTGTGGGAAAACGACGAAATCGGCAAATAAATTAAATCGTAATCGCTACTTGTTACATTAACCTTCGTCGCTCCTGTGACTGGTTCTTCATTATTCTGCCAGGAATTGTTGACTTTTTCCGACAAATCAGTTTGCGTACGATAATTAATTCTTCTTTTTATCGGTTTGATGAGCTCCGGCGATTGTTGGCACCGATAATCCATGATTGTTTCTCGAATATAGTTGTTATTTCTAACTTGCGCGCACGTCACCGATCTTCGCTTCCGACCGCGCAGCGATTTTAATTAAACAATAATTCGACAACCGATATCCTGCACTGCGATATCGAGGAAAGTTTATGTAGAACAAAGTATCTTCTCCCTACTCGTTATATTTACGCCTGCCAAATTAAGACACCGTTTTCATCTCCTTCCACGAACGAGGTTAATGCTTATTGGTGCACACGAATTTGACTGTATAATATATAAACAATATGGCTCTTCATATTTCAAGGTTTATAGATTTCTGTTGACAGATGAATTTAAGTCGCTTCGACACAAAGATAATAACAGTAAGCATTAAGCATAACTATATATTATGTCTTGTAATTTTTTGAGAGGCAGACGTTTTTTGTAGAAGTTTGAAACAACGAGTTGATACATTTATTATATTCTTTACTGAACTCTTCGATTGTTATTTAGGATTATATTTCAAGTTAACATTTATATAGCTTGTAAATATTTCTACGTGAAATATAATAATTGGTGAACTTTAGCTTAGTCGCAACTGTCGATTGAAATTATGTTGCCACTACAAAAGAAGTGCACACGACCACATTATCTAATCGTCAGTTACGATCGCCTCGCGTAAAACACTTATCCCGATCGTGTGCTTCATTGCGCAGACCGAAATATTATTTATTTCGGAGATTCTTACTATATATCGAGTTGTAGAGAAAATAATTTTATATATTAGTTATGCAAATATTTTCCAAATACAATAATAATTAATTATTTTTTACAGATTTTAACAAAGACTGGGCTTTTGTAATTGCTACTGCTGCAGAAATATTATTATTGCAAAATCACTTGAAGTGTATTCTAAAAATATTGTTCTTTTTATACTATAAGAAAATATAATACATACATCAATTTAGCTATAGAGAGTTTAAGAGTATATTATATATATATATATATATATATATATATATATATATATAATTTTATTATTCGTATCGTATCACAAAAAAATGTATTACATTTATAGATTGTTATAATTTCGAAAAATCGTGGAAGTAAAAAAATTAATAATTCTAATTAGATTCATTTCAAATATGTATGTAGATTTATCGTAGAATTGTTATTGGAATGTTAAACTAAATTTAAAGTAGATCACGAAACATTTGTCTAAAGCTTGAAATACATCCGTTAGTACATAATATTATCGTCGCTTTCTACAAAACCTAGCACAATTAAAAGAAGGGTTTCTTTTAATTTGCCAGTTTTTTAGTAAAAGAGATTTATCCAGGTTCTGCTACATATATAATTAATAACATTGATTCGTATATGTAAAATAAGAAATGCATGCCACGATAAAAGGTATAACTTATCTACAATTACAAGTTACCGTATTGACTAATAACTATATATCCCTTACAAATATACTTCGTTAATAAACAATATACGATTAACGTGAAAATTCTTTTTGGCATAAGTAGATGAAGGCACTGAGAATCGCGGATAAATATATAGATAGCAGCGCGTTGTCCTTGATATTTATATATACAAAATGGTCCCTTGCAAGAAACTGCAAATAAAATCGATGAATCACGAGGAGGCTGAATTCCGCACGGAACAATACGTTTCACAATGCTCTTCATCCTAAAACTCGTATTGCGTGACAACGATGAAGATCTTGGCGACTGCGCTACCGGCGAACGCGCCGTTAGGGCTGTATATCTCCATGGAGAACTCGAGCTCGATGTCCTGGGGCCCCTGGAGACTCTGGACCATGACGAGAACGGCCTGACTGGGGAAGGGTCGTCGCAGCGCGAAGCAGGACTCGGTGGCTGGCAGCACGTGGGGCGGCGCTCGTGCACGAATGAAGCCGATGCTGAAGCGCACAGTTGAGCCTGGCAGGTTGTAGGCGCCGCGCATCGTGAAAAGATCGACCTGGCCCGTCTTTACGGGGATCGGATACATCGACACTATCGCGATGTAGTTGTACGTGTAGTGGGCCGGACGCTGGAAGCAGGCGAGGTCGTTCACCGGACAGTACGGACTCTCGCGTACGCATCGGCTGTAATAGACGAGTATTTAAGTGGTATAATTATATTTTATTCAGTTTGTAATTTTTTTTAATTCATCAATGAGCGAATCTTAGAGAGAATTTTATATTAGTTGCCAAATTACCAAATGAATATTTAAATCATATAAATATGTTTGATTCGTTGAAAAATCACACCTGCGAATTATTTTTGAAAAATGTATAGTATACGTACTTTTTTCTTTGAGGATCTTTTACGTAACCATCCGGGCAATTGATTTTGTTGCATTTAAAACCACCTCTGGTGTTTTGACAAAGCTCTCCGCCCCTGCACACGTTTCCATCGGCACACTCGTCGATATCTGCAACAGGAAATCACATGTAATTGCGTCAATTTAATGCCTCAATTTGAGCTTTTTAGAAACGCTAATTTACTGTGTTAAATGCTCTCTCGCGCCTCTTAAACCTAAAAAGAATATAGAACAAGCCTGAACGTTGCAAGGTCCGTTAAATTGCAAGCGCGCAAGCAGACACGAGGTCAAGGCTAAATGAGCGTCCCCGCTAATGTATAATATTTTTTTCACTATTCTGTCTTGTTCATATTAAAAACGGAAATCAAAATTTCAACATACATTTTTCAGGCTCTTTATACCGTGTGCCATGTTGTAGTCAATAAATAATAATTTTGTATAACACTAAAACTAATTTCGTACAATATCATATCCCTTTGATATACCTACCCTGACAAGTGCGCCCATCGCCGCCGAGCTTGTAGCCCTCGGGACACCGGCAGATGTAGCTTCCAGGTGTGTTATCGCAGAAGCCAACGCATAGATTATTCTGCTTGAACTCGGTGCACTCGTCGACGTCCTCGCAACTACGGTTATCGGACTTGAGACGGTAGCCGTATCTGCAGCCGCACTTGTGACCTCCCCAGGTATTATAGCACTCCTGCTGACAGGTGCCAGAGTTGACGCGACACTCGTCGATATCGTGGCAGCTGCCGGTTGAATCGTTCTCGAAACCAGGATCGCAGATGCACTGGAACGAACCCGGACTGTTGACGCAGCGACTGTTGCTGCCGCAGACGCTTCGGCCTGGAAGCGCGCACTCGTTCACGTCGACGCAGTCGTGGTTGCTACCGACCTGATAGCCTGCAATTGTTAAAATTTTATTAGCGGTATGTATAAACCGATTTTTTTAGAAATCGAAAACCGATCGAAGACGCTTTACTGTAAATACCTGGTGGGCAGTAACAGACGTAGCCGCCTTGCCTGTTTTCGCATATCTGCTCAGGGCCGCACTTGTGTGTGCCTTCGGCGCATTCGTCGATGTCTTTGCATTGACCCGAGGCGGGGTCGGGAACGTAGCCAAATCCGCAGATTAGCCAAGGTTCGCATCTGAAAAGACGCAGATCGATAAATATATTGCGTACTTAATTACTTTTAAACAGCTGCATTGCATACACTTCGATAATTGTATGATATACCTGTAGGATCCAATATTGTTTATGCAACGCTGGTTCCCACACATCTTCCGGTTTCGGTGACATTCGTCTATGTCAATACACTGACCCACTGAACCAGTTTCAAAACCACTGGGGCAAATAACCTTCGGCCTGGGGAAGCAAACATCGAGTTACAGTCGTACTATAGAATGTAATTGTATATAGATTGATAAAGTTTGAATAAATTGTATACCTGACGGCTGTAGTAGGTTTAGATATGCGCGTGGTTGTAATCAAAGTGCCGACGGTCGGTATCTCTTCGGTCGTCGTTGTTGGAACAAAACGGGTTGTAGTTCGTCTTTGTGTGGTTGTAGTCCTTGCAGCAGTGGTCGTCCTTCTTGGGGTAGTCGTCGTAGGTCTACTCGTGCTCCTAGTGGTAGGTTTGATCGTGGTCGTGGTTCTTGCTGTACTAGTCGTCGTAGGTGGCGGTGTAGTCGTTGTCGTTGTAGTAGTAGTACTAGTAGTAGTCGTCGTTGTTAATCTAGGAGTCGCGATACTGAAGAGCAATTCGAGTATAAGACACAACAATGAAATCGATATAATTGATTATCAAAATTAAACAATCATACCGTGGAGTGGTGAAAGCATTAGTAGGCGGCGCCCAGGTCGTTCTTATAGTTCTCCTCGTGGTCGGCCTGACCGTCGTTGTGCTATCCTTTTTCCGGTCTTTGATGCATCTGTAGCTACCGATAGTATTTTTGCAATGATAGCCATTGCCGCAGTCGTGAGTACCGAGTAGACACTCGTCGTCATCCTCGCAGATCTCGGTAGCTGCATTTAAGGTATAACCTGTACCACAAGGTAGAAACCTGACGCAGGTGTAGCTGCCGATCGTGTTGTCGCAGCGCTGCGAGGCAAGACAGTCGTTCTCCAGCTGACACTCGTTGATGTCGATGCAAGCCTGGGTTAACTCGTCTCGACGAAAACCCGGAAGACAGATGCACTGGAAGCTGCCCGGTGTGTTGAGGCACTTCTCGTTGCTGCTACAAGCGTCTTCCAACTCATCGCACTCGTTTACATCGACGCAGCCACCGCGTATCGGATCGTACCTTTTTATGGTTGAGATATCGAATTAAAAATATTGCTGATACGTTGAGAGTCTTGCATATTTTTTTTATAAAAATTATAATTTTTTACCTAGATCCAACATGGCAGTTGCCGCTACCAGGGGTAGTTCTGACGGCCGCCTTCGTAGTGGTCGTTTTTTTCCTCAAAACCGGAATGGCAGCTTGAGCGCACTGAAAGCTTCCCGGCAAGTTGTAACACTTTTTCTCGCCGCAGTTATGACTTCCGTCGGCGCATTCGTCGATATCTGCCGTTGAAAATATATTGAGCGTCAATTAACAAACGCACGAGAGAATTTCATGAAAATTTTAGCGGATAAATTGTAACATTAGAAGCGCATAACACAGTTGCGTGCGATTATATTGTGCTGTAGCGTATAACGTTATCGAAATTAGTCTATAAGAAGTGCTAGTAGATAAAGGATTCTATATGTGCGGTTACTCGAAAGCTTTGGCGGAAAAAATTAGAGCCTGATGGTTATGCAAGGAATGTGCAGCGTATCACGAACTTTATTTCGGTACTTGATAATATATATGCTGAAAAAAAATAGGGTGAGTAAAAATTCTGAAAACTAAAATGTCATTTTAATCATGTTATACCATCAACGTTATGTTCAAACGTGCCTTGTTATATATACTGAATCGAACACACATCAGAGACTTAAATTAACCATTTTACCAGGATTCTCGGTCACAAAGTACATCTGAATATATATTTTTAAATGACGAATTCTAACTGTAAAAAAATAATTGGATTATCGTCGTCTCTCGATGTCTCTCACTCTATATCTTGCATAATCAGGTGCGAATAGATACATCGTTCTTTGAATTATCGACTTCCGTGTTTTATTGAAAAAAAAACCTTCAAGAGTCTTCTTAATTCCATTTATTATAAAAAAAGAAAAAGGTAAAAAAATTGCACATCATTTATATCTCGAACATATACAGCGAATGCGTAAAAAATCACTATAAAAAGGTCGCTTGCGGACTTTTGATTTCATTCAAAAGTGCAAACTACAGTTTACTCGTGAGTGAGCCGCGGCCTTGGAGCCCAATAAAAAATGAACAACCACGAACTATATTATAATAATATCATTGTCCGACGGAGGCCGTAGAAGAGGAAGAACTGGTGGTAGAAAATACGGCTGGCAGGCCAGTGGTCGCTCCCTTACCGGAGCACCTCCTCAGAGCCACGTCGTAGCTGTAGCCAGCCGGACAGGCCGGCTTCTTCATGGCCCTGACGTCCGGGATGAGTCTCTCGCACCTGTATCCACCGGGCAGATTGATGCAGCGCTCGTGGATCCTGGCATTGCAGAGGGCAAGTCCGAGACGACACTCGTCGAGGTCCTCGCACTGGCGGGTCAGCAGCGAGTACTCGAAGCCTCGGGGACAGGAGGGCAGTCGGGTTATGCACTCGTAGCCGCCCTCGAGGTTGACGCAGTAGCGGTGCGACTCGCGCGAGCACGTGTGAAGTGATTCGAGACACTCGTCGATGTCCAGACAGCTGCCGTTTTGGGCTCGGCGGTAACCGTACTCGCAGGCCGTCAGTGGCTCGCATACGTACGAGCCGTTTGTGTTGCGGCAGTAGTGTGTGCGCTGAGTGAGAAGAGGTCGGTTTGTAGTATTGTATTTGGGTAAAAAAAATGTAAAGTATTGACCCTATTGATAGAAATTAATTTTACTTATATCTGTTTCCCACAGTTGTGACGAAAAAAAATGATATACATTTGTATATATTATGTTTGTAAGATAAAAGCTTCTTTCGTGCATCTACGATTTAACATAATGGTTACGCCGTTAAAAACCTTTAATGATTTAATAATAATTGTAAACGCACCTGCTATTCCAGGCCGGAAATTTCTATCGCGGATTACGCTGCAACTTCACAATATGCCGCGCGTGAGCAGCGTTTATATATCTGATTCAGTGCCATGTAAAATAATACTACTCCTCGACCCCTGGTCACAACAAGTTTCAGCTTCCGAGCTCGAAATAAAAATCTATTTCCTATATACATTTACTTGGCTATATCGTCGCTCCCAACGAACCTCAAAAATTTCCAGCTACGAAAACTAATAATTTTCGCGCCTCGAAGACTAGCACATTTCAGTATTTCAGTCAGCCATAAAGACTGATACTTTGCAGAATCTTATCGTAAAGATTAACACTTTGTAGTTTTATATAATCACGCGTGATGTGAGATGATTTTTTTTAAATACACAATTTCGCTTTAATTTACAATTGCGCGGTAGGTCAATATATCCAAGAAAAATAAAGGCCAGAGTATGAGATGAGAGCAGGGCATGCTATATATATATATATATATATATATATATATATATATATATTCCGATAACGCAACGAGGCGTTCCCCTCCTTTTGTTGGGCGTACATAGACGGATTTCGCTTTCGGTTCATGCTTCCCTAATACGGAGAGTATCTTAATATATTGAAGACCGTTGCTGCCCCTATATTATACTACATACTACCCGAGACAAGTCGCCTTTGCTTTATATACAGAACTAAACTATATATATTTGATACACGTCTAAAACAGCTGATCATTAAAAAAGGTCGCAATAACTACTAAAAAAACTTAACATACCTGCCGGCAATTGTGAAGTCCCAGAAGGCATTCGTCAACGTCTCGACAGGTTTTGCTGGAAAAATCAAAGTACCAGCCAAGACTACACAGCGGTGAACAATCGTAGCCGCCTATGAAATTCGAACACCTCTCGTGGTCCCTGCAACCCGGTCCCTCGATGCACTCGTCTATGTCGACACAGCTTGCCGTTCGAATGTTTGGCTTTGAAATCCAATTTTGAAATTACGCTGGTACGAGGAAGCACGTTTCGTTCGGAAAAAAAATTTCAAAAACTCACTTTCAAGCCTTTACGACAGATTATCTCGGGCTCCTCTGTGGTGGTAGGCGGTCGCGTGGGTCTGGGCAATTCGCAGGTAAACGATCCGTTGGTGTTTTGACACCTCTCGTAGGGGGTACACGAGTGTAAGTTTAACTCGCACTCGTTTTCGTCCTGGCAGGAGTCGTTCACGAGGACAAAGCCTCGGGGACACCAGGCTGAAGCTGGGATACAGTCGTAGCCACTCGCGGTGTTGCGACACATTTCACCTGGTGCACAGGGTTGATGATGCACTTGGCACTCGTCGATGTCTGTCGGGTTTAATTAAAAATGCTTCGTGAGTATATCTACATCGTTGAGCTTGTTATGGTTTTCGTCTGATAAAATTACATTGATATTATCATTTTAAAAATAATCGGCGGTCTAGCTCGTGCGATTTTCAGTTAGATCTAAGAAAATTCGAATAGCAGACACACAAATGATATACCTCCTTCGTAGACCCCGCTATAATCACCCAGCCGCCTATCATCCGAGCCGTTGACGAATCTACTCGATCCGTTTAACTGGTTTTGATATTCCTGCAAGCTCCTGCACTCGTAACTTCCCTGTGTATTCACGCAAATTGTATCGGGCTGAAGACACACGTTCGTCAATTCGTTGCACTCGTTTATATCTGGAATGGGCAGAATCTGATTGTTGTCATTGCAAATTTTGTAATGAAAATTCGAATAATTTATAATATACATTTTTTTAATGTGAAATTAGTGAGAAACGGACTAATTTTAACTCATGCAATTTTGCCAAAAAGATAATGTTAATAGAAGACTACAATATACTGTTATGCTATGAATTTAAAGTTTAAGGTAATATAGGAACCTTATACGTTTTTTCGTGCAGTAATAAATTACCATGTAAACCTTAATTATATATAGAGCTATAGTTAGAGCCACATGATCGAAGGTAAGAATGAATACGTTAAATCATTATTATTTTTTTCGTCTATACTTACAGAATATTCGTAATTGTTATAGCGTACCAAGCAAGCGAAAAATACCAAAAAATCCAATTCTCCCTCTTAGATGCATGCTGCGTAAATTTATTAAAGACACTTTTCAATTTGTTAAAATTTACAGATTACTACTGATTGGCCGAAAAATAACTGGAAAGTTAAAATAGTGTTATCGGCAAGTTATGTTAGCCCATCGCAGCTACGATTTAAAAACGTGTTATATATACATAAGTCAGAATCAGCAAAATTAAAATACACTACAAATCTATAGGCGAAAAGTCATTCATCGATACTCATCGACAAGTAACTGGACTTACCGAGACAAGCTCCGTAATCGCCGTTAAAAGCATAACCCCTTTCGCATATAATTTCGCACTCGTAAGATCCTTCTAAGTTTTTGCAAGTTTCCGCGTCTACCAGGCACTTGTGAACATTTTCCAAACACTCATTCACATCTTATAACAGACATAATGAAAACCTTCGATGACAATTATTATATAACCATAAAAATAACGGAGCATGCACTTGTCGAATCGAGTAACAATATAGTATAAAATACAGTATATAGAAGAAGAAAAAAAGAAGCATCGTCTTACCGACGCATCGCCCAATGCTCGAGTTCCATCGGTAGCCAAGCTCGCAGCGACGATCGGTCCCGTTCTCGCAGACGTACGAGCCGTTGGTGTTGAGGCAGCTGCTTCCGGCTGGACAGGAAAGCCTTGGATCGTTCTCGGCGCACTCGTCAATGTCTGTGTCCCCCAGGAAAAGCGGTTCGAGAGCGCGCGCCAAAATTAAGCAAGAAGAACAAAAGCAGCGCGTACGAGCCGCGCACCGAACGATATCAAACTCGTGCCGTAATAGGACACGATAAAGCGCGACAGACGCGAAGAGAGAAAGAGAGGTTTCCCAAGCTAAGGGGGTATACAGGTTGCTTCAAAGCTTTGCCAATTCATCGCTTATTTTTCTCACGTTTTTTCTCTCGCTTTTTGCATTAAGCGTGTGGCTGATGTGGTTAATGAATGATGTGTGTGGGATATTCTATTATGTATATTAATGGCTTGCATCTACAGAGAAGCTGTGTGTACATACATATGTCGAATGATCGATCGAAGAATTTATTGAAAAACGAGTATTCTTCTCTGTAAATGATGAATTTAGTAGTATGAAACAGTTCTCGAAAACAGCCATGAAAGATATTTCCACAAAAAGAAGTATATAAAAAAGCGGGGGCTCAAAATTTGTAATTACCCTCGCACGTCTCGGTGGTCGGCGAATAACGATATCCAGACGGACACGCAGACGAGTTCAGCAGTTCGGTATCCTCGGTTTGAGCAGATCTGGTCGACCTTGACTTGGCAGCGGTGGTGAGCATTTTCAATGTACTGGCTATGGCCATCGGCGGAGCCGATTTCTCATCGATCGTCAGAGTCGACGTTGCAGGTAAAGTCGTTGCGTTGAAAGATGGACTCGAGGACGTCGCAGATATCGGGGTGGAGTAGGTTGTTTGTGCCTCCGTAGTGGTGACGTTGGATTTGCAGGTTCTCTTATCCGCTTGTAACGTCGATCCCTCGTGACACTTGCAGTAATAGGAGCCGGGAGTCGGCACGCAGATTTCCGAGCACAGCAGGCCTTTCATCAATTGGCACAGATCGTCTACCAACGGAGCAAAGTCAGCATCATCGCGATGATTATTGAAAGCGACTGTTGCGCTGGGATAATATAGCATACCTGACTTGAAAGTGGTCGAATCGGGATCGGTAAAATCGTCGTCTTCGAATTCCTCGCTGTCGGAGGTGGTCTCGATGGTGCTACTCGTCGGTGGCGACGTGTTTTCGCTCGTGCTCGAAGCGTCTCGAGTAGTGCTGGTCAGTGCTTCGTTACAGCATTCCATGAAAGCCGGGTCCCACGGTATGCCCAGACTGAACTTTTTGAATACGCAGCTCTTGCCACTTGAACCAGTTAAGATACCTTGCGGTGCGGGGAAGAAGAGAACAAATTTATCGTTTCGCATTAAAGAATCAGTTTTTCTCATCTTTCGATGCTCGAGATCCAAAATTCCCAAGACCGCATCGATCAAACTAAACTGTAAATTTATTTTATCTTCAAGACAAGCATACATTCTATTCTATTCTATTATTCTATTATTTTATACATTACACACTCGAGCTCTGCACAATGAGCATACGAAAATTGTATATGTATGCGGTGTATTATATTTTACACGATCGAGCTTCATGCATTAAAGAAGAAATTGAATTTCGCACAAGTAGAGCTTTGAAAGAAAAAGGGTTTACCTAGCTTGCAACCTTCGCAACAGTCCCGTCTAAAATCTCCCAGTCCAACAGGTGTCCTTCTGGGTCCGGTATCGGTACGGGTACACGCGAGTCCAGCCTTGGCGTCGGCTTTACCCTGTTCGCAGTCTTGCTCCTGAAAAGCTTTGCTGCAGCAGATCTCGACGATTTCCAGACAGGCAGCTTGATCGTCTTCGGCGACCCCCGAGACCGGACCCGTGAACGTCTCGCATCGCAATTTCTGGTTGGCCCATGAGGTGCCCAGACCGCAACACTTCTCCAGGTAGTCCTCCTCGGCCGAGCTTCCATGGATTCCTAACGATAAAAAAACATATCTGTTTATTTTGATAAATATTGTATTTCTTGAAATTTTCTGGCAGTTCTAGCATTCCCCCTATGGCTTCAATCTTCTGGATGTCTAATTTCTACTTAATGAAGATAGGTGTGGCATAGGCAGTTTCCTTCTTCCCACGTCCTTATAGAGCGCCTAAGCCGTAGATATAGCGGTCTGCTACGTACGTTAAAATTGCTCGGGCCGCTCATATTTATGATGTACTGCAACTGAGTCGACTACTTATGTCATAGTATGAGCGGCCCAAGCGAAGCTAAACAGCAAAATAAACAAACTTGTGTAAAGTATGACAGAACCCAACGAATCATACGATATCAATGGAAAGTGCGGGAGAGCTTGCGCATTTTCGGATTACAGAAAAAAAGCTCGATAATATAGTTCACCCAGTCAGCGATGTAAATATTGATGTTTTGCTGAAAAATCCAACGCAATAGTTATATTCCAATGCTATATCAAACAAAAATAGAGCAGCAGAGGCTCGCGATAAGATTGAATGAAAATCAAGCGCAATAATCTCGTAAAAATAGCCCAACGACGAATCCACACCAACAGATCTCTCTCTCTCTCTCTCTCTCTCTACCGGTGGTATTGCATACCGCTTATCTTGTAGCGCTAGACAAAAAGCAAGCTATAATGCGATACTGTACGAACATGATCGAGAGAGCTTGCGCGCGAAAAGCGCGGGAAATCCCCACTTTTTTTGGTCGGGCACTGCGGATCGAGGTGTCAGGAGACTCGTAAATTCCCGCGGCGAAAATGGGGAGCAAGGCTACGAGAGAGCAGAAACTCGATCGCCGCACTGCACTATTTACTCCGCGTATACGCCCGCGTTTTTTAATATCGCGAAATAGTCTAATTGCGTGAAAAAAATTATCTATAACTGAATGCAGCTGCACTTTTTCGTTTTTACGCGCCGACGGCCGCTTATAGATTGCAAGCGCGTGCTAGCAACTTGTTGCGTGTCTGACTGCGACGTACGCATGGGTCGTAAAGTCGAAAAACTACGGAGAGCAGACGCGATTGTCGGGAAGTAGTTAGACTATAAGAAGCTCCATGGAAGGAAGCCTATATTTATCTTGCGGGAAACGAATAGATTTGAAGAAGGAAAACGTGTACGTGTGTAGTTTGTATACTTTTTGGATAAGTACAGAGTTTGTTTCTCGGTGTATACTTTGTAATAGAATCAATCGTATCAATTGGCTACGAGTAAATAGGAAAAACACATTTTTTAAATTGAAAATTGCAATATCATTTTTTCATAGCTTTAGAAAAGCCTTAATTGTCCGCGCGTGCAATCATTTTTCAGAATTTATTTTTTAGTAACGTTTAGGATCGACATTCAATCTTCCGAGTTGCCAAGAGCGTAGCACACATTCGAACAATTATATTCCTACGGATCAATTGTAGCTATGAGAGCATCAATAACCAAACGACTGGCATATATATCTCTCCGAGTTAAAATATTAAAACGATGCGTAGCGATAAGTTGAAAAAAATAAAACCGAGTATAAACCGCGACGCGATCACTTGTAATTAATCGTAAATCATGCCACAGAATCGTCGTTAAATTAATTAATTGATTAACGTATAAAAAATGCCACTTCAAATTTTCCTCTACTCAAAGAAACGTATATTACAGAATACAAAAAAGAAGTGAAAATGCACCGAGGCAGCCGAAAAAATCCGACTCGAGTAAATATTTAGAAAAGCCGGGTCGAATAGCCACCGTACGAAGCGCGCAGCTACACAGCGTATATATAACAGCGGCGCTAGAACAAGAAGAAGAGCAGCGGCAGCTTCTCAAGAGTCTGTTCTTCGTCCGTAGCAGCTGTCGATTCATCGAAAACCTCGCACGAGGGTCGTTAAACGTCTCGACTGCGCGCATTTGCCGCCGTAAACGAAGCGTTTTATATATATACACACACACACACAATTATACGTACATATACATATATTATATATTATCATAATACTTATACTATATAGCATATATATAACAGTTTATAATTGCCTCGTAGCAGAAGAGCCACGACTATCAACGTCGACGCGAGCAAGAAGTCTCCTCGCAGCACCAGCATCCTCTCCTAGTCCGATTCTTCACTCCGTCTTCTATGCTTCTCTCTCAACTCTTTCGCTATCTATATGCCTCGCTCGATCCTCTTCAAGTGCAAAATCATCCGCGCACCAAAAAAAAACTACTCGACGGCGGGCATGTCGCGGAGCTTGCGGTCCGCCGGAAAAAAAATAATAAACGAATTAAGAGTCCGAAGGTATGTGTATCTATATATATATATATATGCACTTCGCGGAGCTATGCAGAGCGACGTGCTATGCGGAGCTCGGGTAATAGTAGACTGACGGAGAGCTGATCCTCGCGCGGCTCGAGAGCTACACACGGCTCGTGTGTATATACGAATAACACGCGCGCATACGAGCGGGGGAAGAGCGGCAAACGTTCGCGACGACAAGTCGTGTATGTATATAACCCGCGCGAAGGGGAAAGATCCTCTTTCGTCATCCGGCGCAGTCGAACTAACATGCGCGCCGGCGGGGCTCTTCTTACTAAGTACTTTTTTTCTCTCCCCGCGCGCCTGCTCTTTCTCGCGCTCTTCATCATCGTCATCATCATCATCATCATAATATGTGTGTCTTCGGCTGTATCGCGCGTTCTTTCTGCTTCTGTATCGGCCTTTTTTATTTCGACTTTTTCCTACGTGTATACCCAAACTGCGAAGCTACATCGCCGCTATATGCTCGTGCGCGCGCGTGTTTCGATTTTTTCTGGGGCGAAATTATTTTTCGAAGGCTCTTCTGCGAAGATCCATGCGGTTGTAGAGTTAAAAGCGAAGTTGAAGAGTTATGCTGCGGTTCGTTTTCATCATTGAAAATACTTATTACCGAAAATTTTAGTTACGATATAAAAAAGACTTTCGAAAGACTTTGCCTGGCTCTCTTTAAGACGATATGCAATTGAGCAGCGCAGAAGTGCGCGCAAGCTTCCTCCCGTTCGAAAACGCGAAGAAAGAGCGCGCCGCCGCGACGGTAGAAAAAAACTGACCTAAAAAGCTCGCTCGAGATATATGAGGCATTCGCGTTTTAAAAGTGCGGGCCATGCTGATTTTGTTTTCTTTTCTGCGCGTTGTAGACACTTATACGGGGCTTATTGAATAAACGCTATTTTTAGAAGACGGAAGTCGCTCGCTCTCCTGCGCCTTTCTTATACGTCGAAAGTGTAAGTAGCTCAATGCGTATTTTTCACTCGATCTTGCGGGGAAGTTTTGTTCGATATTTTATTGGATTTGCGCTTTTTGTTTTTCACTTTTTTCGTTTTGTAATTTATAATTGTTCATCAGCTACGATACACAGCGAAAGATCTATAAAAAATGTTCTAAACGAAAGCTGCGGAAGCAAAAACGCTGATTTTTTAGCCAAGTAAAATTTTGATATTCCTTCGAATTACTCAATCGATTACATATCAGTTTCTAAATCCAAAATTACCATTGATGAATAGTAAAAAGAATCGCAAGCACTATATTACAATTCGCAATAAATCATCTTCATCAAACAAATTCGCAGATATATATACAAAAGGAGCTTGCACACCCAGTACAACCACCACCAGGCGCTTAGCCTGACCCTGACACGCATAATATCTAATACGTATATCATTTATATATACCAGACAGCTTGCTGGATAACGCGCGTGCGAACTAAACAGAGTCGTCGCGCCGTGTCTTGTGAAATTTAGGCGCCAACGCGCGAGCTCGACTCGGTAATAAACATAAAGCAGCCCTATAACTTGTAAGCGCGTCGCGACGCGGCTCTTCTTCATATCGAAGGTCGGTACGATGGCATCGAGTAAAGCCAGAGAAAGAAAGAAAGAAAGAAAGAAGCGGAGCAGCCTTTTTTGTTGTCGCCGTGTATCACGGGATGTAGAAAGATCACGAGAACAGCCAAAAAGAGGATAAGGCCGAAGTTGACATGTGCGGGAGTCACGTGTGTGTTTTGGACTGGCAAAAAGAACGCCGAGAAAGGAAGACGCGCGTTATATGCTAAACAGAAGTTTCTTTCACCCTTTTATTGCGCTATATGACTTCCTTACGCGTTTATAGATGTATATATATATTTAATACTCGGTGCTCTTATGTATTGCGAGAACCGACTTCATTCGCAGGGTCTCATGAGCGTTTATGAGAAATTTCAAACTGCTTATTGTATATAGTACTGCTATTACAAGTTTTGTATTTTTTTTAAATTGAGATCTGTACCCGAATTCTATATTTTATATAAAAATATACAACAGTATCAATGGCTTCCTTTTGCTATTCTTTTCATTTGAATTGAAAATTTTTAGTTCACGAAAGCTGCGAATTTACTAGCACGTTTGTAGCTTTTTGTAGAATTCATTTATTATTTTATTAAAAACAAGGAGAACAAAAATAATTAACTTTGTGTCATTAAGATACAATGAATATAATAATAGTACATTTCGATACTAGTGACATAAGTCGCTCTTTACGGCACGGCGTGTATAAGCACCCGAGCGCAGCGGGTGCGCTTAACGCCGTGCCATAAAGAACGACTTATGACACGAGTATCGAACGATATTTTTTGATACAGTGTACGCAAAGTGCGATTTTACGAACTTTGCAACTTTTTAAAATCGCATTTACGTTCCCTGTATCAAAAAATATTGTTCGATAAATGTGCGTAAAAGTTGATTCTACTGCACGAGTGAGAGGTTTGTCACCCGAGCGAAGCGAGGGTGATAAACTCACGAGTGTAGAATCAACTTTTACGCACTTGTATCGAAAACCACTATTATAGCACTGACTAGCATAAATCCTATATAAATATAATAATCCTATATATATTATAATCCTATAATTCTAGCAGCCCATTTTGGCATCGTGAGGTTAGAGCACGAGCGTAGCGAGTAGGAAAAGCACGGTGCCACAATGGACTACTTAGGCCACGGATAGGCGTGACATAAGTGAGGATTTATGCCACGCAGTGCTATAAAATATATTATATATAAAATATGTAGCATACATATATAGAAGCCTGATATCAAGCAATACACTCATCGCGATAACAAGAACGTCGTGTTTCGGATTGGCCGAGAAAAACGTTCCATTTCTAAATTTGTTGAGTTTAATTATTTTGATTGTTATTTAAACAATTTTTGTTTTTAGGCAGATAATTTCAATTTCTAATAAAAAATATATTTTTAACTTACACTACCAGACTAAAGGTGATACCGTAAAATTAGGCTATGTAAGATAAAATATTCAAGGTGTTGTTGACAAAAATTATAGTATAATGTACATTTTATAATACAGGGATTTACATAATAAAATCCTTGACAGTTTCCCAATGAGGGCGGTATTGACCGCCGAAACGTCGAATGAAAGAAAAAGTTTTGTGTTTTTCTTTTCCACCGCATCGACATTGCCTCGGTAAGATCGACAACTTCCTCAAATATTATTTAACCACTTTTAATTATAATTAGTAATAATTTTATATATTTTGCACTCATATTTTGTACCAAAAAGAGGTGTCAAATTTGTAGCAAATTTTTATAACATATTAACCGATTTATTGCAAATAAATAGTTAAAAATTGGGCTTACTTGCAAAAGTCCCTTGCACAAGAGTTTTCAATTAGAACCGACCAAAAAATTATAAGCTTTTTTTATTTGCAATATTTCGGCTAATATATTACAAAAATTCCTCAAATTTTACAAATCATTCCTTTTTTTGTACCAAATATGAGTATAGAATTTGAGAAAATATTACTAATAATTAAGAAGATATGGAATAACTAGTGTTTTTTTCAACCATCGGGTGACCTCCTGAAAGCTTCTATACAATTTCAAAAACCTTACAGCACAAGAAAGTGTATAAGTCAAAAACTGTCTCTAAAATTCTACTTAAATGTAATAAGCTACTACACGCTGCTCTGCGACTGCCGGTCTGTGGAGTTGCCACGATCCTGAAATATAAACGTGATGAAGTTCACGACGAAATAGAAAGATTCTGTACAAACCTCAAGATATATACAAATCAGCATCGACCAGTTGGTTCAATACTAATATGTGCTGGTGGAAAATCAGTTGGAAGACTTGGCTGTATTATACGCACTTCGTGTATGTAACATGTGTTGACCACTCGAATTCTGTGTCGGTTCTTAGTTTTTTTTTCTATAGCACGTAAGTAAAAACTAAGTGTCGCTCGCGCTCGCACAATAGTACTTACACAGTTTTGTCGCTTTTCTCAGTCTCCAGACTCGTAAGGAAGAGCAGAGACAATTTTTTATTGGAGCTTAATTGAGTTAACGGATTTTTAAAATGTTATAGCTTAAACTTTTAGGTTATAACTGCACAAAAACTCGTTTAGACGTGCTAAAACTTTGGCGCGCGGTTGTCATTAATTAACATGCGTAGTATAAGTACGCACTGAAACCGTGAAACGCGCTGCTTATTCGAAATGTGTGAACGTTTTACACATCACAAAGGTTCGCCAAAGCAAATTGTAAACGCGCCTTAAAAACAGTCCGAATCGTAAGTTACGATATATATATATATATATATAGATGACTGACAAAACGCATATAGCAGGTTAGCAGGTATAACTACTCAGTAGCAGGTTGGGTTGAGTTTTTAATAATGTTTGCATATGGCTACCGGCGTCAAAGTCATGACGATCATGACTCGATAAAAATGAAAGGTGTATCCGGCAGTTGATTAAAAACCTCGCCTCTCGACAGATATAAGCTATTATCCAAGTGTTACCCTATGTTAGCTTCTCATTGGGGCATGTTAACCTAGAGTTTTTGCAATTCATTCAGATTTTACAGAACAAAGTTTAACTTGTTCAACTCTCAGTCATCTCAATTGTTTTCAATCTCGATTCAAAATGAATAGTATGATCAACCAATTTATTGATAGTGTGCGTTACAATCTGAGGGACACAGATGGAACATTCAATATGCATCTGTCAACTGAAAGTTTAGACTTGTTGGATCAGTCACCATATCAGACTGAGATTTCGTTTAATCGGCTTTTGCCCTATGCTGATGAACTTGACAATGAGGCAAATAACTTACTTGCACAAATTAAAAGTAATTTTGGAAGGTGCGCAATGCTTCGAGATATTGAACCAGGATGCGTATATTGGTCACAAATGTTAACCAGGTAAAAATGTCTTATAGCACTCAAATGTATATGTAAACTTTATATAATTCTGGTAATGTGAATGACATTATTTGGTTTCAGATATATTGAATTGTACGGTCTAAAATTTCACAAAGATGAGCATATAGCATTTGTAAAACTTGCATATGAATTAGTGATTATTCCTAATCTCCAGCCATCATTAGTAGAAACTTTTAGTAATTTACTGTTAACTCTGCTTAAGTACGTTAATAAAATCTTAGAGATATGATAATTTATTTTAAGTAACAATATTAATATTTATATAATACAGAAAAAAAGACACTATATCTCCAAGCGACTTGGAACTACAATGGGAACCATTGTATGAATTATGCCACACTCTACTTAGTCATAAGTTCAAGCAATACTCATTGCTTCGATATCCTTCAACTTTTGAATGCACGTTGAACAGTTTAGTTCAGAAAGTGAACATATATTTTCCTGTAAGTAATAAAATATAAAACATTAAATATATTTATAAGTTATCACTACTTTTCTAGTTTTTAAATTTTTTATGTTCCTTTGGTTTTTGTTTGTACAGTGTCAAATCCGCATGCTTTTGCAATAGTAATTTTTTGATAATTATTGTTTGCGCAATGCATGCATTCCCTCTTAACAAGCTTAAACTTACTTGTACAAATAAGTGTGATCGATCACATAAATAGACTTATTTTTTTTTTCTTTATAGTATTATCATTTAATAACATAAAAGAATATATATTAATAATAGCATAAAATGATGCAACATTTTATTTATGAAAAATAATTTTTTCAGCCAAATGCAACACAGCAAATATTGAACAAACTTAGACCCAAACTATGTCCTCTAGACACAAAAACTATGCGTATGACGATCAAACTGCTTCAATGGCTTTTACCAGTACAATTACCTGTAGAGCAACATGCAACAGGTTATGAGTTATGGCTTCATGAGCTTATGAAACTTTGGGAAGTTTGCAATAATACACATTATTGGGAAAACGACTTGATGCGCTTAATGGCAAAATTAGCGTCCAACAATATTGGATACATAGATTGGGACCAATACATACCAATCATGTTCACACGATTCGTTCGCACTTTAAATTTGCCGGTTCATTATAAAAAGTCTGTTTGTAAAAGTAACCATAGTCTAGACACGGATTCAATTGGTAAATGGATCGCCTCCGTTTTGGTAAATTATATATAAACACACGTAACAGATGCAAATCGTAACAGTGATCATTTATACGAAATTCGTTTTATACAGGGGGACCATTCCAAAGCTCAAATTCATTTGGAAAAATTTCTCAAGACTGTGGAAACATATTTTCATCCTGCTAATTTTGGTTTGTGGTTCATGAGATTGGAAAATTTGTTTGTCAACATTATTCATCACGTTATCTTGAGACTCCACAGGTAGGTTCTAAATTTTGATGCTCTAGGTGAATCGCTAAAATGAGTAGCGATTTTATTAACTAAAATAATACATTTACAGAGAGCGTTACGCTAAAGATTCATGGATTCAAGCAATTCCCGAGAGTCACAAACTAACCGAAGCGAACGTCGATACATTCGTCAACAACATGATGCCAGTCGCGATGACTGCGATTTTTAACAGATATTGCTCTCCCAATTTTATCCAGGCATTGCAATATTTAGCAACAATTCGACCAAATCTGGTAATTCCAAACATTTTGGAGAAGCTATATCCCACTCTAGGCACTGATATAGAGCCACATAAATTGATCACCGCAATGACTTGCATGACAGCAATATCGCGACCTTTAGTTCAAGGATCGCGATTTACTAACAAAGGTACTAATCACTTCATTCTAATGCCAAATAAAAAATCAAAACACTCTGATAACCGATTAACCAATTTCCTATAAAATAATTGTATATAATTATAATTATTTTCAAAGATTATGCATTTCCCGAGGGACCATCACACGTACTATCAATTCTCTTCTCCTCGTTGCCTGGAATAGATCCAAACGATCCTACCAAATGCTTTGCAACACTCAAACTTATAGGAACATACGTAGTTCTGGTTCCGGTCGTTAATTGCTCGAACACTAAAGCAGAGACGAATGAAGAGGAGCAAATGATTTGTGAAGACACGTCGCGATTTGAAGACTTCGTTTTGCAATTCATGGATAAAATTTTCATATTGATCAATTCAAGCTCATTGGAGTTCGTGAGACTTGAAAATCAGTCAAACGATGGAGCAAAAAATTCTTTGGAGGCGATGGTCGAAAACTCTCTGCACATGGTGTTCACGGGGTTGCTACTACAAACCAGTGATTCCATATTTGTGGTCGCGCTGAACAAATTGCGCTCCTTCATTATGGAAAATACTTTAGAGACCAAAATTTCTGGACACCTAGTTGCGATACTTTGCAAAGTTTTTAGTCGGGTCAACAGTCAGGTTACTTTGAAAACTCTGTTGCCTTATCTCTCGGAGCAAATTTTGGACGCTTTAGGGGAAGGGGAAGATGCTACGAAAGAGGAGAACCTAGATAATCAATTGCTCTATTTTCTATTATTATTGCAAAGAGTAGTAGAGACTCAGGGTACCGGTTTGCTGCCATATATGGATACTATCCTAAAAGTTCTTGATAAAGTAACGGTACTGAAGTCTGTAGAGGGCAATAAGATTGGATGTGAAATGTTGAAAAATGTGCTCAACTCGCTTTGCTCTGTACAAGTGATCAAATTCGATAGGAACCTCGATAATTTGGAATACCCTTACTGGACGGACTGGGGCGAGTCGAGCGAAATAAAATCATCAGAAATACAATGGTATGTTCCTGGTGAGCAAGAGATAGCAGCAGCTCAAAGCCTCTTTTTACGGTTCTTTATACCTGCCGTAACCGTTATTGAGAATTATATCAATACAAAGAATTCGCTGTCACGGTAAGGTCTTGTTACACGAAAAAATTCAATTACATATATAGAATTAATATTCTTATTATTTTTATTTTCTATAGAGATGATTTACAGATAACTTTAAGAATAATGAATAGCGTGATCGAAGGATGCGATGCCGTATTACCATTTTGGTCAGAGTCTCCCATAGTAAGTGAAAAATACAAACACTGTATAGCAACATTCGAACCATTTATTGGAAACAAATACGAGATTAAAATGCCTGATGGCAGTAATACGAGACAATTTTTAGTTCGAATTATAGCATCGCTCCAAGATAAGATATTAGAAGATGTAGAAGATGATACAAAAAGCTTGCAGATTCTCTTGAAGGTATTATACAATAATTATATAAGAAAGTATACAAATGATTGTTGGATAATTAAATATTTTGTTTGCAGATTTGGTCAAACTTATCTTTCAACAAGTTTATGAACTCACTTCGTTTGAGTTTCAAACGCCAACAATTTATTACAATGAAGAAAACGATGGAGGACAAACTTACCGGAAACAGAGGATACTTACCTCACTTTCTGATGGAGCGCGTAGCAATACAACACGAACTACGAAAAATGAACGCTACACGTGCATTAACATCGACTAGCCAGGATATTATATTAAATTTATTTAAATTAAGCATTAGCAAGTATAGTCGAATTCGTATTAGCGCACAGATATCTCTTTCAGAAATAATCAATGATTTTCCAAATGCTTATCAGACGCTTATTCCACATATTGTCAACATTTTACAACAAGACACAGAGATTCATCACGATGCTCATAAAGTTCGTAGTCAACAATAATTTACAAACTTAATATAACCACATAATACAAAGATTCAATATATTCATGTTTTGATCTTATTTTAGGGTGTACTCTTCTTACTACACTCGCATCGAGGTGGTTCTTTACAAACTATGAGTGATTGGGAAGTTTTATCAGCCATTCTACCAGCCTTAGTGTTGTCGAAGCCTTCCGAAAAACCATCTGTTATTCTTAAGCAGGAAGATATAGTCAGAAACTTATCTCTCAACTACCCAACAACAAATATAACATTAGATGTACCTAACAGCTGCGTCTCAGTAGCCTCACAATTATGGCAAACTGGCGATGTTCCGCAAAATTGTTTGCCACCTACACAATCTGAAATTCAAGCAGGTTTGCAGGCCTTACTGACAAAAAGTGCCAATGACTTGAAAACGTACTACGAGCTTTTGCAGAAATTAGCCCAGCCTGTACTTGAATATAATCTACATTGGCGTCACCGACAGATGGCTATGCATTTTATTAGTGCCTTAGTACATCCCGACCACAAGTTACCAATGCCAGTAGTGCGCTGCTTCCTAAATGCATTACTGCATGATTCAATCGATGAGAGGAAGCTCGCTTGGGCCATGACTACGTCTATTTTGAAGTTGTTGAAGAAAAAACATCCCAAGGTATTATTAAATTGTATCCGGTTTAGTACTTACAACTTGAGAGATCGAGTTGAGATAAGTCGGAATGGTACAGGTATTTAAACCATTATTTGAAATCCCAATAGATCGTTCTGAATATATCCAATCGAGACACCGTTTTGAAACCTGGTCGCAGGCCAGACAACGAGTGGCTACAGTACAAATCCGAAAAACTTCCAACTAACGCCAAAGAATGGGACAAGCCTCGTTACGTGCACAAACCCTACGTCGGCTATTACACATGGCCAGAAAATCTGGAGGTCTACGCGCCAATTCCCCAGCGACCAGCTTTGGATATACAGAGTCGAGAGCGCGAGGCAGACGAACAAGAGATCAATGAATTTTTCAACGACGAGCGGAATATTGACAAGCTTCTTAAGTTCCTGACGCTCGAGGAGAAGAAGGGCAAGGATCGGTTCAACCGGTGCAGGTACCTACTGTTCAAGGGTCTGTTTCGTAACTACGGCGACGCACACCTTGCGCACTTCCTGCCGCGGCTGCACACTATGGTCCAGGATAAGCAGGAGAGCGTACAACGTTGTGCTGCAGAGATAATCTGTGGTATTGTTCGCGGCTCCAAATACTGGACCTTCCAGATGACCCAGAAACTGTGGCTAGGTCTATTACCAATCATCAAGCTGGTGTTGGCTAATCTGACAGAAGAAACTCTCGGCGACTGGGCCATCTGCTTTTCCTTGATATCCGGCAACCGAGACCCGAGTAGACTACACTGGCTGATCGAATGTTTGGTAGAAGAGAGTCAGTCGGCTCAGTCTGAGTCATCGTTTGTGGAAAGCGGAAGGTTGTTGATCCTACAGAAAGCACTGTCGCCTCAGGCCTGGCGTCTCAGCGAGCTATTGAACAGATTGATGCCCCGATTCGAGGCCCGCCTGCTGCAGAATCCATTCGAAAACGTCAGAGACAGGCTAGCATCGATACTAGTCATGATTTTTAATACGAATCTAAAGTTCCAAGAGGAGAGAGCAACTGGTGAGATTGTGTTAATTCTTGCGCTTTATAATGCCTACTTTACGCCAAATTATGAAAAGTATAAAAAATATAATTATGATTTCAGGATACCCAGAGTTGGAAGATTTTATCAACAAAGTCCTTCCACGCTCGCAGCTCCTCCTAAAATCTGAAGACCGTCAATCGCCAAGCAGCGTCGAAGCAATTCGTCTCTTAAATACAATCTGTCGTTGGATAATCGAGAGCATGTCGATCTGCCACTTTGGACCAGTTTCGAGTTTTTACAAGTTTTATCCGATCATCATCCATTTGGAAAACGACGAGACTGACGAGGAGCTCGCTAAGACCTGCACCAGGACTCTAATGGTGCTTGCGCACTCTGCTACTCTGCCGAGGCACATTCCGGCAGCACTGAATGCTGTAGAGCAGATGTCATCAAGCTCGTCCTGGTCCGTTCGTGCCAGTAACCTTCAATTTCTTCAAGTCTTCCTGTTTCACAATATGAGTGTCTTGTTGAGCGAAAAGAACTGGATTGAGAGTATACAGGCACTTGTCATACGATTGCTACAGGACGAGCGCGTTGAGGTCAGGGAACGAGCGGCGCAAGTGTTCAACGGCATGCTGCACTGTACGCTTGTTGACGACGAGCAGGCTTTGTTGGCAAGTTACTTTTTTTAACTTTAAAATATTTGATTTTTTTAAATATAAGTTTCGAATACGCTCTATAAGCAATATGATCTTATGTGCAGGAGGAGTTTAAGCGGTTGGCGAAAACGAAATTACGGAGCAAGAAAAACCAATTAACCAATGTTGACATCAGCAATGCTATCCGATTGCGTCATGCGGGTGTTCTCGGGATGTGTGCCTTTATTCAAGCTCACCCCTATGACATTCCCAAGGATATTCCACCTATTTTTGAACACCTGAATTTGCATCTAAATGACCCTGAACCGATTCCTGTAAGTTAAATTTCTCGCTATTTTAAAAAATAGACAACTTCTTTAATATTTCTTCTGAAAATCTCTGATATATAAATCTGCTTACTTTCACAGTCGACTATACGCAAAACTTTAAGCGATTTCAAACGCACACACTGTGACGGATGGACTGGCCTTCAAGGGTTGGCGCAAGATCTAACTGAGGAACAATTTGCACTGCTTCAAGACTTGACAGTGCCACCATCGTATTATGCGTAATTTTATATTATTGTGGGTATGTTAAACTATATTACTTAATTTAAGGTGCTAAATTAGAAATATGATAAATTAAAAATTATATGCGAGATATTTTGTATATCATTCGTACTATTGATATAAATTATTATTGAGATAATTTATCTACATGTTGAAATTATCTTTTAAATTGATATAAATTTTATGATTGCATTGATATATGTTTCATTAGAAATAAAATGTATAGAAACTGAGAATCATAATTTGATCCCTCTGCTTAATTATCTTAAAAAAATATATTTTAATTTGTTATAGTTTGGATAATTAATGTAGTTTTGTTCTTTTGTTCTACAGTGATAGTATTTAATAAAATATGATTCAAGTGATAAATGGTTTTTTCTTTAATATATTTATTTGTCTGTAAATATAAAACTTACCAAGTTTATGTAATAAAAAATATATATAAATTAGAATCGATTCTATTAGATAGATAATAGAATATATAAAAAATCTATTTTAAATATTAATCTTAAGGTATATAAAACGTATAGTTATTTAAACTTATCTACCACTTCTTACATTTCTATGTTTATAGCACATATTAGCAAAGTGGCCCAATCTATGACAATTGCTGCACCTTTTATCATTGGCAGTACATTTCTGTCTGCTGTTGATGTGACTTTTCCCACAAAAAATACAAGACTGAATAATTTCTCTGAAGCACTTCCTCGAGTAATGATTCATTTGTTTGCATTTAGAACACTTTTTACCAAATGCTGGACATTTATTTTGTGCGTGACTTGATCCACAGTTGGGACAGTCAGTAACATAAGTCTTTGAACAACATCTAGCATAATGATTAAATTTTTTACAGTTATAACATTGCTGACCCACTGCGTAGCACTTGTTTGGATCATGATGTCTACCACAATTTGAACAACTTGTGTTTGGTAAGCACTGGGATGTATTTTTTTTATTCTGAAGGTACGGTAGACATTGCTGCATCTCCACTGGTTTTTCGCATTCATTCCATAAAAATATGAGTTCATGCAGGGCCAAAGTTTCATAATTTGTAATACATGGCATAAGCATTCTATTTTTTATTTGGTTAAAAGTATTGTTACATTTAAAATCTTGAAGAATCTTTTCCTTCACGACTTTTTCTATATTACTTTTATTTCCAGTTTGTTCAGCCACACACTGAAAGAGATAACATAAATAGTGAATTTGTACATTCCATACATGTTTACTAGAATATTTGATGATTTAACAGTAAATTAACCAACCTTTAATAAAAGAATGTACTCTTCGATGCTTTGATAATTTGGTTTAGTTACTCCAGTAAACATAAAGTACACATCAAACTTGAATAGCAATGTCTTAAGGTCTGTTTCACTTTTTGATTCTTGAAAGTATAAATAATCATTTGAAATTTCTTCGCCAAGGAAACCCATGTACTTGAAAAATTTGCTAGTCTGCTTGTATGGAGGTATGTATTTCTGCTCCATAAATGCCAGGAAGCATTTTCTCCACTCCAGCCACTCATATCTTGTAAGCGAAGACAGTGTCCAAGGAACTTTTACACTTGGGCTACTCGTCATGCAACCTATTAATTTATTAAAAATTATAAATTTCCAATTCAAAAATGCCGCGTTTTTAAAAAAAAAAAATAAATAAAATTGAGAGTATAATATAAATAATAAAACAAATATTTATTACATTTTCAGATAAACACATTCACCAAAACTACTGCAAAAAGAAATAAAAAAACTTACCCATTTTGCTTTTAATAAACAAAGACTGCTGACTCTTTTCACTCGTATCGGACCAGAAAATCCGACTTTCCCCGTCAAATAAAGGAGCGATACTAATACCACTGGCTTTTGTCCTGCGCTGCTCCGAGTTGAACTACGTAGCTAGCTGCGTCTCGACTTTATCGAGTCTAAGAAAGAGAATAAAGTGCGTGGAGAGGGAGAAGAAATTTGAGAGCCGCGCGTCTTAGCCCCTTGGTCATCATGAAGTGAAATGTCAACAAATTATGTACTTATTGAGTCGCGCGTTATGTTACTCTCCTGATGCGCCATCTGATTCATCGATCTTTTATCGCCGTTCAATATAGGAGGCATGAAGTAGATATTTTAAATCGAATAAAAAATACGTCGATGAAAAATTTCGATACGAAGCCTTTATGCTAACTATAAATGTTTTAATGCATCGCAAACGCAGTAATGCACTTACACGTATAAAAATCATGAAACGTGCATTAAAGAGAACTACTGTTAAGTATAGGTAAATTTTACATTGAGTTTTTTTTTACGTGGAAATGCTATCGGAAATTCAAAAAAGTAAAACAGCTGCGCAGCCCAGCGCATCGAAAAGAAAAATTTCCCTAGACACACGCGTAGCTGCAGAGAAGACGGTCAGGTCGTAAAACAACCCCAGACCGGCGGTGGCGGGCGGACTACAACAATGGCGCAAACGCTCCGAAACCGAATTGCCGAGAATCCAAGATAGATATAAGGAAGTGCCGTGCGTGTAAGTACCAGCTATCGAGCAACATTCAGTCTACTGTCTACGCCGGGAAAGGGGACGCTACGTGAGAAAAAAGAACGAACATCAACGGCTCAAGGTCCAGACACAGTATTTAAGACGCTCATATATATATATATGCTGCAGGCACAACATATATATAGGCACGCTGCACGTCGGAGTAAGTAATAGTTTGCTTCCGAAAGTTCGCGCTCAGTGTGTTAGGAGTCGCTAGGAGCGCGCGTGCATGTCGCACGTATAATATACATCCTATATACAGCATATATAGGGGGTTATAAGCAGCGGCGAGTAGTCGCAATCACACACGTAGAGTCAGCGTAGCAGCAGCGACTCCGAGACTCGGAGGAGGTTCGCGCGAGAGCTATAAGAGCCGCCAGTGAGAGCCATGACCTCGCCGTGTAAGAAAGTGAAGAAGCTCGACGAGTCGAGCGACGGTGATGGTGCAGTCGACAGCCGGGACTACGACGTCGAGATCCAGAAGGCCCTCGAGGAGATCGACGGCTGCCAGAACCAGATAGACGGTCTCAACGAGAAGGCCAGCGACGAGATACTCGAGGTCGAGAAGAAGTACAACAAGCTGCGCAAGCCCTACTTCCAGAAGCGCAACGACATCATCAAGAGGATACCCAACTTCTGGGTGACGGCCGTATCCTTTCACATGTCTACTTTCTCGGGGGGGAAATTTGTGACCGGCGTTCCAAGCCGGTATAGGTATCTGCTCGCTCTCTCTCTCTCTTTCTCTCAATATATGCACACACACTATATCTCTCTTTCGGCGGGCCGACGCCATCTTTGCCAGCCGGACGACAGCCGCAAGTTATTTCCTCATCTTCGCGGCCTTGCGTTTCCGTAATCTGTGTGAAAAAAGCCACGGCTGTCCTGCAGCTGCTACTCACATTAGCCGTACCTACGCGATGCCGTCCCGGCCGCAGCTGATGGCCGCGCGCTTTCCCGGCGCGCTTGCTCCGCAACGCGCAACGCCGCTGCCGTTTCGGAGCGAGCGCTGGAATCAGGCGCTTTACTTTACGCGTTTTACCGTTCTCTAATTGCCATGATTAATATTGGACTGATTACTGTCCCCTGGTGATAGGTCGATCGTTCTTTTTTTGCACGCGACATTTTGTTTTTGGAGAGCCAAGAGTGGCCTTGAAAGAGAGAGAAAGAGAGAGAGAGAGAGAGACTTATAGTCGGTACAGACACTTTCAAAAAGCTACCTATAGCTACTGTAGTTTGTAATTCCGTGTGCAATGAGTTGTTCGTAATTTACTGGCTTTAGTTTTCCTTGAAATCGCTTCGTCGTCGAACGGGAATCTGGTCTGGGTAGCTCGTGATGAAGTTGTAGGGAAACGGCTGATATAACCTAGAAATGCACACAAATACTTGGTTAATAAGAAGTTTCTTCTTTACCCTGTATTAAAGGTTTAACGTAAAATTTATAATCTCATTGATGAAACCTTCAAGTTTCCTTAACCAGTAGCACAGTTTGTCAACAATAAAAAAATAGCCGATATTCTGGAGGAAGAGGAGGAAGATGCCTTGCGCTATCTGAGTAAACTCGAAGTAGAAGAGTTTGAGGATATCAAGTCTGGCTACAGAATCAAATTTTATTTCGAAAAAAATCCATACTTTGAGAATGATGTGCTCGTCAAGGAATTTCACCTTGGTTCGTCTGGTGAGCAGACCTCGAGCAGTGGCTTGAGGTCGCACTATCTATATCGTATAATCGTACTTAAAGACCAAAAGGCTTATGCTTATACCATAATTGACAGGTGACCCAGCATCCCAAAGTACGAATATTGTGTGGAAGGAGGGTCCTTATTCATCGAAACAAGGGAAGGCAAAGGCTGATATGAAAAACAGGAAAAGGCCTTTGGGACATCGAACTTTCTTTGATTGGTTTACGGATCATGGAGATCCAAGCTCAGATGAAATTGCTGAACTAATTAAAGATGATCTCTGGCCAAATCCTCTGCAGGTATTAATAGTTTTAACAACTTTTCTATTCATATTGTTCATAACTTTAGAATTTGATTTATAATGCGATAATTGTATTTACTTTCAGTATTACTTGGCACCAGATATGGACATTGAAAATGGTATTGAAGGTGATGGCGATGAAGTAGACAGTGAAGAGGAAGAAGAAGAAGATGAAGATGGTGCCGATGAGGATGGAGATGAGGTAGGCGATGGTGAAGAAGGTGATGACAGTGTAGAAATTATGGAGGATGCAGGGGAGGAAGAAGAAGAAGATGAAGATGCTGCTAATGAAAATGACGGTGTGCATGACGAAGATTTTTTGGTTGAAGATGAAGGTGAACGCGAAGGTGAACCATTGGGTGAGCCTTACTTCAATACTTAGATATAATTAATTGTAGTAGAAGATGCATGGGTTCAGTGTCACTAATGAATCATTTTTTTCAGATGGTGAAGAACCTGAATAAGAAATTTCTTTTGATCAATTTATCGATTGGCATGGAATCATAAAAGGACAATCGTTGAACAGAAATTTCTTAATTGAAACTCAAAGTTGTGGAAAATTGCCTAGAGCTTCCATCACTGTATTAACGATTAATGTTAGTTTAGTTATAAGTGCTCATAGCTCTCAGGCAGGCCCAATTTATGAGTATCAAATCTATCAGCTACCGATTATCCTAAAATAAAAATTTTGATCGTCCCCATAGGCAGTGCTTCTTCACAAGATGCATTACTGGTTGGCTAAAGAAAAACTAAACTAACAAAATTACATTAATTTTTAACATTAAGATAGGTTTAAGAGCGCCGAGCTTCCAAGAAGAAGTTCTACATTGTCGTTTTTTGTATTCCTTTATTTGTAAGTTGATATTGTAAATAGTGACAACGTACGATTTGACGTTTTTGTCGAGATCCATCGCTCCTCTTGAATCCCGTATCACTTGAAAGATTTTTCTATACTTGATCAATTTCTCCTTGAAAGAAATTCTACAATCCGAACCATTAAATGTACGTTTCATCTTTCAATTTTTTAATCGACTAATGGCCTCTTGCGTGCTATCCTATTTACAACTGATTTTTGTAAAATTGAAATTTCTATGATATGATATTGACAAAAAGTCCGAATAACAAATTGCTTTCCTCAAACTGGTCCTAAATTGCTTAGTAAATTATTTTGCGGCTCTGAGTCGCGGTTTTATATTCAAAACTCGAATGGTCGATTTTTTTAAAACGCGTTTTAAAAAAATGTAAGAAAACTGTCATTTTCACAAATAAATTGTCATTTTCAAATTTCTTTTTTATTTGATTTCCTATTACCCGTTCTTATTGAACTATTAATTGAATCAACAATAACCTGATAATAAAACTTTTATTAAAAATGCTTAAAAGTCGTAAAATATATGAAAATTGAAAGGAAGTTATGTATGTAATGTAAAAACACTTTTTAAGCATTTTTATACAGTAGTTGTAAGTGATTTATCTTAACGTAAATACATAACAAAAAATTTACTTGCAGAATGTAAATATCTATGTGGATTTTTGTTAAAAGCAATTGCCTAATAATATACCTTTAAAACAAATCTAAAGTACAAAGCCAATTTACTTATAATTTAATAAAACCATTTTCATTCATTATCTAGAATGAAAATCAAATAAGCCATATACATTAATCGCAAAAGTCAATAATCTTATATATGATATATTTTGCCACGTTTTCTTGCTTATTCAAAACTTATATCCTTTGAAAGTATGAATGTTTAAGGAATATTTAAGTTTCTTTCTAGATAAAGTTTATGGAAAATATAATGGCATGCAAATGTTAAGAAAAACAAACAATTAATTTGAAAAATTGTATGTATATGTGATATTTTAAATGTCTTATGTATTTATTCTTCGCTATACACAAATAAAAAGTGTAGTTGTAGAAATGTAGTAGTTATTCAGTTGTGTAGTTGTGTAATACAGGCTTCTAATAAATATAAATATGTATAATTTGATTAGTTCTTAAGAAATATAATGACGATCAGATTATGAGCAATGCATAATTGTTTAAATCTACTTAAGTTTATTTGACATACCTGTCCTTGATTTATAAGTACGGATATGGGTATACAAAATAATGATAATAATTGTCAAGGGTTTTTATTAAAATAAAGAATTATTATGTACATTTCGTAAAAAAATTAAAAGAGAGGTAAGGCAACGCAGCAAGATAATCGAAGGCTCAAAATGCTTTATGATTCTCTATAAGCTTTTTAGTCCTTGCATACTTTTTTATATCACACGCCTTTACATAAATAGTGACTAATTTTGTTCCCGTTAAATACTTTACAAGCTCGATTTTTCCATGTCAGGATTGTTTGACAACCAGCGTACTCGTTACTACCTAAATATTATCACACAAAGGTTTCATCTCTTGTACGCCAATGTGTTGCCATCCTATAATACTCGAGTGTCAACAGTAAGTAATTACATAATCGTCGGCTTCTTGTTTTTTGTCTTTTTGGCGAGAGACTTTAAAACGTATTTTTTCTTTAAATAAATTCCTGTTTTTAAAAGCTTTTTTTGGTCACCTATAAATCTTATTATCGTTATGATCACATAAAACACAAGAAACTTTATCTTCCTGTTGGCATCGATCAACATATTTAACGCTTATCCTTAAATATAAAATAGCTTTGTCATAAGTTGCTATGACTCGACAGTTATGAAGCGCCCAGTCGTAACGAACAAACATTTACTCTCAAGGTTTAAAGTTACCTATAAAACTTACAAATAACATTAGACCCTTCACGGCGGTATTTTACAAATAGAGAAAAGCGAGGCTGCTATAGTCAATGTATAATCAATGAAAGAAAATTACATATAAATGTAGTGAGTGAAGTTCGTTTGACGAAGCAAAGGGCCAATGAAGCAACGATCCGATACAATATCTCTTTCGCTCTGAAATTGACCATTCATAAACAATTAACTAATCAAGTTAGTTCAAAACCAGACATTTGAACAAGCTTAATACAAAACAATCACAGTTTAGAGATGAGTGTAATTCGGAGTCGCATGCATCATGAAATCTCTACTGAGTCTCAGTGCTCGTGCGGCTTCTTCTTGTGTCTTGGCCAATTCCATTAAGGCAAGCGCGCCTAACCACTTTTGATTATCTTCGGGGAAAGGCAGACTTAGCGGGCTATTTTCTTGCTTCACGACAATGACTTTGACATCAGTGTTGCCGATCTCGCTTGGACAGGACTTTGGCGTGGCTTGATTTCTTCCAGCAAGCATTAAAACAGTGGGTCTCATTTCATTTTCAATGTTTAGAGACCTGTTTGTTTCCTTTTCTTCATTATCCAGTTTTGTGCTCAAAAGTGGAGAATCAACATACTGCTCTGTATGTTCGTGGTTCAAAGGTACATACTCATCTTCCTGGCTATTAATGCTTGTTCGTAGACTGGGTAGCTGCGATTCGGAAAGACACCACTGTGACGAAGTATGTAATTCTGAGATTCGATGACAATTATTCGTGGGATGAACGTCCCACCTGAGTGGTTTTGCCAACTGTTGTTCTAGGCATGCTTCTCTGAGCCAGCGCTTTTTTGGTTGCAATCTATCGAGTGGCCTTCTGAGTGGAGTGACCGGCAGCTTTATTCCAACAGCTTCCTCGTCTTCGGAAGTTTGAAGCATCGCGCACGCGTCAGACGGATCTTCATCCTGACTCTCGTCCTGACTATCCTGACTTTCGCTGCAATACAAACGACTTTGACTCTGCGGCGCTCTGTCGAGATTCTCTTGTTCCACAACAGCATCCATAATAAGACCTTTCCTTGACTTGATCCTTTTGTGAGTTTCACTGTTGCTTTTCCATTGTTTTTTCTTTCTATCACTCTTGCCACTGGGTGTTTTGTCTTCTCGTTCCCTGGCCATCTTGTATCGCTCCAACCATCGGGTAACATCATGTGGAAGTTCTGTGTTTCCAGAAACTGGCTTCAACACAAAATCATCCGAACGTGTCAGTGTTGCAAACGGATGATCCGGGCAGTGTCTGTTTGCATGTGTGAATCTCATCTCACAGCCAGGTGCCGTACAAAGAAATGGCTTTTCACCTGTGTGAAGCCTTTGATGCGTCTTCAGTTGTCCAGATTGGGTAAAAGCTTTCTGGCATCCTGGATAGTCACATGGATAAGGTCTTTCACCTGCAAACAAGAAATCATATTATTCAGATGCTAATTATATTTATTAAAATCAAATTAACCCATCAAAGGAATTTTCTGCTAAAAATATTTGAGCAACCTTCTACAAGTTTTGCATTGACAAATAAAAATTATTAAATTTTTCATTATTATATTATTTAATCCTTTAATAATTTTTATAATATAAAATAAAGTATAATGACTCCATCAATTTTTGAAAATACTTTTTATTTAATTATTTATTGATAAACCAAACGTTACTGATTTATAAATATAGTCTTATAAATAAATACAAATCATTAGACAATATGTATCGCGCAATAGAATGTTATAAAAAAAATAAAAAAAAAATTTCCCACCACGACACCCGAGAAATTCCAAGAAAATTAAATAGCTCGAGGAATAGTAGCGCCCGACCGCATGGTCCGCGCGCGCGTGCTTTCTTCTTTTGTCATCTCAAGAAAATACCTATACGTATACAAACGCTGGAAAAGCGCGTATACGTGCACCTTATGCTTGACAAAGAAGCAGTCGCTTTCCATTTCCCTCTCCTTATTACCCCATAAATAAAAATACCAGCATCGTACATCGCGCTCGTGGTTTTTCTTCCTTCGACGAAGGCGCCGGGAAAAGCGCGCACTCGGAAAAATCAAAACAAAAACAAAGCAGACTACGCTACGGCGGTCAAGCAGTTCACAGAAGAAAGGGACACGCGGCGACGTGCGAGAGGGGGAGAGGAAAATACGAGCGTGCTCGGTATCTTTGTGAACGAAGGACCCTTGCAGCAGACCATGCGGCGAGTATGCCATAGAAGATATTACTACGACGCAGGTTTTTACTACACGAGGGTGTTGAATTCACGAGCGAGTAGGTATACAAGAAAATGTGCGCTGCGATGCAACGAATCATCATCTGGTTTCATAATATTTTGAGTGAGCGACATGCGATATTTTTTTGCGCGATATATTTACCTACACATACACCTATATAGGACACATTCTATATGTCTCCTTTAAAAACGAGCAACGGCAACAATAACGCGACAGCTGTCTTTTATTTTCTTGCAAAATTACAACGACAGCTCGTCTGCTAGACTTAACAAACAACTCGCGGTGAACAGCGTATACGCTCGACCGGAAGCGCAACACGTGAGTAACATAGCGAAGCGATGACGACGTCGAGAAGCGCTCGAAAAAACCCATAAAAACACGCTCGAAAAATAATACCTTTATACGCACGAAACAAAAGTTTGCCCGGTGCCAGCTGAACCCTCTACAAAGAGCGAGAGAGAGGGGGGGGGGGGAGAAAGATCCCGAAATTCTCTCTCTCCGCGTGCACGCTTACGATTAAAGAGCGACGAGCAACAGGGGCTTTTTTTCAAAAGCCGCGAGCGAAGGGACGCAGCGAGTCGCGTATAGCGGAGCACGCTTATTATATATAACACACACGTGTATAGGTATCGTACATAGTAGGGGCGCAAAACGGACATGTTGGAATTTCCGTGAGCGCGCGCGAGCGTCACAGAGCCCTCCCCTCCGTATGTAGGTATAGCTCCATCTCTCTCTGTCCAACATACAGAAAGTATCCCGAGAGCGCGGGAGACGCGCGTCCCTCGTGCGCCTCGCGCTTCCACGCAATCTTCGCCACCTTTTGCTCTGTATTGTGTATTGTATAGATGTACGGGAGAGTGCGTGGCTTGCCTTGCTTTCGGGCCAGAAACAACTCCGAAACACGCGGCACAGAAGTACTTGCTGTATATCGTACGTCTATATACAGTAGAGAGGGAGAGAGAGAGAGAAGCCAAGACGCTGTGCGAAAGGAGCGCGCGGGAGACGCGCGAATCGACCGTTAAAAAGGAGAGAGTATAATATAATATAGGCAACTGCAGAGCGCGCGCGAGTATGTGTGGTCGCGCAAGTGGGACGGCGGTTTTTCGAACGAGGCGAACGGGTGAGCGCGCGCGCGCGCGCGCGAGTGAATAGGTTATGTTTCCTCGCGCGTGCGGCAAGTTGCCTCCCGATAGTTGAATGAAAATCTGACCGTAGTCAACTCACCTGTGTGAGTTCTGAGGTGGGCCTGCAGGCTCTTCTCCCTTGGGAAGACACGATTGCAGTAGGAGCATTTGATGCTCGAAGGCGACGTGCTTCCCTGCTTCATGAGGCTAGTGAGAGCATCAGCGCGCGGTCTGCCGCGCCTGTGGGACTCTCGCTGGTCTTGATGTTCCTGGTGACCTTCGTGCTGTTGCTGCTGCTGCTGCTGGACGTGGTCGTTAGCCGAATCCGGTCCACCGGCGCCGCCGCCGCCGCCGCCGCCGCCGTCGTTGTACTCCGGCGAGGAACACGAGCTACCCGGGCTGAGTTTAGCTTTGCGCGCCTCGTCGCCCCAGTTCCACGGGTAGATCCTGGTGTCGCCTATGGCTGGGTTGGCCATCGGTCCCTCAGCACCGACGACGCCGGCCTGCGCTGCCGATGCTCCTTGGCTATTGCGCTTCGGCGTGTGCAGCTCCATGCTGCCAGCCCAGTACACGTAGCTTCCTCGCTCCTTTGTTTCGGGGAGCCGCTGCGGAGGCTTCTCTTCGGGTACTCGTGCTGCTGTTCACTCGTTTCACTCACACATCCGCAGACACGGATCACACGCCGCGGGTTTCCCCCTGTCTCGCAACTCTGGCTTGTGACGATTGTACAATTGTAAAATATATATTAAGTATATAAATGCAGCGCAGAGCCGTGCACTTCCGTGCATAACTCGACGACTCGCCGCGTGCGACTGATTAACCGCCAAAAGTGCGCTTTGCCCGCACGGATGGGCAGCTGCGCAAGCGCGCATGGCGGGGATGCAGCCGAGTGCTCGGATTGGCTGATCTCTCGTGGCTCGAATTATATATATACGATCACCGTTCGTTTTTACCTTTTCTTACCTGCGTATAGGTGTCTGTACCGACTACTATATATACTCTGCTACCCTATTTTATGCTATACTTATTACGGTTTTATATATATATAGCGGGGTTGCGTGACTCCCGGGCGCGCATCGTATCGCAAACGTTGTACGCGAATTATACCTCTATATACCTTAATAGGTCCAATATACACGCGTATAAGGCTCCCTTTGTATACTGAGAGGGATATATATCGGGTGGGAGTGATGAAATGACGCCGAGCTTATATACTTATATATTCGAGCCGTGATTATTGAGGTCGCATTCCTTGCGGCAGGTAGGCGAGGGAGGCTCCTCCAGTCCGGTTATTTAACTGACCGATATACGAATGGGGACCTTTAACTATTAAGTATCAATTTGGCCTCTCTCACGTGGCTGTACAGGTGCGCCGAGCAGAGGCTGCGCCCTCGGATTTGCGTTACGCACGCGGGGGGTGTAATAATATAGTCGCTCTTGCTGCTGTATATACCCGAGGATTATCTTGGGATTATATCTATCGGTAGATAGATCGGTATTTAGAGATTTTTAAATACTGCGGCAGAACAGTGAGCAAGGGAAGGGATCGGTCTTGTTTATATTGTTCTTTTATGGTTGGCGCAGTATATAGGTATTAATAGATAAATTTTCTAACAAAGTTTGGCAAAGCTTGACAAAGATTCACAATGTTTATAAAAGTTTATCAAAGTTTGGCAAAGTTTAGGAAAATTTATTAAAAAAAATATTTCCACTGAAGTAATACTAATATAATATATGGTAAATGTTCATTATGTTACTTATTTTGTATCACTTTTGATATTTTTATGTCCAATAATATTGGACCGACCCAGAGTATGTCAATGAACAACATTTGCAGCGTCAAATCACGTTGGTAACGTATAGTAGGGAACACGTAAATAACTACACTGAGCAACTTACCCCTACTTGTGCTCTTCATCAGCGGGTAAAAATACTTTAAAAAAATGAAAATAACGCGAATGTTGCCGAATTAATTGTGGATTATAAAGGTAAAATCGTCCAAGTTCGCGATTCCCGATAATTATTTAATAACTATGCAATAAATTAATTTAACAAGACCAAAGTCGGTCTACCGTTCCGCGTTCCTTTTTCTAACAATTTGAGAGCGTCTGCGCAACGTTTGATGCGCACGTTGGCGCAAATTTTAAATTAATCCTACCTCGAGCGATGAATCAAATGCCATACCAGATGAAGCACACAACATTGTATTGTCCTTTGTTGTTGTGAGCTAAATTTACTGTAAGGCCTCCTAAAACAGGTACCTGAAGTAGCTACTCTATAACGCCTATAATCTATTGCCCTAATTATGGCTTTGGGTTTCTCAGCCATTAGCGGTAAACCTTTTATAAGACCTATATAAGCTTCTTCGTGCCTGTATAGATTTATAGATTTTTATGGCTCTTTCTTGCGGTGAAGGTCTCGGGCGCCATACACTCTGTATTGATGGCTGAGAGGAATAACGGCCTATCTGACGAACTGTTCGAAAACGGCCTATCTGGCGAGGCGGTTGGAGAACATTTACCGCGTACATTTAACAGAAATCGCCCTTTAAAATCTTGCAGGGCTGTCACTACAAAATTTAAGAAACAAAAAAGGCTCGTGAGATAGGTTGTTTTTGAACTGGCTCGCCAGATAGGCCGTTTTTTGACCAGCTCGCTACATAGGTCATTATTCCCCTCGCATATTTTCCCAATAAATAATACAATACTTTAAACGTTAATAAATTGCACTTTCGGTCAGTAACGAGAATGATTCATACACAAATTCTGATTCTACCAAAATTATATTTTTACAAAAAGCAATAAGCGAAATCGAATACGGTACTAAATTTAATTCGCGTCATATCAACATCAGCGTATACGATTACAATGATTGTATTAAAAAATACGCAAAACAGCGTATAAATAAATTAATATTATTTACTCAAAGATCAAAAGTCCTGTTCATGCACATGCAGTCATCCCACACCCTAGGGATTAGCGACACAGGCTCTGGCGTTCCTGGTGACTTCGAGAGCGATGTTGAACACCCAGGAGTCAACTTTCTGGGCGCAGACGTTAGCCTCGCCGGCGGTTCTTGCTTGACTGACGCACGAGCTCACTCTGGAGTAACCGCTCGAACTTGCGTTCCTCAACGCCTGACGAGCGGTTTCGTAGCACCGCTTGGCCACTGGGCTGCTACCACTCTGCGAATTGCATTAGTCGTCAGATTTAACGAGATATTATAATATGCATGCGCGAGGTACTTTATTCGGAAATGTATGTTTTTACCGGGAGCCGAGACAAAGTGTCGTTGACTATGGAGTTGATGTGTTGGTAGTGGCTGACCCTGACATCGCTTCTCCAGTCAGCTGATGCATTCTATGGAAAAAATAAGATAGGATTGGTTAACAATAATTTTATTGCGAAAGTTGTTGGATTAAATGCGGGTAATATTACGATTTAGAACAAAAAATCGAATGTCATATAGACGCGAATAGTTCAGTTAAATTTAAAATGTATATAAGTTACCTGAACAATGCAGCAGACTAAGAGGACAACGAGAGCGCAGACCTTCATGATTGTACGATTTGTAAATGGTTTAACTTCTCGATCGAAACTGATAAAGCAGGAGGAAGAAGCTCCGTATTTAAAGAGCTTTACACGTCGATGGGCGAATACACGAAGTTGCGGGGAAATAACCGTGTACACGACAGGGATTCCCCTCTTTTGTCGGATAATTATATTGCCTCGACGTATTTCTGCAAATGTAAATTCTCTTATCTCCAGAGGAATTATATTCACTTGGAACGTATGACATCGTTGACTTTTATATTTTAAGTACGGTTGTTTCTCTATATTTGTGTATGAGGCACTAGGTCATTGATATGGATTTATTTGTTAGGCACGAGTAACATCGATGATTCACGTTTCAAGTAGTATAACGTGATACGTTTTCTATACATATATGTGCTGGGAAGTATTATTTAATGTACAGAAATAAATTTTGACGATGTCTGCAATATTTGTTGATATATTAAAAACGATATTATAAATTTAATGAAGTAGAAGCTGCGGATGACCCATTATCAAGCAGCCAATGTTTCATCTTTGATTCTATCAACTAGTCCAAAACAGTTATGATATACGATGTTGCATATCGAACGACATGTTTTTAAAGCATACAGAAATTTTAGGAGTCAATAAAATTAATAAAATTTTTTTCCTTTTTTTTCCTTGTATTACGTACAACTGTATATATACGCACAAATCTATACGATATTTAATTTTTTATTTCTCGATCATATAAGTTACATAAGAAGGTATGATAAAAACGCTGAAAAGTGTTAGTGTTTTTGGCAAATACTGAAATATGTTAGTCTTCGTGTCAAAGCTTTAAAATCTATCAGTTTTCGTGGCTATGGATATGAAATTCACTAGTCTTCGCGGACGACTTAAGATCAGTTGCTACTCTTCGCTGGGAGCGATGAAATAGCTAAACAAAAGTCAAGGGTGAAAGAGAACCCAAATTTTAAGAATTAGCGTTCAATTCTAATAAGTAAGTTACCTCCAGGTAAGTTTTTATTCCTCATTATTTTATATTTAAATTATCGTTTAATATACAGTTATAGAATGTTAGTTTAACTTAATAATCTCTTATATATTATAGTATACCATTCATTATGTGACATCGTGTCAAATTCATTGAGAAAATCAATCAGATTACTATTATAACTTAGGTCAATAACCTCCGTTATGGTATTTAAATATGAATTGCTCCTGTGCAAGGCGGACATCTCGTGGAAACGTTCAGTACTAGCTATAACTGATGTATAGATAAAAGTCAATACGAATATACTCGAATGGTAACTGCTGTCATTTGAAAAGCATACATTAAATTAATATTTAAACGTGAAAAATTGCAATATTATACCAATTTCAGAAAAATCTAATTGCAAAAACTTGATTATACTTTATCTAGCGATTTAAGTCAGATATTAAATCTGCATCAGCTTAAGCTGACGACCTTAAAGCATGACTATGGGAAATGCCAAGCGAATTGGAAATATCGATTTTCCCGCTTGCCTATTGTTCCATGAACTCGCAAACGATAGAGACCACGACTCGCATAGCTCGCACTGTAATAGAATGAATTTTGCGGGCACCCTCGGTTGATTTTTTTAACGAAATGATTAATAAAAATCTAAATTATTACTTTTAATAAATCATTAGAAATTGATTCTTTTTTAACAGCCCTACAATATTATCAAGATTCCTTGCCACATCTTCCAGTAGTACAGTTATCACTTTTGACAAAATGTTATTACCAAATTCTAAATAAATATTTCAAAAAGCTGGCGAAACCTTTTCAAATCCTAAGATTTGCACATATAAAAATGATCAACCACAAGCTTTCGTCTATAAAAGCAGTGCAACGTAAGCAAACAAAATGAAACCAAGAAAACAATTCGTATCTCCCGCGCGATCAATGCAGCCGTCTCGCGGTTGGCAACCCTGAGCGTCGCGCGCAGCCAGCGCGTCGTCTGTCCGGCGCACACATATACATATATATTACACATACGGTCACACCCACCCGCGCATATAATACGCAACCGCACATATACGCGGCGACAAGGGCTAGAAAAACATTCGTGTACATAGAGTCGAAAATTAAGAGCGCGCGCAGGGCTAGCCTATATAGCCGCTTCCTATATCGCCCGAAGAGCGTCGACGCAGCAGCAGAGCAGGGACGCAGAGCTATGCCCTCGGGTAGTTTCCGTGTCAGACTCGGCGCCGCTAGTGCGTAAACCGAACAACTCGCGAAGAGTCGTCCGCTGCTCGCAGCAGCCGTGTCCGTCCGGTGTTCGAGAGAGCAGAGAGAAGGAAGAAGGAAAGCGTCCCCTCGTCTTTTTTTCTTCATTTTTAGTTGCGTCGTCGTGTGTGTGTGCGCGCGTGCTTGTGTATGCCTCGTTATATTTCCTCTTCCTCGTCTGGCCGCGAGTCCCGTGCGCTGGACTGCGAAATATAGAGTGAACACTCGCGCGGGAGTAAGTACAGTAGGGAGTCGGATTGCGGCGATAAAGAAAACGACGGAGTGACCGGAGGAGAGGGAGCAGTGTGCCGGCTCCGTAGTACTCGCGTGTGCTTATACACCGATCGAGTCTGTGCGTGGCGTGAAGTGTCCCGTGCTCCGCTTTAGTTTGGACATCTAATAAGACAGAAGGCGAAGCAGCAGCCGGCGAGCAGCTCAGGAATACGCGGAAAAGCCAGACAGACAAGGAGAAGCCGAAGCCATGGGAAACGTCCACACTTGCGGACCCAACGAGGCGCTCGTTGTGTCAGGTGAGCGCTGATTCACGGACATCCTCTTTTTTCTAACCTCTCTCCTGTATAATCCCCGTAAACTCGCGAGTTTTTCTATGAATAAGCGCGTGTGTGTGTGCGTAAACGTATGACGTGGGGAATACCCAAGGCGCGAGCGAGGGAGGAGGCCTTGGGGAAAAGCCCGCTTGCATTAGGCGCGAAGAAAAAATACGGGAGAAGCAGCGAGACGCGCGCCTAGTTTGACTCATCCCGGGATAAACATCCCCACTCGCGGCTGATGCAGTATATATACACACAAGGGGGGGCTGGAGCGCTACCGTGTATTCTCTTCGTTAAAAATTCTCCCGACTATCGGCGAAGATTTTTCCTTTTCCGCGGACGCTTTCAACCCCTCGGTATAGAGGGCTGCATTGATTGACAGTAGCTATAGTCCTTTCTGTGCGTGCAGCTCTGCTCGATGAAAAATTGTTACGCGTCCTTCTGCATTCCTATTTTAGGTTCACTCAGCTGCTTCTCCCGCAGCCATCAGTGGCTGTCGCATAACACGATTACGTTATATACTCACAATGCCAAGCACTGGAGTTTCTGGCTCGATTCTATTGTATACGCAGCCTCTGCTGATGCGAGTGTCCGTGTAAGGATACATGCAGGGTATACGTGTATGACGGCTATAACGTGTATAATATACTTATGTGTACAGGCGCCGAGTAAGTATTTCGAGGTTACGACGCGTGCCAGCGACGACGATTCTCTCATTCTTTTTTGCTCGTCGAGCTTTTCAGAGAGACGAGAGGGGCAAGTTAAGATAGCGATATAGGGGAATGAAAGAGGGAGAGAATGACTGTCTTGAGTATCGCTGCGTGTGATTTTACGAGACTTTTTGGAGTAGTTGGTGTTGGTTCCTCCTTCAAGTTTATTTTTGTTTTATTTCATATTGCTCTCTCTGCACTGGGATTACTTGTTTTTTTGACTTGACTTGATGACAGACTTGAGTTACTGCACTATTTATTTCTAGATTAGCAGATAAGTATCACAAGTGCTGTCTAATTATAAAGATTTACACACTCAAGTAATTTCATTCATTTTAATTCTTGCACTATCTACACCTTCTATTCATCATGATACTAATAACTTAATTTTATTTCACTTATACTTATTTTTAAAAAATCTAACATTTTCATTAATTTTTCCAAGTTTTGAAGTTGGTAACTAATAACTCAAAACTGTTATACAACTTGTAACAATGCACGGATGTAAAAACAGATTGTATCATGAAGTATGCTTACACAAGTGTTGTATCTTCTTTAGTTTTGTATTTTTATCTTATTATTTTATTTTTGTTCTAGGTATTCGAGGATTTTATATTCCACTGTTCTTATAGTTTTTTTTTTGCTTCTTATTAGGAGACAAAATATCTTTTCATAGAGCGTATGATTCTCATACAGAGGGATACATTTTCTTTTGCGATTAAAATTATAAACAACACTCAAGAAAATTACTCATGCTATATGTATACCTATGCTTCTAGATAGTGTGAAAGTAGTGAAGTGATTATAAGTGCTTTATTTTTGTGTTACTATGAATGTTGCTTACTGTGTTATCTCTGGACTTGAATTTTATTTTGATATTGCGCTATATTGGTATATCATAATTATTGGCACCAGTATATTGCAATGTAATAAAATGATTTGTAACATAGAATTTACAATATTAGATTATTATTTTGTGGTGTAGTATTTTATTTAACGATTGTTAAGTTATTATTATAGTAAAAGTAAACAATTATATATATACACAGCAAGTTATTTTTTCTTATGTACAGAATATTACACTACTGCCTAAACCATTTGTATTCCCTCGTTACCTGATACATCTCATTAAAATTACTTATCCAACACTCAAATTCAACAGACTCCATAATTGACATAGTATACCCTAGTATATTGAAACATCAATTGTGTTACACATATATTATCTTTGTGCCAAGTTATTACTCGTTGGAATATACATTCAACAATTCGATTTTATTCTCTTGTAAATTACATTTGGTATTTGTGCAATGCACCATAATACAAAAAAAAACAATCAATGATAAAACTTTAAATGAAGAAAAAACTAATAAATGCAGTTGTTAAACAAATCTCAACATTAAGAAAACGAACATCAACTAGTAATTATTAAACAAACAAAAGACTTTTTCTAATAGTTACTCTTATAAGAATCATCAATGTAGGTTAAACAATTGTTCACGATTATGAACTCAAAGTACAGTTCAGCTCGGCTTTTAAAATTATTTTTTTCCTCTTTTCCGCCGACAATTTAGTCTTTTATCTCTGAAAAAAATACTTGCATAACTAGATGCAATTGGAAACCAAATGTACGCAACATTCTATACTATATTCTTTTGCAGTCGCGCAATCATTCACAGCTTATCTCTCACTCTTGTGCCAGTGAAATAAACAGGTGATTCCGTATATATATATAGTCGCGTCTTGACAAGAACGTTCGTATTATTTTGTTTTCCACCTTCAAGTGTCATCGTGGATCAACTATACTTATATAAAGATACACAATTACTAAGAGCACTTTAAGTATTCGGGTCAAGTGAGTCATTTCGGAACGTAATCACGTACCACTGCAATCGTGCAACTGCAAGTATTACAAAAGTTATCGGCTCGGACTCAAAATATACAATTCTAAATCTCGCGTTTGAGAGAGCATACATGTAAAAAACTGTGACCCGTACCAGACCACATATCTCGCATACGTCGCTCAATTAAACTCCCAGTGTCAAATCTAGACTACCGGGGAATCCCGTCTTAATGAAAGAAGAATTCATTGTCATTTTATACATTATCACGCGCGCGCTCGCATTGTCCCTTATTTATCAGAGTACCCACTCGCTCGACGCATCTGCGTCATACTATATGTGTATAGATAAAGTGTCTATGACGTCTGCGATCTGACTCGGCTTACGCCCTCCCAGCTTTGCTTGATCATATCTGCCGCCTTCTCGCCGATCATGAAGATACCCGCGTTGACGTGACCGACCGGCATCGTCGGCATGACGGAGGCGTCGACCACTCGGAGCGATTCGATACCGTAGACTCGAAGCTGTGGATCGACGACGGCATTAGGGTCCGTTGCCGGGCCCATTTTGCAGGTACCGATCTCGTGGTTCATCATCGAGGGCAGATGCCGAATCGCGCAGCGCCAGTAATCGTCCGTACCGAAATCAAATCCAACGCAGCCCGGGATCTTGGCGTCGTGCAGTCGGCTACCGTAGGCAGCGAACGGCTCGGTCTGGGACAGCTCGATCGCGTGCTTGATACCTTCGAGGATGATCTCCAGATCGGCCGGGTGCTCGAAGAAATTCGGTTCAATGATCGGCGCGTCCAACGGGTTCTTAGATTTGAGGGTCAATCGACCAACGCTTCGCGGATTCTGAACGATGGGCCAGATGGACCAGGCGTCCTTGTTCTCGATGGGCTTGAACACGGCGTTGTAGAGCTCGTCGGTGATGCTCAGAGCCTTGCGCAAACTGATTCCGCCATCCGAGTGTAAGGAGCCGCTGGCGAAGAGCAGTTCCACGTCCGGTCGAGAATCCGGTGCGTACTTAGTCCGGATGAAAGCCAGAGCCTCGGCGCCACCCGGGATAGTCATGAGGCCCCGATTCTGGAGCGTGTACTCGAGTACCACGCTGGGCCTACTCAGACGACTCTGTAGAAGACTCACGCTTCGGTTCACCATGAAAGTCAAGCCCAGGAAGCCAACATGCTCGTACATGTTGTAGCCGACTTTGGAGTCCTGAATGACGTCGATGCCAAGATCCTCCAAGTGATCTCGGGGCCCTATGCCCGAGAGCATCAGGAGCTTGGCGGAGTCGATGGTACCGGCTGACAGAATGACCTCTTTGCTCGCGTGGATAACGTACTTCTTGCCGTTCTTGATGTACTGCACGCCGTAGGCCTTCTTGTTTTTTACAAGGACTTTGATGACCTGGGCGTTAGTCAAAATGTGGAGGTTGGGTCGACGTACTCGGAGGTACGCCTTGGCAGCGCTACAACGCTTGCCCTGGTCCATGTTCACCTGGATGTAGGAGAAGCCAATCTGGTCTTTACCATTGTAGTCGGTGATCTTGTAGCCCAGCTTCTTACCGGCTTTCAAGAAGGCTGTCGATAGCTCCGTGTGATAGGGCACGTTCTCGACGAAGAGGTAGCCGTCGTTGCTGTGGTACGACGAGTTCGTTACGCCTGAAATGCGAAAGAGTTTGTGCTCGTTATATTAGGGCAATGAGTCGGTGACCTTATTAGAGGGTTGTTGAATATTGTGTCGAATAGTAATGCCTATATTCGAGCGACCGTCGACCTCTATTTGTTTTGCAAATTTTTCAGCAGTTTAAAATGTAAATTTCAACGAAATATGAGAGAAAACCCCAACGTTACGCCACTGTAATTTATAATTTGTAATAAAATTATTCCGAGTTCTTCTTGTACAAATATTCACGTTTTCAAATTGGCATACTAATATATGCAGACAACTTTTGGACTATAGCTATATATGTGTGTTTATCTACAAATGTAGAATTACGCAGACATGCTAATAATAGGCATGCATTCGTAAGAAGTTAAGGTAGTCGTATATGAAACGTGAATAAAAAAAGATACGGTTATCATTAGTAAGGAATCTTTCAACTAGCCGCATGCAGCTAACTTTTTTATTTCATTGTATTAGAAAGTACGCGCTGTGTACGCGTCAATAATTCATTTCTCATCGCGGTTCTCAACAGAAAGTAAAAAAATATAGTTTTACGACTACGTGACGGGTTTCAGCTAGAAGAAATGTATACTCATCCATATTTTAATGTAGAGCGACGTGGATCGATACGACTGATTTGTTATTAAAATATTCGAAATATGTGAAGATATTCCCGTGAAAGTTTGTGTTGATTTTTAAAGGATAGATTATGTAAATACACATGTACTCATTTTGCAGTATTTGGCACGATCGATGCATAACTTAATAAGTCGAATTGTAATTTCGTATATTGGATGATTTTTCACAATTTCGGTTTGTTTTGGGATAAAATGTACGTATTACCGAAACCAGAAAAATATCACAGACTATTAAAAATAGAAATGAATAAAAATTACACCAATGATAAGAATTCTTTTTAAATTATATTGAAGCATCGTTTAAACCCTATATGATTATTAAGGTTCTTTAAATTATAACACTAGGTTTCTTTTCAGAAAATTTTCCTACTCACGCGATGTAGTTAAACTATCAATGAAATCTATTTCTACGTAATCAGCATGAATGACTCATAAATACAGTCACAAAGTATATAGTTTTCGACTTGTATAATCGACATCTGCATTTCTCGAGGAATTTAATTTTCTGAAATAAATGACGTATGATTTACGTATCGAATTAGTTTTGATAATCTTTGATGTAACATTGAAGAAATAATCAAATGAGATTTCTTTTCTACGGTATTATCGTGAGAATGTAATTGTAACTAATTACTTTGGCAGTGCACATCTTCAAAACAATGCTTCATTGGTCAAATCAAATCTCTGTCTTTTTGTTCTTGAAATGTAAAATTTTCTCCATTGGTAAATATAAAATTAATGTGCACTAAATTCAAACAACAATAAAATATATTTGAATTTAGCGCACATTCATTTTTCTGACGTTAAAATAGAATAGATAATAAATCCATTAGAATATAGCGACCCATAAAACTAATCAAAGTACTGTAATAGTTTCCCATACATCAGATTAATCCAACGCACTCATGCGGATATAATTCGAACGAAACTATAAGAGCCCGTTTCCTAGCCAACATCACAAATCAAGAAGACCACTTACCCGGCACTTTGAACTTCTCGCTCTTCTTGAAATACGGCAGCACATCTTTGTAGGACCATCCGTCATTACCGAGAGCCGCCCATATGTCGTAGTCGACGCGATTACCCCTCGTGTGTATCATGTAGTTGAGAGTACTGGTGCCTCCAAGACACTTTCCTCTTGGCCAGGGGCACTGATGGTTCTTCATGCCGAGGCAGGCGCGCGATTGAGGCTCTACCTTGTAGCCCCAGTTGTAATCCGTAAGCTGAAAGAAGCTCACCAGGACGGGAATCTGGTTGAGCACACCCTCGGCACCGCCGGCTTCGATCAGTAGCACTCGCCATTTTCCATTCTCGGATAGTCGGTTAGCCAAGACGGAACCACCGGAGCCGGCACCTACGACGATGAAGTCGTAGCTCTTGCCCGATGGTTCGCTGACTATGTTTTCGTTCACTTGGTTATGACTTCTAAAGATGTCCAGGATCGATTGGGATGAGATTGGCTGGAAGCTGGATAACAGCAGTAGGCTCAAAGCCACGCAGAGTGTTCGTGAAGATATTCTTCGCCACATTTTATTGGAGGCCGTCCAGTGGTATCGGTTTCTGTACAAGGAACAGTTTCAGGATTAAATTACGATATTTTATACAGACCGATAAGGCTACTTGCAAAAAGTGGTAATTGGCTTATTGCAATTCGCCTTCTTGTGCCATTCGTTGGCTGCAGCTATCACAATACTCTTATGTTAAATTGTAATAACTCTTTGATGATAAACATGCATGTTCGTAAAATAATGTTTTATGAGGAAATACTTTTAATATAAGAAGTCGGAAAATTTTAGGAAGTAAAAACTCATCTACTTGTAGTAATCAGACACGTAACTTTTCTAGCATATTTTATATGTGTATATCCTAATATGGATATCGGTGAAACGTTCTACATGCGTAATCAGCACTATACCGTAAGTTTTCCGATACGCATCGGAAACTTATGTGTTAAGAGTTGATATTTATATCGGATTCAAACTCGAAAGAAATTTCATATGCCTTTCGTGTGTACAGCATAAAAGTACGCGAACCTCGTGAATATTTGATTATTTATTTTAGAGCCTGAACTCTTGTGTATGTGTGGTGACGTAATTTCTAACAGACTACAATTTCGTCGTTAAACGAGAGGCGGCATTTTTTTCCTCGAAGTCGTTGCATTTTTTGTTAATAGCTTTCTACACGAAAGGTGCCTCTAAAAGACTGCCGATCGATAGACGCTTTCACTAGTTCGTTTTTTTTTTATAATTGATTGGATATATATAGGAGTCTTTTTGCTCGCGTGGAAAGAAGAGTCAGAAATCAAGTTTTATTTTTATAACAGCCTGTGTGGGGCATTCACATATTCTTCTACTACGATGACGTGATGAAATTGGCGAATCATTGTATATTTTTATTATTCAATGTTTTCGAGATCGTATGAGGTGTTCACAATAAGTACTATAAAAGAATGCAAGGTTTGATTAGCAGACAGCGGTATAATTTTTTTGCAATTACATGGAATTCAAATTAAAAAAATACGAGCCAAGTTATTTATTACTATTATTTTCTTGTCTGCAATGTCTTCAAAGGAAAAAGAAATATGTCTATTTAGAACATCCAATAATAATTTAATTATCCTATATGATGTTGCACTGTAAACTGCAGTGTACGGAGTATGTATATACATTAACTATGTGTAAAATTGACTTTTCGTTTGGTCCTAGCTTTTTTTTGCACACAATAAAGAATACTAGGTTAGTTTAATTCATGGAAGATTCCCATTTGTTTTTATTGCATAACTTTCACTTTCAACTTTCTGAGACATTGCACACAGATGTTATTACATGGCTCTTTTATGTATTCTGTCCTCTCACTTCTATACGACTTTTTCTTAATAAATCATCGATAGCTTGTTCATCGTCAACAAAGTGAACTTGCCTTTTTGAACGTACGACCGTTTACGTTAATCTTTATGCATCAGGAAGTTAGATATGAATCTGAACGTTAATTATCAATCAATAATCGTCTACTCAATGTGTACAACGATACACTGCAGTATTATATCGCAGCGCACATAGTGATTTCTCCGCAACCGTAACTGCCATCGCATTTCAAAACGAAATGTCTAAATCATATCCATACACACCCGAACAAATGAGTACCGTCATTACAACATCCAAGATTAATTTTCAGCTTCGGAATAATAACGTATATAATACGCTGGTCGTGCAAATTTCTAAACTCTACGTCAAAAGCTTAACAATCATCGAAGTGAGCGCTGGCATAAGTGCGCGTTTCAACAGAGAGAGGCGTCGAAACCTCTGGCTAAACAAAGTCTCTTGCAACTGACAACGGCGGGTCGCGTAATTTGCATCCTCGTCGCGTTGAACGCGTTGCCGAGCGCGAAACTATATACTGGTTTCGATTTCAATAAAATCACACGTAGGTCTTCACATTGGCGCTATACTGCTACTTCTTTCTCTCGGCAGAGCAAAGCCTTCCTCCCCTGCTGACCTTAATTCGCTCCCAAAGCAGTATATCATAGTCCCAGCCATTGATCTACTTTCGTGTTCGCGCAGTGACACTGTTGCTTTGAGTTAAGCCCTGGCTGTCTCTCGTCCTCACCTTCGCGACTCTTGTGCTCGAATTAAGTCTTGGCTAGAGTTTGCACGATAGGGATAATTGTATCAGTATGTATGATACGCCTTATCTGCGATTTTTAAGACTTCATGTGCAGTGATATGTTTTTTATATAAAAAAGATTTGGTTTCTGCACAATTGGAAAGAAATGTTGTCGCTCATTTTTTTTATAGGATATGTAAAACCGTGCGTATATCATTAAGTTTCATTAATTAAAAATCGACAAAAATTTACTTGGCAAATATTTTTGAAGCAAAAGTGATGTATTTTAATATTCAAGATAATTTTTTAAAAGTTACAGGAGACAAAAATACTTGGGTTTTAGATGTCTAAAAATAAATATCCTTCCACCTTGTCTCATCGAGGATAGTTTCGATAAGAACAACAGATTTTTATGTCCGACAAAACCAGATTTGCTTCGATTCAAATTTTTCCTCAGTCAGCACCAACTTCGACTATTGAAACGTAAATACTCTCGCGAACTTACATTCATATCATTATCGGTGTTATAATTATGTAATCTTATAACCCGTTTCAAAACGATCACGGTTCTAAGATACTTTTAGTCCTCAATTATAATGTCAAGTTTGTAAAAAAAGAAGAATATTTTTAAAAAATTACATAAATAAATATTGTCAAGTACGTATACCTACAAGAAAATACCGTTCGATCTTCCACGCGTTTCGTCGAAGCCACAAGTCAAATAACCACATGTACGCAGGGAGACCACAATGAACACATCGCCTCACTATAAGCTTTCTCGATCTATACTGCGCTCTCTAAATACAGACAGAATCTCGCTCACCTGTTCTCGAATCCAGTCTGGGCCCCGGGAGCAGTGCGCGAACTCTTACACGACTGGCTCTCGCCTCAGCGAGTCGACTGCAAGTGGCAGGGCCCCGCGCGGCGTCCGTAGAATTTTATGCAACTACCGCGTGTGGAAGAGGCGCTCACCGTTTATGACCGTTATGGGCCCGCGCTCGTACACGAGATCCGCGCGCCCGAGAGAGAAAGAAATGTTTGTTCTGTTGCCGCGCTTTCACGATGTTTGCGTAATAAGCGCGCCTCGAGAGTCGAAGTTTTGGGCGTGCGTGGTTTATCAACCCTGATTTAGCCGGTCTACAACATTGTGATTGATGGCAATAGGTCGAGTGCGTTTCAAGAAAAGTATGATCAGATGATTAGCCTACATGTCTTAATTTATTAATGGTTACGAGTGAGATTCTTTGTTGATTTGCTGGCAGCGTTTATACGACGCTAAAGTTAATTTTTTTTAATTTTGTGTATTCATTTGCGATTAGATACTTATAACTCAATGATTGGCTGGATCATTAAGCTTCGATAGATCGATAAAAAAAGGGTGTTTCAAAAAATTACAGGAATGATCCTAATACAGGCTAGATATGTAGGTAATATGTAGTAGGTTTCATAAAAGAAATTAATGTTATCATAAATATAACTCTCAACAGTTTATTTGGTATCATGGTATAGTTGTTCTGAACTTTCTCTAGTTAGAACGCATGTGTTTATTTTAAAAATATACAAGTACGTTCAAAGTTACGTATTCACGTATATGAGAAGGCGTGTTATCGAACATTTGTTGTCTTATACATTTTTATTATAAGATATAATCTTTACAAAAAAATAAATAAAATTACTATTTAAATTATTAATAACAGTACGTCACATGATGTACAACTTGTAGTTAATAATAACGCAACTGAGAAAATATTTATTCCAAATTTTCGTTGGTAAAAAACATAATTTTAAAAGTATTTTTTAAACCTAACTTTTTATTGTTTTTTTTTGTTACAGGTATGTTCTATTGCGAAAAAGACTTACGATATTTGTGCTGTAATTAACGTAAGTCTATGCTTTTTTTCAATTCATGGTTTAAATCAATACCTTGTATGTAGTACGCTAACAAGATTTTTCGTTTTACTAAGAGTTAAGATACATGATCAGTCAGATTATAGTAATCATTATTACTTTTCTAAATAAAAAAATAGTAATCATTACTTGTATGATATGCTAAATTCTTGTTAAAGTTTGTCACAGTAACTACAGATCAGATATAAAAAAAATCCATGTGAATATACTAGTTTTACACAACTGAACTAATGCAAAATAATAATAGTCTAAACATTTCCTTTAGGAAGTAAGTCCCAGTCCTCTTTTATCATATCAGCCAGTTTTTCTGCTATCATTACTGTTGGAAGATTAGTATGGCCTGTAATAATCTCGGGCATGATTGAGGCATCTCCCACCCTTAAATTTTGAATTCCTTTTACCTGCAAAATGACGATTAATGATTTACATATATATAAGTATACTGTAAATATATATATAATAACATATAATGTGCATTTCCTTTTATAACTCACTTGTAATCTAGGGTTGACAACGCCGGTTTCATCATTTTCAGGAGCCATTTTGCACGTACCACTTTGATGATAAATCGTAAAAGTAAATGTCCTCGCAGCGCATTCCCAGTATTCATCGGAGCCGTACTTATACTTCTCACATTTGTATATAGGTTGATTATAAAGTTTGGAATTAAATTTTTGCATACTTTCGGTTTTACTAATTTCAATAGCTGCTCTTATTCCTTTAACCATTACTCTTACGTCTTCTGGATGACTTAAGTAATTAGCATATATTTTAGGTTTAGATTCTGGATTTTTATCTCTAAGTAAAATTTGACCTCTGCTTTTTGGTTTCATTAGCATTGGAAAAATTGTCCAAGAATGACGAGAAGTAAGCTCTATGTACATTTTTTCCCAGTATTCGTCTGAAATGCCGAAATTCTTTTGAAAATGGGGGTTGCTAATAATAGAACCTCCAATAAACAATAACTCAATATTAGGAGTTCCGTTAGGATCAACAGGCCTGTCGATATCTATAAAAGCTAAGGCTTCACACCCACCAGGAATGGCATAAGGACCAGTTTTATTAATAAAATAGTCATTCATATACGAATTTAAAGAATTGAGCATTGTACTCATTTTGATACTAACGGGTTGATTTATCAAAAAGATTAAGCCTCCATAAGCAATGTGATCCATTAAATTTTCACCAACTGGTAAATCTTGAATAACATTGATGCCAAGTTCTTCCAAGTGTTTAGCTGGACCGATCCCAGAAAGCATTAGAATTTGAGGTGAACCTATTGCACCAGCTGCTAGAATCACTTCTTTCTTTGCCCTTACCTGTACTGTTTTATTTCCTTTGATAAATTCTACACCATAAGCTATTTTACTTTTAGGATTTATCAGTACTTTATGAACATGACTGAATTTAGAAATGAACAAATTTTTTCTTTTCTTCGCCGGAAATAGATAAGCTCGATTCGTGCTCATTCTTGTGCCATTCCGCATTGTTGCTTGAATGTATGAAAATCCAATAGTTTTGTCAGCGTTATAGTCAATGAAATCGTAACCCAATTCAAGTCCAGCATTAATAAAACCTTCTGCCAATGGCGTGTGAAAAGGTGGATAACTTACAGAGAGTGGCCCTCTAGTGCCTCGGAGTTTATTACGTTTATATTCATCGATATGGACATTTTCCAACTTTTTTAAATATTTTAAAACTTCATTATACGACCATCCTTTGTTACCCATTTCGGCCCATTTATCATAGTCTTCTGGAAACCCTCTTGTTGCTATCATGTAATTCAAGACACTACTTCCACCCATGACTCTACCTCTAGGAAAATTGCACTTTTGATCTGTCATACCAACACAATAATTTTCGGATGATTCTGTCTGGTATTTCCAATTGATAGTATCAAGAAATTGAAGATAGTTGACTAAAATTGGTATATCCATGATCGTGTTCTCATTACGGCCTGCCTCTATTAATAAAACTGTCACATCTGGTACTTCAGACAGTCTTGCAGCGATCGCCGCACCTGCCGAGCCAGCACCAACGACAATAAAATCGAACTCTTGATTATCACTCGGTGTTGTATCTGATTTGCCAGCCAGCATAGTATCTCCAATTTCACCCACGAATTTCATTAAGCCAAAACTTACACCTCCAAGCATTTTATTCAACGGTATGTCTTCGTTGGAAAAACCATACATATTGACATACCGTTCAACTTTATCTTTCTGAGTGCTGCACAAATTAATGGTACTAATAATAGCGACAATGTATAAATATAAGTTAGACATTTTGACAATTACAAAAAAAACAAACAATTGTTTGAATTTTGAAGGCCTCTACGTGTCAGTATTTGCGATGGACTGACGTTCCGGGTCCGATGTTCTGCTGTATCATAGGTTTAACTTATGTAATGAACAGTTGCTAGAAATTTGTAAGCTGTGATGACTTAATGTAATACGGAAATCCTTTCATTTTGATTATTCTAGGAATTAGTTCTTTTTTATCAATAGATGCAAATTATAATATTGGTTTACAAAACTATGCTTAAGTGTTATTTTATTAATCGCACAGAATCACTAAAATACTGAAAAGTAAAATATTGTAATACTTTGTAGTTATTAACTTATTTTCTAAAATATTCTATTCTATATTTAATGTTAAATCTTTTGGTATTACTTTCACCCAATCTCTGCGAATGACTTCGCTAAAACAGTGACAGTCGCTTGCCCCTGGACAAATGTTATCCACTATGCATATGTGTCTTACACGGTATATAACTATCAGGCGCTGAAGCTTCTGTTTACATTCAATATTAGTAAATACATTTATAGAAATATTTAATTAATTCAATCACTTCAATCTGAATCTTTTTTACGAAGTTTTTTATCATTATATTATTTTTTTAATTTCTTTTAAATCTAAAGTGATAACTCTTATAATTGTTAGATTTCGTAAATAGTTTTGCTACGTGTATATCACATTTAGTAAACAATAAAAATCACGAGCTACCGCTTGTAAGACATGCGTAATTGATCAAATTTCCAACGTGTTTTTATTAAACACGGATACAAGTGTACACGAAACGTGCGAATTTATCATGTAAATATCTTATTAATATTTTTTAGTGTGAGATAAAAAATGTTAAAACAGGATGGGTAAAATAAAGTAATTCTTTCATGATTAACAATAAAAAAAAAGTTTATTATAACACCATTATAGCTAAGTAACAAATATAATTTTATACAGAAAATTTACATCCATTAAAGGGGCATTGTGCTATAATTTAAAAAAATATAAACAAAGAGTTAATGTTATAGTTGTTCATCACGTTACTGCGAATTACAAATGTTGTTAGAGTATAGCATTAATATTATAGTTTGTACACTTATATTTTAAATAATAACTACAAAAGTACTTGTAAAGGCAGTATTTTAAATATCGCTCACTGATTTTAGCACAACTAGCGATTTTGGACGAGTTCCTCGCGTGTTTGCAATCATATATTCTTCATTTACGCTTTTTGATATAAGGAATTTATATGTTGTACAGATCGCGCGGGGAAACGAACATCCAACAAGAGAACAAATAGATTGATTGCAATGTTTTTATAGATACGATCTCTTTACAAGCTTAACCTAAACAATAATATTCTTTAGTGTCGGCAGTGATTTTTATTTTTGATTCTTATTTCCTAATGATCAGATGAATATAATCTGTAATAAACAAGTGTTATGGCACGAGCAGCTTAATTATACCTGAGAACATTCACGTTAATTGTAAATTAACGTGCGCTTACATGTTTAGGAAGAAAAAAGTATTGTGATCTCACAAATTTATAAGCGTATAGTGATTAATATGACTTATATGCACTTATCATACATACACATAACATTAACATGTTTTTTCTCATTTTTCTTTTTTTTATCTAAATGTACAGGTAACATTAGATCTATTCATTAATAGATATTTTGTCTATACATTATTTTTCTATATATATTATCTATCATGAAGTTGTATATTTTCATAATTTGTCGAAGACATATTTCGTAACTGTTCACCGTGACTATTTTTTTCGTTTATATTAAATGTTCATTCACTCCTTACGTAACAAATATCAAGAATACACTTTGTATAAAAATCACAACGAACTTATAGGCACACAATCGTCGAATATTTACATTAAAACAAAAACGGAAAGACATTCAGAACATCGACACTCGCTCGTTTACAAGGCATTCTCAACGACAGCCCAGTCGTTTTTGATCAAATCTGAGCCTTTTTCGGCAATCATAATCACAGGAGCATTAGTGTTTCCACTGCTGATCGTCGGCATGATCGAAGCATCGATGACCCTGAGTCCCTCTACTCCGTAAACCCTTAATCGAGGATCTACAACTGCCTCTGGATCATAGGCTGGTCCCATCTTCGCAGTTCCCACTGGATGATAAACCGTCATCGATATGTGACGAATGTGGCATTCCCAGTATTCGTCTGAAGCAAACTCAAGGTGCTTGCATCCCGGTAGCTTGATTCGATGTACCCTCGAGCCAAACTGCTTAAAAACTTTCGCCTCACTAACCTGCATGGCTATCTTAGCACCTTCCACCAAGGTAGCAATATCGTGCGGGTCGTCAAAGTAGTTAGCGTCGATCTTTGGGCTTTGGTACGGGTTTGAACTGCGCAACCGGACTGTGCCTCGCGACCGTGGCCTCAACAGTAACGGCATAATCGTCCAGGCATCCTTATTGGCGATTGGACGATAGACGGTGTTGTAGACTTCGTCGGTGATGCCGAGAACCTTACGCACCTGAACACCGGCATCAGAGTTGATGGAAGCTGCCGCCATGTGAAATTGGATATCGGGGTAGGTGCCGGTGGCGTTGGCGAACTTAGTGTTAACAAAGGCGTAGCCCTCAACGCCGCCAAGCGTCGTCATTGGTCCCCTACCATTGGCCACATAATGCATCGTCATAGGCGCAGCCTGGAATCGGTCTTGCACTATGGCTACAGGCTTGTCCACGAGGAAGGTCAGTCCACCCATGCCCACGTGGTCCTGCATATTGTCGCCAACTCGGAGATCCTTGAGAACTGAGATGCCCATCTCCTGAAGATGTTCCTTTGGACCAATTCCAGATAACATGAGTATCTGGGCGCTGTTGATGGCGCCGGCTGACAAGATGACCTCTTTTCTGGCTCTAACTTGCTGTCTGCGACCGTCGCGCACGAACTCTACCCCCGTCGCCTTCATCGTCACCGAGTTTATGAGGATCCGTGTCACGTGGGCATTCATCGCCGTGTGCAAGTTCTTCCTTAATCTGACCGGTCTCAGAAAAGCTTTTGCCGTCGAGCACCTGGTTCCTCTTCTGATCGTTCCCTGGACGATCATGAAACCGGTCTGGTACTCTCCGTTGATGTCGCGATTCTCGTAGCCGATTTCGGTCCCCGCCTGCACAAATGCCACTACGAGGGGTGTTCTCCACGGTGACTCCTGTATATAACAAAAAAAAGCAAGTTTAATCAACGAAATACTTCAATTTCAATGTAGCATATTTACATAGTTAAAGATAACAATGCATAACAAACCTGCACAGTCAAATAACCACCAGTACTGTGATACGGACTGTTCCTTAAGTATGGATTACGGTTGTCTTCCGATTTCTTAAAGTAGTACAGAGCCTGATCGTAGCCCCAGCCTGGATTGCCAAGTGCCTCCCAGTGATCGTAGTCGTACCGATTACCTCTGACGTAGAGCATGTAGTTGAGAACACTGGAACCCCCGAGCACCTTGCCTCGGGGCCAGTTGCAGCGACCGCCTTTCATGGCCAAACAGGACCTTCCGTTGGGTTCGGTCTTGTATTTCCAGTCGAGTTTGGTCAGCTGGAGGTAGGCCGCGAGCGATGGGACATCAGTTATCTCGTTCTCGTCGGGACCGGCTTCCAGCAGCAGAACCTTCCAGTGCATGATCTCCGAGAGCCTATTGGCCACCACCGCGCCGGCCGAGCCGCCGCCTATCACCACGAAGTCGTACTGGGCGTCCAGGGGATAGCGATCGATCGGCCGGCTTTCTGGATCTAATTGGAAAAAAAACGAGACGTTCGTTAGTCAGTGCGCGGTTTAGATTTTCTCGGAGCTTTTGTTTGTAAGAGAAATCGTCGAGCGCTGATTGGATCGGTTCGTTTGTAGGCTTTCTTTTTGCAATCGTGAATATTTTTTTCCACTGTGATTTATATTAATTGTTATATAAAAGCGGAATCTTGTTTTTCTTTTTCAAAACTGACAGATTTGTTTTCAGCGCTACTTTGTCTGCAGGGAAACGCTGTTACGTGCTAAATATCTTACTTAATGATGATGTCGAAATTGTAACAGGTGATCGATAACTCCTATTACTTTCTTCTGGGGCTTGAAAGGATAAATAGGCTGCGGCAGAGACTGAGAGAGCTGCGTTTTAATTAAAACTCTGAAATGAAGTGCTCAACGAAAAAGTTTTGAAGTACAAGCTCGGTAGCATCATGTGGCTATTAAGTACGGAAACACAAGCGTTTGCAACCAGCAACTTGACTCAAAATTAATGTAGTATTTTACGCAAAATGCTCCTACATAGCTCGTTTCTCAGAGTTATATACGCGAGGTTGCTGTACAGACTTGAACTTGCAAACGAAAATAGATCGGAGTATACGAGTTTGAAAACTTTCTAAAATAAAATTGCTTCATATTATTATTGCACCTCGGGATTTTTACGCCGTGCGCCCGGGAAATTATAACTTATTTACCAACACACCGAATGGTTTCTAGAAATTAAACAACTTGGTAGCCCAGCTTCTGTACATATATCGTCCAATTAAGTTATACTTTCCGAATGCTGGTGGCAATATGCTTTTCTCCTTCGTGCGTTGCGATAATTTTTAATAAGCCTCGACATTGATCTGAATTTAAGAACGTACAAACGAAAGTAATCTGATATCTGATTTTCTCAATGCCGTTATCTAAAATAGAGAGATTAGAGCGTATCCTATAAACAATTCTATACAAGTGCTCTATTTAACACTCATGCACAGACCAGTTCTACCTTCTGAACATTTCAAAATATATGTAATAAAACATAGAAGATCTATATTTGTCTTTTTAAACAACTTGGAAACAACATAAAAAAAAATTATACCACAAATTCTTACCCAATTGATCGTAGTGATAGTATGAAAGACCGGCTATGAGCAACGGTACCAGCCATAGACCCGTGCCAACAAGGCCGATCGCGCCCTTAAGCGCCGACGTCACGACTATCGTGCTCAGCACCATATTTCGCTACTCTCGATCTTCCTTACAACAAGTCTCTCCGTAGCTCTGTTCCACAAGGGTCAGAAGTAGCCGTCAGGCGGCCTAGAGGCTCTCCGCACTTCCTCTGCACCGATGATCTACCGGCGAAGAGCGAGATCGCGCATGTTACGATCGGGACTGTTTGGTTGACTCGAGCATCCTGAAATGACAAAAGGAAAGTCAACAACAACTCGTGCGATACATCGTTGCATTAGGCGCATAACGGTAACAAAATCAATATCAAGGCCATGGTATATATATATATATATCATACAATGGCTGCTTAGCATAATTAAAGTTCATAAACCCGAGAGAGATACACCGCATAATTCAACATGCCACGACCGTTCCATCAACCCGGCGGTATAAGTATATTCGAAAGCCTCCGCGACTTTTTGCGTCTTACAAAATATATTCGCAGCTATACTTCCTCCGCCGTACCGATTTCCGGTACGTATATGCACCGACGAGCCCGCGGCCGTTAAAATTTCCCTGCCAGTTTTTCGGCTCGCGCATGCATTATTTGGGCGTGGATCGAGAGGCTGCAGCAGCAGAGCGCAGAGAAAGTGAAGCAGGACGACGCTGGCACCCGGAAAAATGCACGTGTCTTATGAATTTATGCCAGTCCGTATAGCGTATAGATAATGCTGCGAAGGAGTATAGAGTAGAAAGCAAACTCCTCCGCGTATATACGAATATATTTCGATTTTTCCTCTCGCGAACGAGCTGCGATATATTTTTGACGCGGTGAAAGCTCCGATTTGCTATCGAAAATTTGCTAACACTCGTCTGCAGTGCAGATCCGGTGCGTGTATATGTATGTCTTTCGAAGAATTGCGGAATTATAACGCGCGGGTATATAAAGCGCGCGATACTAATGCGCGTAATTTTCCCGGATTGTTCCGTCGCTCCCGGGCACCCGCTTTATGCGGGTTTCACTCGATTTCAGCGATGCATATATATATATATATATAATAATGCTCTAATGGCGCTAACTGATATCATTGTTGCCGTGAGTTATACGACGGGATAACGCGTGTATATATGCAGAGAGGAAGTAAAAAAAGGCTTTTTATCGCTTCGTTACATTCGCTATATGGCGTATCAAATTTAGAAAGTCATTGTGCATTGTGCAAGCTGGGAGATACCTATAGATGAAAAGCGCCGATCCGGTGGCACTTTGGTCGCGGGTATGGCTAATTCGACTCTTTTTTTCTTTACTGTGAGAGATCGATTGATATTGCCGCGGCACTGAAAAGTCACGGGGACGCCATTAAGGTAGGTTTATGCGCGAGTGTTCTATGATAGCTTTGCGGGATGTAGTCGTAATCCATGAGTTGCTCGCGGTTCAAGGAACTATCAAAATGAGATGGCATTCGTTTCCCAGCGCGACTTTCTTCGCTTGAATATGTAGCAGGGAATCGAGAGCTGCGATATTTTTTTTCAATGCAATAAGCCCCGCGTATTTATTTATAGGATACTCAAAAGTTAACATTAACACATCATGGAAATTAAGCGTTATATTATAAATCATATATACAGACGTAATGTTCCGACGATTTCAGTCTTGTAATACGTGCTTCCTCACTGAATTACGAAGAATCTCCGGCGAAATTTACGTACACTCATCGCTGTGTGAATAAATCAGTCGACCATCCAGGCCAATTGAAACGTACTATATACCGGACGAGACGGACGGCAACTGATGTCTCGATTACACGCGAGTATACAACATCCTTTTCATTATATATAGATAATGCGAAATTTCAATCTCCGCGCGAGAGCGGCTTTACGATCTCCCCGAGCGCGCATTTAAACGGCGTCGTATATAATACACAAGACCCGAAGAGAGTGCAAAGCAAATAAAGTGTCCGATCTTAATTACCCCGAATGAACGAACGCAAAGGAAGCCTTTTCTTCCCTTCGCCGTGGCTTTCCACGTCTACATATATAGCCCAAGTGGGTAATTTACGCTCGTTCATATTTATACATATATACGCATAACGCAATGATTACACCGGTGCGCAGCTCGCGATCATTAATTTTATCATCCCGGTAAAGTCGGTGTTGCGGAGCGCTTCCGTGAGAGATAGAGAGAGAGAGAGAGAGATAGAACGATATTGCACGGCTGCGTGAGAGGCAGAATTCCCACGTTTAATCCGTTTCTCGTCGCCGCGCGAAAAAATTGAGAACACAACCGATCCGGGAGAGAGAGAGAGAGAGAGAGAGAGAGAGAGAGAGAGAGAGAGAGAGAGAGAGAGAGAGAGAGAGAGAGAGAGAGAGAGAGCAATGCGGAGGAGGAAGTTGGGATAATGCGAATTTTCGCACTACATTTGCGCCCGACGGGACGTCTGTACCTTATCGGAAGAGAGGGACAACGCGATCGTTTTCACCTATCTTTTTGTGCATTGTGTTCGAAAGCGATGATTTACCTTGTTCTTGATTATTCTCACTGCGTGCCTATATAATACATCTACAGGATCTTCGAAGAAGTGGAAATCATTGCTCGCTATAAGTATAAAGACAGAGAGAAAAGATCGAAATCACGCTACTACTGCGCGGAAATTATATATATAATACACCGAGAGTAGCCCAACAGCGCTTTATTTCGAATTTCTACTTTTACGCGTGATTTTATCATTGCACATTATTGCGTTCGGAAAGCATAATGGGCATATGAAAATATAATAGCAGCTCGCGGCTCGAAAAGTACAGTGCACAAGCGCGCGAGTTGACAGTTTTATATTCCAAAGCAGAGTAGCTCTTCCAGCTAATTGACTTCCGTATATATATCTATATATAGCAGCACCGCTTCATCACAAAAACTATATACCTCTCACCATAAGTAGCCCCGTGAGTACAGCCTGCAGCCTGTCATCCACAATCATCTGAATTTTAAGAGATCCGCGATGAATCTTTCTTGCGCAGCTTTTTTAACGTTCTGGTAATATACGCAATCAAGCACCGCAAGCTCGAGAAAAACACAGTTTTCTATATATACACGCGCAGCGATCTCCTTAGAGAGAGCTTCCGGGCGCACCTGATACGCCGCTTCCCTCATCTATGTATTTTATCAACCGAGATAATCTGGTTCTTTCTCGCCCCTCTCGTATACGCACACTCAAATACTCCCGCTCGCGCAGATATATCTCATGCGCGGAGAGGAGAGGCGAAAGGAGAAAGTGTTCCACGGCTGTGTGCGTGCGCGCGTACGAAAGTCACGGTTACGTTATATATACCCGAGAGAACGGACGGCTTTGCTCCCGTTCGCTATTATCCTTTTCTTTTTCATACTCGCCGACCCGCGCATTTGGTTCACGATATGCACAAGTGCGTCGAGGAGAGGAGGAGGAGGATATGATAGCCGCTTCCGATGCCCCGCGGACAGTGAACGTAATCGCGGAGGCCTTTGTTTTTGCTCTCGTTCGCCGCACTCGACTTGTTTCTACTTTTTGCACGAGAGCCGGGCGTTGATTGATTGACGCTTGACGTTTTTTTTTTGGCGGAGAGGAAGTGTATACTTTGTTCGTAGGGCAATTCCTGGGCTGCGCAAATGTAGACGAATATAACCGCGAAGCTTGATGGTGAGTTTCTTAATTTACGACGAAAGCTGCGTAATTTATTTCTGTAGTTAATGAGGATCGATATGAAAGGTTTTACGTAATTACACATCATTAAATAATATCCGCCGTTAATGAATAATCCTTGAACTTATCACGCTCGCGCGAGAATATAATCAGACAGGATTAACAAGATCAAACACTTTTTGTCCTATCAAAAGTGGAATATGTATTTGACCTACTCGTATTAGACATATAATGGTACAGTCTCGCACCTCAACCCTTTTTCAAATTACACGTTGCGTATATACGCGAGTCGTGAGATTAAGTAGCAGCTTGCATGAATGAGCGTGTTAAATCTAATTACAGCTTAGCTGGGAATCATAACGAATGTATATACATGGTGTTTTTATGTTCGCGCTATGAAACTGCGGCCTTTTAAAAAGAACAAATGGATTCCGGGGATACGATTAATTTCCATATCAATGTCCAATTGCCGTTTCATGCTGCGGAACGAGCATTTGCAGTAAGAGAAAGAAAGTTCAGTGTGTCGCTCTCAAAGCAAGCGAATCGAATTTGGTATACAAGACAGGCGCGGAAAATACGATGTAATTGTTAAAATTAAAAAAAGTACGTATCGCTTCGATCGACTAGTTTATTCTATCGGGGTATTTTTATATGCGTGTCTCTATTTTTGTGTCTTTAATGATACAGTTTTCTCTGCAGGGCATAACAAGTGCTGGATAGGTAAACGATTTCTCGGGGCGTCTATATCGATTTGCGATAATAGGGATAGGCATTCATCAGGCGTAGTTAATTGAGTACTTATTGAAGCCTCTCTTTTCCATTTTCTCTGCTTTTTTTTCAATCCACGTATAAATATACGCGGGATAAGCTCGTTCATTAATCACGATCGCCGAGCATTGCACAAATATTTTATAGTTTACGAAAGTCAATTTCACAATCAATATTTCCACGGTATTATGTATACCCTAATAATGAGCATGAAATTATGGAAAAGTGTGGATTCAATATGTGCGCGTTATATATAAGCTTCACGCCAGAGGTATTGCACAAAAATTAGTGAAATTATTCGAGGAATGAATATTCTTTGCAAGAGAGAAAGAGAGATAAATGTGTCGCAATAATGGAAAGCGGCACAATGAAGAGTCCGACTCACGCGGAAGAACTGATGCGATGGTACGCGGGCTCACTGGGGGAAACAGTTCCGTCCGCTATAAAAAGATATACTTTCTTCGCAAAAAGCACGTCATATCAGAATTATGAACTACAGACAGAGGATTTCTACTGAAAAAAAGAAAGTACCCTGAGATATATTACAATCAACACTGTTAATCATTAATACATTTCAAATTTGTATGTTATTCAAAAGCTCTTTGTTGGTACGTAAATTGACGATACGAATATCTAGATTTCTTTTATAAACAGAAAGTTTCTGTAACGCAAGTCTTGAGTAACTATATAATCTTTTGTGCTGTTACATTATGCGATGAACTTGAAACTGTTCACGCAGACGCGTGTACCTCGCGCATTTAACCAACCTTGGTAAATTTGCGTTGAATAATCCTCTCCAAGATCAATGTCAAATTCGTGAATCATCAGTATCTTTATTTTCTGTTTTAACTCTTTTACTCGGTAATAAACCATGACTAAAGGACAGAAATCGTTCACACAATACTACACTATATCAAACGTACAACGCGCACTTGTCGATAGTCTACGACGTACAAATTTCAAACCCGATGACGGCTAATTAGACGTCGTTACACCATTAGGAGTACAGAGCAGAGGTGATAAGTATATGAGGCAAGATACACGCGCGCCGTATTTACTGAAAATTGACGCTTAGCGTTTAGCGCATGGCTTTCCCGGCTCTTATGCCGTTGTCCTACATTTGTCATCGGATTCACCGATGGACACCGATGTAGTAAAGTTCAGCTTGACCGTAAAACTTTGTTATTTTTTTTCTCTCTAAAGCGTGCGTGTTTCGCGGAAATGGTATTACGGTAGCCGTAAAATTTTATTTACGGCGACGGTTTTACGTTTCAGGCGCAGCCATATTTTTTTCGTTCAGCGCCCCTTTGAAACTCGATGATAAAAAAAGTTTTCACATCTCGTTTGCAAATGCATAAAACGTGAAATTTTATTATACACACCAAAATTAATTCCTTCATACTCTCGTATTCGCGTTTCCAACCGCATCAGCGAACGCAGTCAGGCATCTCGAAAATTCGCACGAACTATGGGAATGAAAAAAAAGCTGCCCACGCTATAGTCAGAGAGAGAGGGAGAGAAGCCACTCGTCCGTATAGAGAAGATAAAAAGCCGCTACTCGCGCTCGCGGCCCATAAAAATCCAGTAGTCTGAACAGCCCGCAGCTTTCTTCCTCCTCGAAGAGGATCAGGAGAGCGCGTATAGCTGTTCCGCGGTGGCCGTATTACGGTGCAGCTGCACGCACGCGCGGACGCGGAAGTTGCCCCCCTTCTCTTGTATATATGTGTTCCGGCTTCCTCGTCTCGGCTCTCTCAGCCATCGTCGTGTAGTTATTTCGGAGCGCGAGCAATTACGAATGCCCGGCATTTTCCACGCGTGCAAAATTATTGCACCGAGAGCGGCGCATGCGTAATTCCCGCGCGTTTATTATGCTCTGAACTGGGATATTATAGTCGTTTGCTTCGATGGATCTGTATAAGATATATATGTACCTCTGCGGGGAGGTATTATAATATAGTCGAGCAGTTTGTGAATCTACTTTGTTATAGCGATATGAGTACGTATTTTTTATTTATGGATGTAGTGTTGGTAGGCGATAACGTTAACGACATGCACTTTTCGAGATTTTTCAATCTACTTTGCAATTTCAAATATTGGTATACATAAAATCGCGCATAAGAAAAAAATGGAAGCCTGCTTACGCATAATAGTTTCCGTGGCAATAATTAATTTTCAGGCGTGTTAATTTTAACGAGTATATCCGACTTGGGCTTTTCAAATTTACCATGCCTCTATACCTATATCAAGTTAAAAACTGGTTTTAAGATAACTCGATTAAGCGCTCATCTGATAGAGTAGATTTTTTTCCTCTCGCTCGTTGACAGGCAATTTGAATATTGAAATAGTTACATTTTTATTCTTACAAATGATCTCGTGTAGAAATTACATTTGGATTATAGCTATATTCACTTTCTTATATAGTGAACAAAGTCGTGGCTGCAGCAGTGATATATATATATATATAGCTATACATAGTAATAACCTCTTAAACGATGATATCTGAATTCAGATTTATTATATCTTCGGACCTTCTGACAACTACACGTGTTCTGAAATCTGGAACAAACACGATTTAGGCTTTACATAATGAAATTTCAATCACGAAACTTTCAGCTCCGCGGGTTTATAGCCAGAAAATATATAGACAAATTCAAATTTTTCATACATCTGCGGCGCTCTACTTTCTCATTATATTCCGCGACGATATCCTTTCCTCATATATATATGTTCGCTAAAAATAAAAACATTATATGTATAAAAACAATATATATATATATATATATATATATATGTTCGCTAAAAATAAAAACATTCGAACTTTCTATCCTGGATCGATGAAAAGTTAGAAATGTCAACTTTTGCTTATTGTCTTCTTTGGAAAAAAGTTTCAGCAACGCAAGCTATCCTCTATACAATTTCCTAGAGGAATGTTAATTGTATTTTAAACACCTGTCACCAAGCTATTCCTTCCTCATTCATGTATGTATAAATAGTCCTATCAAAATAATCCTGCAATTAATCGACGATACCATCAAACGCCAACCCCTGGTGCAGCCGACATAAAAGTAAAAACAAACCCTATTCCATAATCCCGATATCTGTCGTCCCGATCTAGCCAAGCCGGTACTTAGCAGCAAGACAGCCGGTATATACACAGGTACCTATACTGCTCTCGCGCGACCTTGCGCGATGAAAAACGAAAGTCCTTGCTCCGAGCCATAGGCGCGAAGAAATTTCGTGCCCGCACGCACACCGCACGCCTATTACGCAAGGTAGTCCCGCAACTTCATTATATATCCGTACGTATATATAGATATAACACTGCACCACGTCGCGCGCGGGAAGATGAAGAGCAATAAGCGATATATACATATATATGTATACGTTGCAGTTCTTTGTGCCGCTTGAAATTCAGCGCGCGAGTTTCTATATAGCTTTCTTTTGCATCGCCCCGAGGGTTATGCAAGCGCAGGACGGAAAGTGTATCATCAAAACGATTGCGGGGACGACACGCCGTGCGAACTGTTTAATACGGGACGTTTTTTTTTTTGGCAGAGCACGATGTTTTTTGAGGTTATGTTTGATTGGTTACGCAACCGACGGGTTTGATCCGTGGGTTTGCATCCGCCGCGGGCTTTTCTTTTTTCGTGCGCGCAGGAAAGTTCGCTTTATACAGCCGTTCGTGTATATATTATATAACGAGCGCGTCTTTTTTCATTCGGGAAACCGATTTGGTTACGCTGACACATTTAAGCGCGATAAATATTCGTAAATTGTTCGCGATCGTTCGATATTAGGTGGAGTTGTCGAGAAAGTTGCGTAGCGCTTTAGTTTTGATCGAAGCCCAGCATTCGTATCGAATTATAATGGAGATTTTAGAACGGTGACGTTTTGAAATAATTATAAACGGAAAACGAACGAACGTCGTGTTTATTCTATTATGTTAAAATAGGTTAAGCCGCGACAGTGTGATTGCAGTTACATTGTAGGCGTAATCGCCTCTCGAATCCTTAATACAACAATGATATAGTGTCTCGGCCTTACAATTTGTACGACAGGAAACGGCGTGACTCGAGCTGCAGCGCGCGACTAAGATACTCGGATGCGTATTTATAAATATAAGAAGACGAGCCAACCGCAAACGCTTAATGATGGCAATTTTCGTGATTTTTCTGAAGGCTATATTTACATACACTTTATATAACTTATTATTTCGACTAGCCGCAGGCATTTCGCTATATAACTCTCGTCGGTTAGGTTTGGCTTTTCGATAGCTTTTGTTTAAGATAATATTACAAAAATAATTGAAAAATACCTGCTATGACAAGGGATGAGGTAGAACGACTAGCACGTGCTTTTTAATTGCGTTCCCGCAGTGCACGATCGATCGAAAAAAAAGTAAGCAATGAGCACACACCGAACGCACCTTTGATCAAACGTACACCAATCTCCGTTGCACATCACACCACCTCGATCGAATCGCAATGAACCTATATCCTCAGGTCCTTCGTGGCACAGCCATTTCAGCGCACAGTAAGATCACTCGTTGCTTCTGACGGAAAAAAAATAAAGCCCGAGAATCGCGCACACGCGCTAACGAAAGCGCAAGTGTTGCTGAGAACCGCTTGTACCAGAGTGCTTGCGAGCCGGCAGGAGGCGCGTTACGGTACTGTACCGATGTAACTGGCGTTCGCGTTCGCGTTCTGCTCCTTCTCCTCTTTCTCTCTCTCTCCTCTCCCGGGCGCGTGCTGTTGCCGCTGCCAGTGAAAGTATATTCTCTTCCTGGCGCGAGCTGCGGCCGTCTGCTCGCCCCGGCTTCTTGTCCTTCCGCGAGTCCGACTGGTTACCACATCGCGATCCGCTTCCATATACCGACGAAATATACTTGCCACATACATGTAGTTCGAGGTCCAGGAGTTCTTGCCCCAGGCCTTGGCTCGCCACAGTCATATGGGAAGAGTTTGCCCGTCATTACGGCTGTATTGTTTCGAGCTTAATTGCTGATCAGGGTCAGCGTCTGCGTGTGACCGATAGAGCAAAGTTTCTGGAGTATATATTATGTATTATTATTATAGGCACTCGTATCGTCAGTGTCGTCACTGAACGTTGAGGAGCACTGCTGAAATTATTATATATTTTGAACGAGTCAACACAGTCGACATAAGGGTCGAGAGCGTTGAAAACTGCACAAACAGTCAGAGATCAATATTGAGACAAAAGCGTTGCGACCTCGATAACGCCGCGCGTGTGTGCAAGGGTCGGCGTTGAATATGTGATGGTTGGACACTTCCTTGTAGAGTGCGAAGAAGCACAAAAACAAATTACAGCCAATTAAGAAAAACCGCATAAAGGTTAAAATTAGATGAAATTTTCACTATCGCGTAATTAGCATCATATGCTAAAACGTACTTTTCCATGCACAAAAAACACGCTGCACAATTAATTAGACTGAGAGTGTTTTAACAACATGCATTACATGTATACAGACACACACAGATACGCGTGCAGCGGTTACGTAAAATTGAGGGGAAAGTAAGATAAACTTATTAAAGAAACCGAGTATATGTGTGTATTAAAATTGCCTCGTCCAAAGTTCAGAAGAGCGGGATTTGTATAATTGAAACACAACCGGGTCCAAGGGGAAATAATTGAGAAAATAATGACACGTGCAGTTTCTACTTGTGCGATAGAATCCTCGGACGAATGGCACTCGCGAATAAATTAAATTAAGCCAGAGAGCATTTTTTGAGAATTCTCACGCTCTCGCGAATCCTCCTCCAAGATTGCGCAAATCCCGGTGTAAAGCCGTTTCTCCTGTGGGCAACTGGACTGCGGTGATGGCCGCCGGCTTCCTTTCTTCGACCATCACCGACGGGTGACTGGGCGTATTTCAAGGCATTGTCTCTACCGAACTGCATAGCGAGAGATGATTGACGTTCGTTCGCGAGTAGTTATGGCGCATGTTGAGGTCTGCATAAAAATTCACGTGCAATAAAGATCGAACAAATTATTGTTATTGCGCGGGATAATGGAAAATGTATATCTCTCGAATACTCATGTACTTATTCTGCGCTAGTGTTTATACGGCACTATAAATGCCACTTCGGACAACTACTTAACACTCTATATCCGTCGAAATGAATTTCAGGTCATTATCTCGAAAAATCTTTTCATTACACTGTCATGCATTTCTCTTTGAGGAAAGGTATAGTGCTTGCACACTCCGGGCGATATAACTTTTGAGAAACTTTCTGGGATATTCCTATATTATAATACATGTTATAGTAGCAAGATTTTTATACGGTATGCATTTTAAACAGATGTCCTTATTACTACGACATTTTTAAGTGACGAAACTTATTCTTGGTGTCTCGCTGACTGTAATTATTCATATCACGAGATGTTGGATCGTGAAATATGTCCATAAAAAAGTCTTTTTTCGTATCTAACATCGCATGCATCAAGGGTAATAACAGTTCTGAAATAGGAATGTGTCGCCGCAGGAAAAAAGTGCGAAACTTTCATAAGGTATTTATTTTGCTTATGCAAATGGGCGTGTAAAACTCCCCTTTTGCGTCTTTCAACTCTGCAGGTAAACTGAGAACAATTAAGAATAATTGTAGGTGAATTATGGAAATTGCACTTTAGTGTTCACGAAATACTATGTATTAAATTTGAATTCTTCTGCCTAGTTCAATTTAAGTGAAATCAATCAAAATGCCACTTATTCGTTATAAAGGAATCGCCAAAAAATATGACGATCTCCGGTTTACGTAACAATGGGTCCAAATACGCGTACCGTACTATAACGCGAGATTCTACCGCCGTCTTCACTTTTACTTTCATTCCGCATTCACGTGCGCGAGTTTGCTACGATCAAACTTACAGCTATCAGACACCCGTATAGTACCAAAAGGCTCGCTCGTGTTTACGCACAAGAACTATATGTGCCGCACGACACGTACATACTATATGTTTCTCTATACACATACCGACGATATACATAATCTATGCACACGTATTACATATATATATGCATGTGTACACACAGAATAGTATATACCGTGTCGAAAGCGCTTTTTCCGGAGAGACGCGCCGCGAATTTCGAACGAATCTCCGGCGTGCCTTCGGAAATTTCAGCGGAACTATTTGTTCGGCGCGCGCTCGCAAACTCGTATATATACACACTTTCTTTTTTCTCCAGCGCGATCGCTCTCAGCTGCAGAGTTTGCGGATAGATGTCTATTTGTCGAGGCGTTCGCTTTTCAGCGGTATTTTGGGAAAGTCAGCTCTCTATATATCGGTTCGCGAGGCTTTGGGATAGGTCGACGTAGGCGCGTTGGCGTATCACCTTTTGTCCAATATGGGTTGCGAGGTGTGGCAATGCCTGGCTTTTGCGAATGGAGATAATGGATTGATGTTTGAGCGACGCTTGAAAGTGTTTTTCGAAAATTACATACACCTTTATTCTGTATGTTATCGTAGTAGTGTCGATTAATTTTTGGAGATCATTCTTCCTTGATATGGCACAAAGGTGGTAGTTACATTTCTTTGAGTACAGGTAATATTGTGGTTATTGATGATAGAATCTAGATGAGCGTAATTGAATGTGCTCAATCGACAAGTCGACCAACAAACAAGTGACCAATGCACCTATACGATTTTCATCATATACGATGCAGCGTCATCGTAACCAGAACCAATGTGCCTCACAAACTATACTAATTAAGAGATGAATTTCATCAAACTTTCATCTTTTCTTCTTTTCCAACCTCACATTCATCAACTTTGCTATGTATATATAGAACGTATTTTCAGCTCTCCTTATCAGATGGCTTTTTTCAAACAGCATTTTTCCTCCCTCCCTTAACTTTCTGTTCTGCGTGCTTTGGCTATCTCAGGCGAATCGCGATCCGTTTGTGTCGGGCCAAATAATTGTTTTCACTTCCTAATGTCGATCTGATAAAGAGAGCATTGTTCAAGGTTGCGATCGAGAGGATATATATATGTACGCGGAATCGAGACTTTGATTAGGTATACAATGAGTAATTTTTGTGTCAATTCCAGAACAGAATTCTCCTCTCGATTGCGTGCGTTCGTTAAAAATTTGAATTTCCTCATTTTTAAGATGATTTCCTGAGATAATGATCGCTCGCCGAGAACATCGTTTGAGAAATCCGCGAGTCCGTATATGATAAAAAGGAGAAATTGTTATGCAATCAATCGATGGATCCGACAGAATGTTTTCCTGGAACGGGAATCTTCCTTCTCTCCCCGAGTATAATTACAGAAGCCTGAATAATTCAAACTATTACGCACACACATACGGATCGACTTACTTTATTGCGAATTATCGTATGTTTGTTGCATTCGACATACCGTGTCGTCGACGATTATAGCCGATCTTATAATATAAGCAACGAGAAATTCGAGAAGACTCTTATAATATACAGTATAATGTAGTTACGTCACTCGGACTGCAGAAACTTCCCGCTGCATAATGACATCTGAAAGTCATTCCTGTACAGGAAGGCGCGGTATCTTCTTTCCGATTACGTATCTGACGCGCGTCAAATTTAAAACGCTTGCATCACTACTTATACGCAACTCGCGTCGAGTCGACGACGTGCATATACTCCTTGTAGCCCATCCGCGATTATATATACCTTCAAAGGTCAAGCGGGACAGCATCGACCTTTTCATGTTTATAATCGCGTAGTATCTCGTGCAAATAACCGTTCTTTACGTTCCTGCATCGAAGGTATTTATTACACAGCTGGCGGCGTCGTTCGATCGACCTTTAAATCCGCGATGCACGACCGGTGATCGCAATCGCGCGCGCAAAAAGCACACTTCGCGGTCGACCGAGCGCGCACGCGAAATGAAGGAAAAAACAGAGATAAAAACGACAAACACGATTTATATAACAAGCTTTGGCCAAAAGTCCAACCTTTCCCTCTCGCTTTCCTCACGAACAAGCTCGCGGTCCGAAGACGGCAACGGAATCGTCCTCCAGGAGAATGTATAAGAATCCTCGTTCCGGTCGGTAAACTCTTCTCGCCTTGGCATTTTCGCGTTGTTGCTCAATGCTCTCTACTATAGCGCTTGCGGCCTCCTCTTCGTGCGAGTATAAGTAACGGGAAGAAGTCGCGCTAAGTAGCCGCCTCGTCTTCTCGCATGACGACACTTGCGCCCGGGGAGACGTGCGGAATCGACGGCGTATCATGGCTGCTGCGCGAGCGGGCTTTTCACTTTTCTGGGTATTTCGAGCGCGCGATGGCTTATCGGCGCATTTACCTGGTTTCACTTTAGATTTTCGTCTATTCGCGACGGGCGTCTCTTTCTGCTTTCTTTTTGGGGGTTTATGACGGAAAGATTTTTTCTCAGATGATGTGTTACGTGATGTTGGGAGGTTTCTTTTTTTTAATCTGCCTCGGCGCAGGTTGGCTAAATATATATATGGATTGGAAAATTTTGATAGTACCGTAAGAATTGTTATGTAAACCATTCTACGAGAAGTCGGGCACTTCACGGCCCCCAAAAATGGAAACATTGTATTTTTGGGAGCGCGGTTATCAGGTCAAGTTTTGTACGTTTTTAGGACATAATATGTAAAAAAGGGTAAGCAAGTCGAGACCTTATGCCAACAAAGCCTATATCACTGGTAAAGAAAACATTTTTCCTTCAATTTTAATCCACAGTTAATACTGAGTGTGGCCAACTTTTCGTAGAATAGCTCATATACGCGTTATATGATGCTAATCGAGAAAGTTGTTCACGCATTTAATACAATTATAACGCTCGATTTAGTATATAGTGTATTCATCTGATTAAACTGAACTGAAACGCATAGTTTGATTCTATTACAATAAAATAATCACCAGAAAGCTAATTGGATCAACAAATATTTAATTAAAAGCCGATTTATCAGAATATTTTATCATCGAAACCTCTTGAAATCCTTGGGCCATTATCGATGACAGTCATTGAGGCATCACAGCTACACATATCTAATGCGTGTTTTCGTAGTATTGTATTACACAAGTATGTTATTCGAGAGCATTGAATAAGCGCTTGATCAATTTGAATTTAATCATCACTTTCTTCGCGCTCATCGGCATTCGTCGAGCATCTTGTCCGCTCCTACTCCTCAGAGTATTTGTGTCGAGCGACATAAATTCTCTAATTTGAATGCATAACGATCCAACGTATAATAAGGACGTTCTCTCTCTTAAGTCGAGTGGTCCACTGATTACAGATGCGATGCCGCGCAGTTTTATACGTTATACATCTTTCGTCTGCCGAAATGACACGTGTAAACGTGTGTATACAATTGCAGTGATTACGGGTATTATTTTTCATGTGAAATTTTCTTTGAAAATTGTATAACCGTTCCTTATTTGTTATAAATGTTTTTTAATATTGCTGTACCGTATGTATCAAGGCAAACGATTATTCCTCTCGCAGCGAAATTAAAATACATCACGCGCGATTATCGGTGAATCGGAAAGTCCAAGAAATTTTACTATTCTGCATCATCATACAAACACGGAAATTGCACTCGCTTTATTTCTCTTTGGCGTGAAACGTGTCATATACACAATCCATCTTGCGGCTCTTCCCTTTCTCGCGCTATACGCGCTTCCTTCCACTCTATTTACTTAAAAACATTTGTTCTCTCGGCTGTTTTGTTCGCACCTGCCACTCTCTCATTAGTCTCCTCTCCTTTCTCCGTTTCGTCCATTATTCATCTTCCCCTGGTTTGTGAATCTCGGTCTGCTCTTTCTCTTATTCCTTTTCTCAGCCGAGCAACGCCGCACAATTATGTACACAGTCTCCTCTGCTCGTGTCGTCACGGGCCGTTGAAATTAGGGGACCACCGAACTTAATTTATGCCCAGTCATTGATTGAATTTTCACCAAAGGGGGAAGCTCGATTGGGTTTCGAGCTTTACGCAAGAGACGATTATTCGTTGGATGAAGAGAAATTTGCATGATAGACACTGGTGTCGGTGTGGTTGCGAGGACACGTGTGCCGTTTACAAGCGATTATATTGACGTATGTATATATGGTGATGGTCAGAATAGACTATTGAGTAATATTTATACCGATGATATATAGTTCAGGTAATGAATACAGGCTTTCGATGAATGATTAATTAATTTCCTCAGTTCAATAATTCAATCGACACGTTTTATACCTTTGGCGGTACATATACGCCTATAATTAACCGTTAAAAAGTCAAGTAGATGGAGTGAAAAATCCGCCCGCCAGGAATAAAGCCATTTACCTCATTTATAGAATTTTCATTCAAGCCAGCCTTTTTTGTCCGTATATTTAATGAGGACTATACTAAACTCTCGCGTCTCGCCTCGCCGCACATAAAGACAAAGTATATACGCCGGCTGACACATCAGACGCTTTTGCGAAAAGACAAAAATTTGTCAACCAAGCGTCGCGCCATAAAAAGAAATTCAATATATTATACGCATAATTATAAGCCGACAGCAGAAGACCCTCTAAACGAGGATGTCACGACTGGCGTTACGTCGACGCGGCTTGCGACAGCGACGAGATAACGGCCTATTAATGTGCCGTATCGCTTTCTTCGAGGCGGGGCCTTGTATATATATATATATATCTACAACAGGGAGGCGCTCAGGGCATTACGTGCTACGCGGCCCACAATTATCCTATATGTGTATACAAGAGCTCGCTTTCCAGCAGACGGCCGTTAATGAACTGATACACGCGCTCTGATTTATGCCGCCGCGTGAATAAGGCTTTTCTTCGCGGCTTCGTCGGAGTTTTTGCGATCGTTGGTGTCTGAGGAGCGGCAGGTAGCATGGGTTTGGCTGAGAGGTGGTTTTATAGGAGGAGGAAACTATTTGAATTTTAATTAAAAGTGAAATTACGTCTGGAAAAGCTCTTGTCTCTGTTTTTGTTTAATAAAGGGACGTCTGGCTAATGGAGAATTTCTTTCTATTCGATGGCTGCACGGTTTAATTGTACATGTCAGGCTCCTGAAGTTGAAGCGTTTGTATAGTGAACAACGAACGAAAATTGAAAGGTATTATAGCGTTATGAGAAAAAAAGAAAAGAATCTTTTGACTCGTTGATTTATATTAAAAGGGGTCTTTTGTTATATATACTTACACGTTTTTTTAATTAAGAAAATAGATTGTTCGGTGTTTGTTTGATCTTGATTAATAAACCGAATTCCAGTTTGGAATACGTTATGGCATAGTATACTGCTCACCGCTTCATTCGGAAATGAAGTATATTTCAGTATTTTGCTTATCTGATCAAATAGAGCGCGTGGTAGCGGTATTTTATTTCTAACGCAGTCTGAAATGTCTCTTGCTTCGTACGAATCACTCTATATCTATATATAATTATTCTGTACTTTCTCACTTTATATACATCAACACGCAATAGTCGCATTACGAAGTAACAAAAGAAATTCCCTCTGCGTATTTAAAAACTAATCTGTTGATAAAGTCATTCGAGCTGAGAGATATAGTGCTTAATAAATTTTTACTGGGATTCCCATATTACGATGGTAATAATTTATAGTTCTCTTATCTTATATTTTTTAAAATAACTATATTAAAAATGAAAAATCGATTCGAAAAAATTCGTAGAATATAATGATCTGATACAATACTAAAAAACAACATACATTTTAATGCAATCTTCTCACAATGATCGTAAACTCAATCTACATCGCCTTTCTATCGCCGAGTCACAAGTCATCATGATTATATTTGCATCAGCACAGATGAATTGCGAGAAAGGGGGACTCGTCCTTTCATTAGCGATCTCGCGAATCGTGATCCTCCAAGTTCGCGAGCAGCGAGATAATGACGCTCGTCGGGGCCGAATTAACCTTTGACGCGAGCCTGCACGGTTTTTCTTCTTTTCTGAGGTAATGACCGTTCCCGGGAGGGTCCCTTGCAATTATACCCTGCCGAACGTGTGCATAGACTCAGTGATTCACCGAGGCCAAAGCACCAATATTATCTTGCTTACGTGCGTGGGTAACGTGAGACTTGGAAAGTCCCGAAAGATTTTTCTTTTAGTCACGATTCACGAGCAGAAAGACTAATTTATTATTCAATTGCATTGGGATAACTTTATATAGTTCTTAATAATATTTTTCATACCAAACCAGTAGTTTTATTATTCCATTTATTTAACGTACATTTTGATAGTTCGATTTGCCACTGAAAGTTATTTTTAAGAATATCTAAAAAGAAATTCTTCACCAGCAGTAAAATTTGACTTGCAAAAAGTTTAGGCGCGTCGAGTCTAATATGGGACGCAACTCAGTGGTTTTCCTCGCTCGCGCGGATTATCGATTAACGTTTTCTAAAGTGTCTCCGACATGGAGATATACGTATATATATCGTGGAACTGAAGTCGACGCTTTGTGTGTACACGGAAGCACAGCTGCGAGAGAGTAAATTTCATTAAAGACGAAATTGCGTGCGCGGTTAATATTGCTTTTCGATGTCGAGTAGTGCAGTAGTTCGATTACTCTTTTACTGCGGCTGCGTTAACGATTTTTGCTAAGAGCAATGGAAGTCAGTCATTAGAATCGATCGGTAATATTGAGTAGTATATAGGCGAAACGCAGATTTCACATCAGACTCGCAATCCTTTCTCACTGTGTTGTTATGTTCAATAGTTTTTATTTCAACATTTTATAAAAAAAATTATTTATACAAGATGACTTAAATTTACAATATAAATAGTAAAAAAATATTTTATTTTTCACATAGTTGATTACTAAAGAGACACGAGAAAGTTGTTAAGTATATATATAAGGCACACGCTAAAGTCCATATTTTCTATTTACAAATACTTGCGAGTCAGCGCTAGAAATGAATCGGCAATTTTCTACGCATACTACGTGAAATGTCACGCTCTTAGCCTTTCTCGGTATAAGCTCGTGACAAAAGGCAATCCATAAATTTTGTTTTTCTTTCCATAGAAATTTCAAGTTCGGATACAGGAGAATGCTTTTACTCGGTTTTACTGTATTCTTCTTCAAGTGAGAAAATTTAAATGTTATACGAATAAAATGCTGAGAAATTTGTAAAACTTGCAAAATTATATTTTATTACGATACTTTTATAGAAATAGCTGTAGATTAATTATAATAATATTTAATATGCTATTGTTTTATAACTAATAATGACCAGTTTTCTTTTTAATGTTGATCCATCATTATGTGTCAACTATAACAAATACGTAAAAGAATGGTAGAGTGAAAGTATTTTATGATTCTACACTTTCAAACTTTCTTTGTAAAAAACAAGGATAAATTAAAATTTAGCGAAGTATAAACATTCTTACTCACAAACACTACGCATTAGCAAATGCCTAATCTTTCCAACACTAATCGTAATCTGACGAATCAAAATATAGTTTAAAATACGACTAATTAAAAAACTCACTGACTCATTAATCTAGATCGAGTGTGACGTAACCTTAGAAAAGAAAGTTCTCACTCTCGATTAGTTATGAATTTCCCACCTAATGTATTGCGAAACGATGGCATTATAAAATTCCTATCACATATACGGAGGCATGAAAAAACAATGAAAACAACTGTACACTTATGATATAGCTTATCATTTACGAAAGTCCTGAGTGTCCTCCCGCACACTTTAACTTAATCTGTATAATTCATTTAATCTATACTTCGAAGGCTAAATATTGCTTAATGACTCGTAATTTGAAGACCATTAAAAAACTTTTAACTCTTTGCAAAGTGGACAGTCAAAGACAAGAAACGGAATACGTTAACCATATATATACATAATAGTGTATTTCGATACAAGTGCTTAAAAGTTGATTCTATACGAGCGAGAGGTTTGTCGCCCGAGCGAAGCGAGGGTGATAAACTCACGAGAGTAAAATCAATTTTCGCACATGTATCGAACGATATTTTTTGATACAGGGAGCGCAAATGCGATTTCAAAAAGTTTCAAAGTACGTAAAATTGCATTTTACGCACACTGTAGCGAAAAAATATTTCCACATTCATAAACAGCGCAGATTAATACAGTATAATTTTATAAATCTAGTCAATATTTCGCTTTATACATCGAATTTTCTAACGATTTGCTGCTACCTTTCAGCTTCCCTCCTCAGCATCCTCCAATCCTCTTTGATCATGTCGCTGGCTTTCTCTCCTATCATGATAACTGGCGCATTCGGATTGCCACTGACGATTTCCGGCATGATCGATGCGTCTACCACCCTCAATCCCTTCACACCATAAACCCTTAATCGCGAATCAACGACTGCTGTTCTGTCGCTTCTGGGACCCATCTTACAGGTGCCTGTCGGGTGATAAATCGTGAAAGTAAAGTGCCTTATCGCGCATTCCCAGTACTCGTAAGTGTCAAACGGGTGTTTCTGGCAGCCAGGCATTTGGATGGTCAGAGGTCTGGAACCGAATCTTTGGAAGGCCGAAGAGTTGGATACTTCCATGGCTATTCTGATTCCGTCCACCAACACGTCCATGTCCTCTTTGTGGGTGAAGTAATTGGGTACGATCTCCGGATAGATCATGGGGTTGCGACTCTTGAGCCGGATCCAGCCCGAGCTCTTGGGTCTTAGCAGCAGTGGCAAGATCGACCAGGCCTCGGCGTTTTGGATCGGCTTGTACATAGTGTTATAGACGCTGTCCCTCAGTGCCAAGATCTTGCGAATTTGGTCGCCTCCATCCGAGCTGATGGAGCTCGGTGCAAAGTGGAATTGCATATCCGGGAAGTCACCGGTAGGATCAGCGTACCTCGTATTTACAAAGGCTACACCCTCTACGCCCTGATTAGTCATAGGACCGCGCTCGTTCAACACATACTCGAGCATGACTGACGGCGTTTGGAAGCGGTCCTTTTTAAAGGTGATGGGTTCATTGACAAGGAAGGTTAGTCCGCCCAGGCCTACGTGGTCCTGCAGGTGATCTCCGACGCGGAGATCCGAGAGGACGGGGATACCCAAGTCTTCGAGATGCTCCCTAGGCCCGATCCCTGAGAGCATGAGGAGCTGGGGTGAACCAATGGCACCAGCGGACATGATCACCTCTCGTCGCACCCTGACATGTTGTCTGCGTCCGTCGCGCATAAATTCAACTCCGGTGGCCCGTTTATCCTCGTTGAAGGTTATCTTCAGTGCTTGGGCGTTCATAGCTATGTGCAGGTTGGCCCGGTTGCGAACGGGCCTGAGAAAAGCCTTAGCAGTGGAGCACCTGCTGCCTCGTCGAATCGTCGCCTGGGTGAGCATAAAACCCGTCTGGTTGGCTCCGTTGATGTCCCGATTGGTGTAGCCGAGCTCGGAGCCGGCTTGCAAGAAGGCGATGGACAGAGGCGTGCGCCAGGGAGTTTCCTGGACTGTTAGGTATCCTCCGGTATTGTGGTAGGGCGTGCGAGTCAAGTATGGGTTGCGGTTGTCCTCAGACTTAAGGAAGTAAGGTAAAACGTCCTCGTAACTCCAGCCGGGATTACCCATTCGTTCCCAATTGTCGTAGTCTTGCCTGGTTAAAAAGAATATAATTTTAATGTACGTTAAAATTAAATTATACTTATTCAACTAAATATTTTTCATTCACAGAAATCATTTCATTGAATTACGACAACTATTTATATTTCATCTTCCGAGATAGCACAAGGACTTATAAGCAATATATATATTATTGCATCATTATTTCAACTCTATGAAAGAAATATTTAGTTATAAAAAAAATTCAACTCGTATTTACTCATTTCGCAACTTATAATTTTCATGCGATGCTAGTATCTATAATGTTTTTTTCGATTGCGAAATATTATTAACGTACTACTTTCGTTTTTGTTGCAGGTACGTTACCGTTTTTATTCTGAATACGTGACTTGTAAATAATGCAAGTGAAATAAGCCTTCCTCTCTGGTAAGTATTTTCCAAAACGTTACCCAATAAAATGAAACGAGAGCTTGCCTCTCTAAATAAATATAGTCCCAGTACAACTTTTTCAAAAACCAAAGTAATCCCGCTGAGCCCGAGAACGATTTAATTCTCCCAGTACACGCGTACCGATTATATAAATTAATATATATCTCTAGCTCGATCGAGCTTCGACGACGTAATCTTCGCAAACTATCCACTTCCTTTCGGCGTAATCTAATAGAGTTTCACCGGTCAATCCAGATTACCCAACAACTGCCACTTAGTATACGCACACACACACCTATTGCCCCTGACGTAAATCATAGCGTTAAGGACACTGGATCCTCCGAGGACTTTGCCCCTGGGCCAGTTGCATCGATCGCCGACCATCGCCAGACAGTAGGCCGAATTGGTAGGCGGCTCGGTTTGGTACATCCAGTCGAATTCCGAGAGTTGCATGTAGCCCGTCAGAGCCGGCACGTCCGATACCTCGTTCTCGTCTCCCCCGGCCTCGATAAGCAACACCTTCCAATCTGGAATCTCGGACAGACGGTTCGCTAGAACCGCACCGGCTGAGCCGCCACCGACCACGATGAAATCGTATGTTCGCAGCAGCTGTAAAAGTTTTGTTTAAGATTTAGTTTTGACTTGCGTCATATTTTTAAAATGACTTTGAAAGCAAATCAATTGGGGTTTTCGCCGATAAAGCCCTAGGCGGGTATGCGATTTCTTTATACTTATAGCGTATAGCTTGTATAGCTGGGATTATCTTCTTTATAAAGCAACAAAATCGCCTGCGGGACTTTTAACAGCATTATAAATGTTTTACAACGATAAACTTTCTTCCGACGTACATCAGTATATTTACATGCTAATGACTGGAAATTGACCGACACTCTCAAATTTCTAATTTAACATCTTTACGTCTCATGATTTGTATGTACTATGGTACGTTTCGATCGTTACTCTCTGACGTGAAAATTTCAAAAGGCTTCTTTTTTTTAACACAAAACTCGCCGCGTGTACTAGAATGCGCGTCTGGCGACCAGAGACTTTTGAAAAGGAGGAGAGAAAAAACCTGTCGCTGGTCGATGGGATGGGACTCGGGATCGATGCTGCTGTAGCGGAACATGGTGAAGCCGATGCCGAGGAGCGGTATGAGGCTCCAGCCGACGAAAGCCGCGGGGCCCGCCAGGCTCATTTTCGCTTCCTTCGGTGCTGTCTTTGCCGCGTCGGCTTTCCCCGTGCGACCACCACGCACTCGAGACGATCCCCAAGAATCATGCGGCCGCGGTTATCTTCACCGCCTCTGCGAATGAGAAAATTCATTAGTTAATGCTGTGGCTTGACTGAAATCGCAGAAACTTGATAATTATATACGTGCATAAACGAATTTTAATTAGTCGGATTTAAAATTACACAGTAAACGTGTACATGAACATATAATATACACATAGTTTGTAAAGTAAAACTCGCGTATTAATCTGTTAGTGAAACGAATTGTTTCTCGAATTAGTGTTCTATTGCTGCTGCAGGCAACTGAGTGACTTCTTATTTTCGAGCGAGAATCCGGGGAATGCATGTTATTAAGATACGTTTAACCTAATAGCTTTTCCTGCTTTCAATTAAAATTTTGGAACTGTAAAATACGACGATTGTAAATTCATATTCTACCGAACCGACAGTTAATAGAAATTCACTGTGTTGGGTATCGGCCTGATTTTCTCTCACATCTCTACCGCCCGACACGTGGGAATCCTCAGCACCGCTGCGCGATTCCATTACGTTATTCCGCGGCGGCCGCGGCTCAGTATGCTCTCTCCAGATTTAGCTGACGTTTTGATATAATTAGAACATTCGTCCTCTGGGAATACGTCTTATAGAAACTGTAATTTCCATTCGCTTCGAGATAAAAAGTTTCTTTATATTAAATATACTTTATTTTCTTGAACTATATATACGGGAACTGTTTATTTTCTTTTGTGTATATAATAGAGTTGGAGAGCGAAGCGCTAATTATCTAAATCACCTATAATTTGATTGATTATACATTCCAACTCTTTGATTCAGCTCTTCAGTTCGGTTTATAATAAAGATGATATTAATGTCGAGGAAAGGGCGTGTGCTCGATTATTTTTTCTGTCAAACGCGGTGTGGTAAAGCATTAGCAGGCGGTGTCAGTAGCATTTAATTAAGTCTCTAATAATGCGCCATCGATCTCGAAACACGATGATTTCTGCGTCAAATTAAGCCAAGAACACACTTGTAATCTAGACAACTCATCTGCAGTAAATATTCACAACTCTTCGAAATTTCTGCACGAATTTTCTCATCAGGTCTAAAGCAAAATAGAAAGTCGTGTACGAAACATAAACCTCGCTCTTGCGCTTCAGCGATATCGGCCAATCCGCTGTTATCTGAATTTTAATTTCGAGCTTCATACAAGTAAACAGGGAGAGAGAAATACATCGGTGTCATTTTCATCGGAGGCCCACTTTCATACGGGAGAAGAAGACGTGTTCGGTCTACTTTCTCGGAGTCCGCATGCATTTACCGGTGGTCCTGCACCGGTCATACATGAAGGTAGACACATGCTCAATCGACTGGGACGACGTAAAAGTGTCATTAAACGATGCGCGACATTGAAAGTTGCCGGATCGTTGCAAAAACGTCGGAGTGAATGTCCGGTGAAACTATACGAATTTAGGATGCGTTTCTAGAATAGTAAGATGAGTGTGATAATAAAAAGTATAATAAGAATTGAGTGAACGTTCAGACTCGTACGATCGTTTATATTTTGACGATTCAGCCTTGTTTTTAGATGACTTTCAACAGTTTTAAAAATAAAATAAATATTTAGATTTCATCATGATCAGTTATCCAATGAATATAAAAAAAGTAGCCGGCTCATTCATTAACATATATTACCATAATATTAATGATGTAAAAGAGTAGGCTTTCTATAGGTTAGTGTGTGACGATGATATACGTTTCATGTGCTAGATCTATAGCTAAAAATGAATGTTACAAAAATGCGTATAATAATGGATATCGAACAAAATGGTATTACACCTTACGCATCATCATTAAATTAATGGTTCCGCCATAGTGGAAAAGCTATTGTACAATTTCTCCTTATATATAACATTCCTTTTAAGATGATGAGCCATAATTATTACAGAAATATAATTTTATGCAACAGCGGTGGTTTGTCTATGCAGTCTTGCAAGTCTACGCTTTTACTTCCACATTTTCTTCAGAATTGAGAATCAAATTTTCGTCAAAGCTGCAAAGAGAAAACTTTCGAAATGCACTATAACCGATATATCTGTAAGCAGCAAGTTGGCAACCAACTTCTGTCATTTCTACTCGACAGAGAAGGTTCGACTAAATCGAATCAGAATACGCGTCTTCTCAAGGATGAAAGCTTGCATCTACTCCAAAAATAAATAACGAATCACAAGATTTATCCACGATAAAATTTAACCTAAAACACAATCTCACGCAGTATCACCGCACCACCGATCACCTCTCGAGTATATATAACCCTCCGCACAGAAACTTCACACTCCCACGCAACACTGTTGTCACTTTCACAAAAACGACCACACCTGCAAAATAATCTCACCATATGTAAAACCGGCCAAAAAAACAAGGATCAGCTCATCCTCTGCTTTTGTACGATCGGACTCTGCAGCACAGTCGAGAGTCGAAGAAAAGCGTGGCCGGCTCGCGGAGCGTGACAGAGAAGACGAACGGGTCCCGAGAGACTCTGGCGAGTGAAAAGCACGCTACAACCATAGGCAGTAGCACCAGACCGAGTGAGAGCACAGGCGGCCCGCTCCTTTCGCGGCCAACTTCGCGCGAGTCCCACGCATGCAAGACGAAGAGAGAGAGAGGCATTATCTCTTTCTAAGCTCCGCTCGAGCGCGCGATTTCTTTCTCTCGCATGCAGCGCCAGCTAAAGTTGCAGATTTCGCCGGGTCCACGGTGTTTGGCTTTTTTGCTAGAGTTGGTGTGGCATGATTTTTTTTAATTGACTGCAGCTAAATAATTTTTATAGCGTAGGTGGTGTATTTGAACGAAATAAAGTTATTCGGGTCTAGTACAAACCATTTAGGTTTGTCAGACATACATTTTTTAATACACCAAATAATCTCTGCTATATCCAGATAAATAATTTTTTTGGGTTATGCAACTTTTGCAAAAGATACTCAATATTCGTCTCTGATCGATACTTTACGATAGAATTTTCTGCCCCACTGAACTCTGAAATGTCGATCAGTAGCTTTTTATACTGCACGCCTTCTAACCTTTATTGATGTCTTTCAAGATTAATGGTGCGACTATAAGAATGATCGTATCGTAACGTTAAGTATATCAGGATTTTTCTCGCGAACTTACGCGAATTGCGTTTTCTCATCGATCAGCTTACGTTATTCGCCAAAAATAAATGAATGTCTTGTTTATGTTGCAGAATATCATGTAGATATAAAGCTATTACTACTTGTTTTTTATTCAATTCATGTCGTTCTGTAAATTCGCCCTTATTAAATGCAAAACGACCAATTCTACGTTCACCAGCTTATGTGAAAGAAATCACGTAAACTGCGAGAAATATCGAACGAACATTCGAGAAGAACCTTTCATTCTTTAAGGTCATTATGCAATTGAAACTCTCCTGCGACCATTGCTCATTTCTCCATCCACAAATAATTTTTTCAGAGTAACACGCTCGACTAGAAATAACACCATGTATGCTGGTGCACAAATGTAACCGCTGATTGATATCCTGAGTGTCCCGTGCAATCAGCTGATTACGCATTATAGTATAATACGCCGCCGAAGGCGCGGTATATAAACGCCGAGGTAGAGAATTTCATGTTCCGTTAAAGAGAGAAATTATGATCGAGAGATAATTTACGAACAGGAAAATACCGTTTTCCTCGTGTATACGCAAGGGAAATGGGTCGATGATTCTTTTTTCCTTGTTGTGTCGTCTTCCTCAATATACGTATCCACCTAGTGCGAGTTTTGTGCATCGAAAATAGTTGCCTTGAAGTCAGTGTTAATGCAGGATAAAATGCCTTTGCGATGAAAAACCAGTTCAGCGTTTGGTAATCAACTTTCATAATAACCAAACTACACATACACACAGACTCCCTTGACTTATTGCGAGCCGTGTCTCTATAGCAGCGAATCGATCTCTTATAGATAAAATCCGCGTTTTTATATAGTCTCGCGACTCAGTTTCTCCTCTTTTTACTATATATAGAAACCTGATCCCGATTTCGTTCATACGACACCCCAACTTCAACGGCAGAGATCGGATCTTTAAAAAAAAGCAAAGGACATTTTCGCGAAAAGTTTACAACTCGACACCTACGAACGCAGCATCGAGTCGCTGCGAATATCAGGTTTCCCCGATTTTCCTTCGTGGAATTCGAGCGCAACGCCTTCTGCGCACGCTCACCTACATTCTAATTGCACGAACTGTGCTCGATAACCATATACTATACATTGTATTGTAATTTGTTTGCTTCGTAAGTTAATTTTTTTCACCTATTTGCATATGCTTTTTATGATGCTGAGGTCGTTTATTATTTTACTGTAGACATATAATTTGTACAGATATACTAACATTTTTTGTACTGATTTTTAAAGAATAATTTGTCGCTTTTAGTCGTCATATTTACATGATGTTTATCATATAACGTATATATGTTTGCATGTACTGACAATAGCAAAAGTATTATCAATGGCACGACAGATTAAAACGAATATGTTCGAGTAAAACTGATAACAAAAACAGTCAATCCACCTTACCAATCCAGCATCAACAACAGTCTCTCCCACAGCGCATGTCTCGAACATACTCCATAAATACCAAGCCACCACTTTCAATTTCAAAAATATGCTTACACTGCCCTCCTTTGTCTATAGCCACATGGTCACAATTCTGCGTCAAGGCCGTTCCCTCTCAAGGCCATTGCTCGGCGCTAGCGCCGCCGTGGCTTTTCGGAAGCCTCAGCGAACTTTCTTAACTTTCTCCCGAAAGTCGCGCGTCATCCTCGTGTATATACACAAGCCGGCAACGCCCCGAGATTTTCGGCTCCGTTGACGGATATACTTTATAGGAGGAGGATGGCGAGGACGTGGACATCGGCACGCTCGTCGGTCAATCAGTGAAAGTACGTCGGCGCCGATGTTTTCACTTTACTATTCGCGCGGCGTCTGCGAAAGCAGGCGATGATGTGCCCGCAGTGCCATTTGTCATGAACGGATATGAGTTGGATGCTACCATGCTTGTAAAATTGAGGATTAGAGAGATTTTTCTCTTCACCTGTTGGAATGTACAGTGTTTCTCTATTGTACAGCTCACTGTAGAAATATAATTTTTAACTCGATTAATTTGTTGAGATTATTGGATTTGATTTAGAGAATATATAAGTACACCTCACTATTACACAATCACGCGGAAATCGTTGTTCTGGTTTCTTTAAAGACCGCACTAAATGCTTAACAGCCCGTTGTTCCAGACGGAGAAAAGAACCGGCTTTTTCCCACCCACAAAAAATCGAGCATAATTTTAGTGTTTCTTCTTCACTTAAGATATAAATCGGGAAGAGGTTCAATGACTACACGTAGCATAAATTCACAACCGGCATTTAAAAATATCATCACAATTTGTTTTTAGTCTTGCAACTTTTTTAATCCCATATACTCTCTCGCGGTACAAAACAATGCGTTATTCCAGCGGCGCCTAGAATTTCATAGTTGTCGTAATTACGGTCTGATGCGGATGGGTCGACTGCGATTGGACGGGCATAATGCGGAGTTACGAAATGCGACTCAACAATGAAACGCCGGAACGACTGGAGAAGTCGAAAATTTTCAATGCTGAAGCTGTGAGATTCGAAAGCAAGAAATCACAATAGCGAAGAATCCGTATATTATCCGGTCTTCCAAATGTGAACGGGACGACGTTTCCATTTAGGAAGTCTATATATAGAATACGATTTCGCAAACACTCACAGAAGTCGAGGATCTGCTGAAAGGTGAAGTTCGAGTAGCGTATTTGTACTAGTTTTTTTTGCTCAAGGTTTTATAATCGCAATGCTTTCATTTCTTTCATGTATCATAGGCGCATTAACGCTGCGTCGGATTAACTGGGGTAAAGAAAGAAAGTTGTTTTTGCTTAATGATTCACAGTGAAGATTCACCAAAATATTTTGGTATCAACTCTCTAAATAAAATCTACATAAAGTTTCTCGGGAACGTTATCTGATTTATACATATGTAAAAATAAAAATGAGTTTTTTCCTTAATGTTCATCGATATATCTTTTTACATTTATTTTGTTTCACGCCTTCCTAAATTAAAATTCTTAAAACAATTATTAAAGAAAATAAAATGAATTCCATATTGTAACTTATGCACATTGCACTTATAATATAATTTATATAACAAGTACAGTTTTCGATGGAGATAAAAATCAGTAGTGACAAGTCGTGCATTGTCAGACCATTAACGTAGCACACGCGTCTACTATAACCGACTTGCCATTGCAAAGTTCAAGAACATACTTTCTCTAGCTGTACGAGACCTCATTACTCTTTTTAAATTCATGTTTTATATGAGCTCAAAATGTAAGCGCAATGACCACAAAAGACTAGTGGAGTCTATGCGGCTATATAATTATGTAGCCTAGCTATACACATATCATAATCGCAGCCTTTATGCTTTCGCATCTCCGTCGCCTACTTAACTTGTCAATTCTTAAAGAAAAATATGAAAAACACGGTAAAAAATATTAAAAACGCACAAACTTGCAAAGATTTATACATCGCTCCGAGCTATAAAAAATATCCTTATTATTTAGCCTCTGCTGATGGTATTGCTAATCGGAGGCTCAGCTTTCAAAATCGAAAAGAGTAACGATTATGATAAGTCATCATTAAATAATAACATTTCGAAAATGAAGCCCAAAAATAAATGAGAATCTATACAGAGGAAAAGAAGTTGAAAGAAAAATACAGGGAAAGAGCTAACCTCTTGCGGTTACGTCTTCAGCCGAAGCGAAGACGTAATCCTCGCAGTAGTCTGGGATCGGGACACGACGTCACGTATTAGCACTCGAAGGGAAAAGGAGAATAACCAGTCTCTATAGTCATGGCACATACACGCATACCCGCGCAAATGAGGTAAGACGCCTCCGTACGAAACACACACAGTGCACGGGGGCATCGGTCGATTATGCCCGTACACACACACGCGGCGTTACACTCGCTCCTCTCCTCTATAAGCGCTGTAATAAATTTAACGAGCTTCGACCCATACGTCTACAACAGCTTCGCTATTTGTATGTACCCGTATACACTACGATTTTCACTTTCTCCTCGAGAGCGTATGTAGATGTATGCATATATGATATACGTGCAACGACCGCGATTATAATAACCGTAAACACACGCGCCTCCTTTCGTGATCGCCTCCAATTAACGATGCTCTCGACTCTTTTTCAAAGTACTTTCATCCTTCGCCATTAGGCTAAGTGCTGGGCGAGGCTCGACCTTGGACTGGATGGAGCTTTTTCCGGGATGGGAGGAACGATGGCTATAGTACAGAGTGTGACGTCGAAGGTCGAGGACTGTTAACGGGTTCCCTCACTTTGGTGCCAATATCGATTATTGTTGTTTCCCAGCTAAGGTGAAAGTATCGCGCGGTGTGGCAGCTATTTGGAAAAAATCGTGCACGCGAGCAACTCTCGTTGCAGTAGCGATTAGTCTCACCAATCGGCTACGGGTACCTATATATACCTGTGTATACAGATTTACACGTTACTGCACACGACTTGCGGCACATATATAAAGCTGTTTGATTTATCTCCTCTGGCTTTTGTTTGTCCGATAGTAAAATAATAGTGCATTTCAGCGTCGGAAAAAGTTGAGGTTGTGAATTTTTGCTCGCTCGCGACTTGCTGAGAAATGAGGGGGATATTATGCAAAAGGTTCACGCGAGCTTATTTACAATACCTGCGTCTGAAATCATTAGGGAGTCTGCTTAGCACATTTATGTAATGCGTGAAATTTAGTTAATCAATCCTGGTTGCACAGGTCGTTACTTTCTACACGCTCTGCACAATGAATATGATGCGTTTGAATAATGCTTGGTTATTAGTGATGATTTTATACTGTTTGTACTGCCTGATCAATGATTTTAATTTAAATATATAATATAGTCTTAATAATATATATGAAAGCAATAAATATGTTAATTCGCAGAAGCCTGAAATTGCTGTAAATGAAATTAGAATAATCCTTTTTTTTTAATTCGCATCATGCGCGCTCAACGAACGCATTGTAATGCAGAGCCGGTGCACGTGCCTCCGGTAAAATTCTTGCAGCGTGACCGAAATAACAATTGAACGTTTCAAAATTAGAGAGCATTTCTCCTCATTCGCATACAAGAGACGCTCTTGCGGCATATGTATATGTGTATATAATAAGGGATTGACCGTTTCCGTGTAGCAGAGCAAGCAAGTCACGTCGATCATCCGAGAAACTGACTTAACCTTTGCTCTTGTAATCGGCACGTCGAGTTTAGTTTTACGAAAGTTAGATACGTATCCGTCACTGCTTCTGTTGATCCCGTACCGCCGTTTATTTCAAATAGTCGTTATAGCGATGAGTAAATTATGCTAATTAAATGTTTCGGATTGTGTCATAATAAAATATTCTTTTTGGCTGCAGAAATTGATGCCGTTGTTTGAAAGCATGCGAAATGAATGTGCTGTTGACGTGATGAGGAAAAGTACTATTTTTTTAATAAAAATATTGTATAATAAGTAATATGCTCGTAGAGTTTGTCATTTCTTTCTCTATATTAATACAATTTTCAATTGACTACTTTAATATTCTTGGGTTGTATAATAAACGTTCATACGTGCACATTTGTTTTTCTTAGTAATATTCATTTTCAAGAATCTCACAAATTAATATTATACAAATAGATCAAATATATCATCTTCGTTTAAGTTCAAAAAGTTTTTTACAAAAAATTTAGTACTAACTTAATCAACTCTTGCGATTACTGAAATATAGCGTCACGTCGGTGCATTACCGTTTGAGTTTTATTTCTTGGCATTACCGATCTTACATTCACTTAAAGACGGTGTTTCACGATTTCACTTCCAGATCGCGCTTCTTAATAAGTTGCATACCTTTTTCAATTACTTATTATTAAATGAATTTTTTTCTAAATTATGCATATATGATAGTGGTCAGGGTAATTAGTAACACATCAAATTTTATAGTATGCTATTCAAATGTTCTTTTTCACGCGTTTTTAAAACTTTATCAACAAAGCTTTCCAACTTGAAGTTCACGATTTCACTCTCAGATCGCGCCTCTAGAAAAATATTTAAACATGTACGATGCGATTTGATCATTCACTTTTTCTAAACCAACATTTTTTTTAGCCAATAATATTATACAACAACAGCATCGTATGTAAAATTATATTTTCATAAATCTTTTCCAACTCTTTCAATTTGCAAAATGATAATGCAGGCATGTAAGTGTTACTTTCTTCTTCAATTTATTATGCAGGTATACCAACATAATTCAAATTTCTGTAAGTTATTTCGAACGTTCATCATATTAACGTTCGAAACTCTCCTCTGTACAGACACGGTAATAAGCAGCTGACTATATATTATGTTCTTATCGATTTGTAAACTCATCTATTTGTAAATATTTCAGTGTTTTTTCGCATTAAATCGTTAGTATGGAGACAGATCTCTCAATTAAACGGTAGCATACGTTTTTATGTTTGATTTGTTCTAAAAGAGTTTTCACCTTTTATTAATCGTTATTCACCGATGCACTCGCGCAATGAAAGTTAACGACTCCTCGGCGTGCTAACCGATAATAATGCCTCGTTCAGAACGGTAATGCGTGTGTGCAATGAAGGCTGCCGGCTGTAAAAGCTAATTAAGTGTAAAGTGACTTTCTCAAAATAGCCGGTCAGCTATTATTACTTTCGGAGAAGCGCAGTTGAAACCGATCGAAGGAAATAAATTTTCCGGACAATTATACTTCGAAATCGAAGCGCATGACTATTTCCTCTAAATCAGTAAAGTAACGATCCACTCAACAAGATTTAACATGTAGATCTCATCGCAACATGATGCATAGTTCGAAACTCGGCCATCGCGACTCGCAGGATGTGCGAATCTGCGAACGCCGGCCCCGTCAAAGAAAGAGAAAGACAAGCGGACTTGCGTAAGGTGTGTGACTTTTTTCTCCGTGTTTTCTCGTCACTCGACTTAACGAACACGTAAATACTCTCGATCGGACATTTTAGTTCCGCCTCATGCTTTTGTCGGTCAAAAGCTCAACGCAGTTTGACGATGCGCTCATATCAAAATAGGTTCTCATCAAACAGAATTTACTTGGAGTATTAATATCGTAGGATGCCTTCAATATACTCGACCGATTAATCATTTAGGACAATGAAAAAATTCGTCATGGAGTTATTAGAAGTCTGTTATATGATATAATCTATAACGTGCTTCATATCTTCAATTATTCATTCTCAATGGTTCGTATATGTAATGTCTCGTGAATGAGAAAATGTTGTGCGATCATTTATTACATGATGAGAAAATATTCGTTTCTGTCATCGATACTTGTTCGCGTGTATCACGCATCACCGAATTCATTATAGAAACATTTCAAAAGTAAGTCTTCACTTGTATTCTCAAACGATCTCTAAAATACTCGGACGTCATAAAAATGTACCCGACAGATCATTTGGAACTTATATAACCCATTTGAATGGACTCCCTATTCAACTGACCAATTTCGATTCACAGGTAAATTCTAATACTGTTGGACTTCATAAATTCAAATAATACTTGAACAGATGTAAATGGTCACGGCTCTCGTAGAATCCGCTTATATATGAGCGACAAAATCCGCTGTCCCAATCATTGTCACATTCCCATTTTCATACAGCGGTCAGTATTATTGCGACACATAATACATTTTTTCTTTTTTAATATTTTGACATATGCTAATGTAGCCTTTAGCCATGGTATAAAATATTTACGACTCCGTGACTGCTAAAATTCTCGGGATGGTTAATATTTGCCAATTTTCAATTGATTGCATATAGTCAATATAATAAAACTTTCATTTCACAAGCTATTATTCTCGCAGCATCAACGTCTCTTAACGTATCGTCAACCATTTTTATTGTAGAATGTTAGCTCTGCATTTCTACCGTAAAAGCTCATGATTGACTAGCTGCCAGAGACGAAAGTATTTATCCATCACATCCAACCGCACAGCCGACACATGCACGTTTTCACTTTTCGCACGGACCTGCGCACCCATAAATTCCCCTCCACCATTTCACATAATAAAAGTGCAAAAAAAAAACAAAAAACACCAGTCATCGCACATAGCCACAAACACAACACGACAGTCGCAATTGCCAAAGCCTTAGCTAAGCCATCGTTCCTCGTCTCGCGCGCAGAAAATCTTTAGCCCGCCGTTTCGTACCGCCACATGTACGCGCTATATGCGTATCTCGACGATGTATTTCGCCCGTAAGTGACGTCAGAGTTACGCAACCAGCAGCGGCGACAGGTGAAATTGACTTTCATCCAACGAGCTGGACCCGTGTTGTATACGGTGTCCGTCGAGAGTCGGTTTGTATACTTACGTGCGCACAAAAGCCACCGCGTCGATGCTGGTTAGGATTACGAATCAAGGGCAGTCGGTCAGATATATCTCGATATCGGATTTTGCGGTCGATCGACTGGATGTGTACGATGAAGGAACGTTATGCTAATATTGGTGTAATAGGACTGAAAAGTTATGGTATGCAAATTTTTATTAGACTGATTGGCTAATTTCGTTTTATGACGATAAAATTATAGGAAATTTTATGCAATCGCTTTTTCAGCTGATTCTTGGGACTCGGATAGCCTGAAATGGTTTTAATTTTTTGCGCGCTGTGTATGAAATGAAGATCGATTTACAGGACATGTGACAATGATATTGGTTTTGATTAAAGTAAACAAATACAACATTGATTTTATTACTTCAGTTGTAAAAAAAACTATGAGGGAATTTAGATGCCATAGATCAATATATTCGAGACTACCAAATACATTTTTAACTAAATATTAATATTTGATTTGCAAATATTAGTTTTCAGTTTGACATATCAGTTACGTCAATATTTTTTTATAAATCGTATCACAGACGAATACGAGGTCATTTATTTATCGCTGTGACTTGACTTTCGTTACATATAAAAAATAAAATATTCAGTTTAACACTGTACTGTGTATAATTTAACTTTGATTTAGTCTTACAGTAACATAAAACCGTAGTTCTTACACCTCTACATATTCACAATCCTTAATAAATGTTTCTTTAGCGCTGCTTATAAAAAGACCTTACACCTAAAATTATCTATCAACACCTTAACAAATGGCACTTAACGGAAATGCGTTGCTCATAACAAAATGAATACAAAGTCACTTTACAATCTGAGGTAAATAGAAACGCACCAAACGACTTGTCTAAATTCTACAAAATACTCACTCGTATCAGTGCCTCTTGCTGATCAAATTATTTATGCAATACTTTAGCGAGTATATATTTGTAGAGAAAAATGAAAGGTAGATTCCGTCGGTCTTGAGGCCGGTGCACGAGTAGAAGGACAATATTGCTTAGCAAAACTGAAAGTTCCCAATAGCTCTCTCATTGACTCGAGATTCCATTGCTAATGCGGCTAAAATTATTGTTATCCGTACTGATTTCGCTACGCAATTGCAATTACTGTGCGCACATATCTCAGCAGCACTCGATGGAATCTGGCTGTAATTTACTTCTGTCTTTGCAACTATTAATGCTCTTTTGATTTACAAAACGAAATTGAACCCGGACCTACTTTTGCAATGATTTACAGTTTAATTTTACTAATTAAAATTCAATTTAGTATATGAGTCTTATTTAAAATTTCTGATTTATAGTACACTGACCAAAGGATAATATTACTAATTAAATATTTAACTCTACGTTCACGTACACTAAAACGTTTGTACAACCAACACTATAGAGTTGTATTAATTCCACTTTTTGGTTAACTCTGCGAAATCGTAGACACGCACACTGGTCACGGATCGCAGATCTAGTTTTGTTCCACTTTCAACGCAGTCACTACCTGTAAAGCTACAACACACGACAGAGTAAATCACGCTACACCTGCAGTGGTAGCATTCCTGTACGTCCTCCGCTTTTTCTTCATCCACTGCTCCTTGATCATGTCGGATCCCTTCTCGGCAATCATTATGACCGGTGCGTTAATGTTACCATTGGTGATGGTAGGCATGATGGAGGCGTCGATAACTCGCAGTCCTTTTACACCGTAGACCCTGAGCTGTGGGTCAACGACAGCCATGGGGTCAGTGGGTGGCCCCATTTTGGCAGTGCAACTCATGTGGTAGATGGTCATGGTATATTGTCTTATCGCACAATTCCAGTACTCGTCGGTGAAGTGGGGCAAGTGCTTGCAGTTCGGCAGTGGTTTGCTGTGGAATCGAGCGCCGAACTTGCGCATCGTTGAAGTCTGGCCAAATGCGATGGCTGCCTTGACACCCTCGCGCAGTACATCTACGTCATGCTGATCGGTTAGATAGTTGTGGTACATGAGGGGATAATCCAGGGGATTCTTGGAACGAAGCTTGATGAAACCACGTGACTTGGGACGTAGCATCATAGGGAAGACACCGAATACATCTCGGTTGTTGATCTGGCCGAAGACTTCGTTGTAGAACTCGTCGGTGAGTCCGTGAGCGTTTTTGACGTGTGTACCACCGTCTGAGTTGGTAGAGGAACTCGTGATCATGAACTCAATGTCTGGCCAATCATCGGTCTGATTGGCATACTTGGTGGAGATGAAGCCTACGGCTTCCAGACCCACGCTCGAGGTTAATGGGCCATCTTCCGTTATGGCATACCTAAAAGATTGAATAAGTTTTTATTATAAGTCAAATTAAAATATAGCGTGAATTTTAGCACAGCAAATCTCTAACAAATAATAACTTTCTCTTTTTTGTTACAGGTAAGACTCATCTTCCCACAAAGCAGTTACAAATTAATAAAGAAAGCTTGGTAAGTCTTTGAATCATCCTTCCCAAAAACGTGAAACTCGAATAATCGCCTTGACACACTACCCACACAAGTGAAATGCATGAATCCAAACGCTTACCTGAGCGCAGAATTAACGTTGACCAGCCGATTCATAACAATGCTTATGGGATGATCAATCAGAAAAGCCAAACCACCGACGGCGATGTGATCCTGTAAATTCTGTCCAACTCCAGGGGAATCATGTATAACTGGAATGCCCACCTCGCGGAGGTGTCGGGCTGGTCCGACACCTGATAACATGAGTAACTGGGGCGAATTGATAGCTCCAGCTGCAAGGATGACCTCCTTGCGTGCGTAGACGACCCGTTTTACGCCGTCGCGTATGAACTCGACGCCGTAAGCGCGCTTTGTCGCCGGATCGATAAGGACTCGGGTCGCGTGGCTCCAGAGCGACAGGTGGAAGTTGGGCCGAAGGCTGATTGGTCGAACGAAGGCTTTAGCCGTACTGCAGCGCGTTGCTCGACGCATCGTATATTGGTATAAAGCGAAGCCCGTCTGCTGTTCACCGTTTACGTCCAAAATTTCGTAGCCCATCTCCTCGCCGGCTTGGAGGAAGGCGACACCCAATGGTGTGTTGTAGGGGGCGTCCTGGACTGTTAGGTATCCGCCTGAAAAAATTCGAAAGATTTTAGATCGATTCGTTTTATGAAAACGGATATGAATGTCAAATGAATGGATGTCTGGTGCACTCGCGCTTGAATTACATGGGCATAAATACGGCTAATATACTGCGCTTTCGAATATACATTTACGGCTACTATACACGCAACACTGCTATGAAACATGCAAATATTCTTGATTTTATCTTAAAATCTCAATTATATACATACGGATACTGCTTCAATATTATACATCTATAATTTTGCAATTTCGAAAACGCCTTTCTTACAAAACAATTATTGCAGTATCATACTAATAATAATTGACGGGACAATAATATACGTAAACGAACTCATTTGCACATGACTTGACAAGAAAATATAATGTCCAAGAGAGATGTTCACCATCGAGAAACGGCAGCAACCTATCGATTAACTCAAAGCTGCCAGCGCACCGACCAGGACTTATTGATTCCCTGATTAAGCAGTGTACGAAACGCCGAGTCGGCGATTTCGCAGCTGCTATATAACGAAGCCGTATGCACGCACACCCCTACAAGAGCAAGCGTGACCTCAAGTGCATCTCGTTCGACATTAATCCGCCAGATGGAGAGCCGCAACGCCGCTTATAGCCCATATACAAACACGCATACACGCACACAAAAGCGGCGGTTGCAGTTAAAGAACCGGTCGATCGGCATCCGATTTTTTATCCCCGTGACATAATTTGACCCAGTGAGTGGAGAGCGTGAACACACGCGCGAGCTCGCGTGCACGACTGGCCGCCGAGTAATTGCGTCAATGATCTGGCTCGAGCGGCGCGCTTACAAAATCTGGGCAACCACGAATTTTGCCTCGGTTCGAAAGTATCAATTTCATAACGGGGAAATTGGACGTCCCTTTATACACATGTATATACAAGTGAGTATTCGCTCGCAGCGCTCTGACGCGCTTTTCAATGGTCAAGTGACTGGAAAATGGTATGGTTTGATTCGTGCGTATGAGTTAAAATGCGATTCAACTCAAATATCGAACGGGTTTGTCGGGGGATACGAGTTTTTATTTCTAACTCGGATCTAGCTTTTTTACGAGCAATTCTAAGCCGCGTTAATTAACGAGGGACTATACGGCGACGAGGGATTTTTTATATTAAAACCAGCTATGTTGTATATTGGGGTTTTCCGAGTTTTTTTAGCAAGCGGCATTCTTTTGAATGAAAATTAGTTTCGTCAAGTTGAGAGTTTAGTTTCTCTTGGCAAATATGAAACTTGATCCTGCTTTTATTTCACTGCAGTGATATAATAAAATTTCGTGCATGTAGCTTTTGATTCATTCGCAATTTAAATTTGAGCTAAAAATAAAATCAAATTGCAGAGCAATTTCCCTTTATTTCGTATGTCTGGTTCGTTTCGTAAGTTCTATAAAAAAAGCTTTCGGCAAAAATTCTTTGAACACTTGAATTTATTTAAGAGATATAAATGCTGTTCGAATCATACGGAAACTTTCTCCACACTACCAGTAATCCCTCTTACGTACTTGCCAAAACAATACAAACCAATAACATTCGACACCTAATGACGCTTGAATCTTCGCTACATGAGAATCTTATTGAAAAACGTATTAGGTAACTAAAAACAGTAATTGTCTTAAACTTTCCATACTTTCACGCTTTGATATATTTACGCAATTCGATTACCACGCACACAATAGATCTCATTTCTTTCTGCTATCTTAATTCTAATACGAACTAACAAGTAGCAAAAGCGAAATCACCTTCCAAACTCATTATCGTGAGAACAAATCTCAAAACCCGAAGACATTTTAATTATCAACACATGTATATACCTTAACCTGCAGCAAGAGTTCTCGCGAATCTCTCACATCATTTCTTCGCCTTTCTATACCGACAATTTTCTATTGAACGGTCATAGATCGCCACATTCTCGTATATATCACTAACTCAACACGCACACCTGATAGAGCTTGCGCAATAAGCCCCGAAATCGAGCTTCTTGGGTATGGTAAGTGATACGAGTATCAACATATTCAGAGCTACTGTGGCGGGCCTCGTTATATACCGGGATCGTGTGAGAGCTGCTTGTAAATTGATCTTTTTCGGTGATTGACCAGTAGGCTCGCCTCTTTTTGGAGTTTGTTTACTCGCAGAGCTCGATAGTCGAGTATAGTGGCGTTATGAAGATGTTATTTTGAATCTTTGAGTAGAATATTAGATAAGACTCGTGACTTGAATACTATGATCGTCAGTGAAGATAGCCGTAGTTTACGTAAAGATTCATTAAATGAGGAAAGCGATGGTTATTAGATAAAACAATCGATCAAGTATGTGTATAAAAGTTCGAGATCTTGTATTAAAAGTTCTTGATTGAAAGTTTAATTAAAACTTTTATCCACAGGATTTATGGAATCCAAATCCAAACTTACCAGTTCCGTGATACTTCTCATCCCGAGCCAAGTAGGGATTTCTTTGATCCTCGGACTTTTTGAAGTAATGAAGTATGTCGTCATATCCCCAGCCGGGATTTCCGAAGCTTTCCCATTGATCAAAGTCGCGTCGATTTCCCCGAATGTATAGCATCGTATTCAAGACGCTCGAGCCACCGATTACCTATAAAAGAAAAGAGAAAATTATTCATTAAAATAATTTCACCTCTATACCCATTTCTTTCAAGTGCGGATATCAACCAATCATTTGCCATCCAACACCTTTTAACCAACGCGTTAATCATGATCCCTCGGAATCGATTTTCAGTACCACTTCAACAGCATTACGTCCAATCAACAAAAAAGCTTTCTCGGTCACTTTCCCATCCCATCGACAACGAAGCAATCATGTACGATCGACACACTCAAATAACATATTGCGATAGTCCGAAAAAAAATCCACCGGTAAGGACCGCTCCCGAATCGGATCGATGTCATAATGCCGGTTAAACACAATCGGTATGATTTTCCACGATTTCACAAAATCATGTCGTTTTCCGTGTTTTGTGCGTGACCTCACGGTTAGCCCGTAATCGTGTGTGAGTATAGTGTGTGCGCAAGGGACTTTCTACTGCTATATATATATATATATATAGCTATCTGATTCATTTAAGACGAAGAACTGATGGTTTTCCGTCTTGGGTTATTTCTGCGCTTGGCTGTGTTTTAGATTGAAGACGGCGTGAGTTTTGAGGAAGTTAGATATAAAAATTATAATGATAGATAGTTTACGGGATGTATTACCTATTGCATAATCGTTTCCGTGATTGATAATTTTTTTATACATATATAAAACCCGAAACAAACTTCGAAAAAGTTTACATACAATCATGTATTGAGAGAAGCAAACAATTTAAAGCAAGGATCGCTCGTTGGCGACGAAGCGCGAACGCGCAAAAAGCCCAGAGTATATACAGAGAATCAAATTTTACTTTCACTCTGACCCGGTTTCCGGAACGGCCAATGCGCACTTGACACTCGCCGCAACCGCGATACGAATGCACGCTATATAGTAATATACACGCACACACTGGTGCATGCCTCGCTGAGCCCGCGATTACAATTACGTCGTTTGTACACGTTTGAGAGTACAGCTGGTTCTATTATACGATGTTTTCGCGGTAACGAAGTTACCTTGGCTTCGCTCGAGTTGTGCCGCTCTCTTTGAGCTTTCGCGACGCCTCCTTTATCGAAAGGAAAGTTCCCGTGTTATTTCATTTTTAATTAATTAAGTTTTATTTTAGAATGGAGAAAAGGAAGTTTCGATTTTCGAGTTATTTGGCTTTTTTCATTATGGTGGTTACATCATTTTATATGATTGCGCGAAATGATACATCCAAAACCGTAACAGGATCGCAAACTCTACGTCATAGCTAGCCGCTCCCACGTAAACGTTTCACATCAATCGAAGATCCAAAAAATCCGACCGCGAGCCGACCAAGTCATCGCCGCATACAGAAGCGAGGCGTGTCTCAATTACCAATTTTTTTCCGCATCGCGGCAATCGACTTACATAAGTTCGAATCGGACATTCGCGCTCGGCGCTGCATGCATTCTCCTCCGCGGTTTTTCATCGCGACGACCGGCTTCATTAATAATGCTCGGAGACTTGGGCGTTAACTCGTTCGGTACCGCTAACAATAGTTCTGTATCATTCGAAACTACCAGACAGCCTCAGCTTTCCTTCCTAATTCTAGTCCACATCCGCGTGATTACGCAAGTCCGGGACTTGCAAAATTTACTTTATCAAGTGGATGGAATACCGAGGACTTGATTTTATGGCAGTTTTTGCGGGGGGGGGGGGGTACTATGATGTTTGTGCTAGAATTGAAGGAAAGGCAAATATATTATAAAAGGTGTGTTATAAGTATATGGACGTCGATCTGTAGCTGTAAGTTTAAGAGTAAAATTACTAACGTCTCTGCCGATTTTGCCGATTATATTATAAACTGCGTTGTGTAATAAAACAAATAATTGGAGTGTTGGGAATCTATTGTAATCTCTCTCTCCTTTCCTTTGCAAAAGTAGATTGTTATTTCCGTAATATGTCTATAATAAATGACACGCGGAATTTCACTTATAAAAGTGTAATAATGAACAAACTTATTAGTTTCTAAGTAAGTGCACCGTAACAGCAGGCGATTTATCGTCGATAAAAGCAACACGTACATGACCAGCGTCAATAGCTGCAAACGGTGAGATTTATATCTTCGGAGAAAAAAATCACGCACGGCAGCGAGTATAGGTGCCAAGAAGCGTAAGGCACGACAAAGCGGAAGTTGCTTGTAACTACAAAAGGCCGTCGTCCGCGGGAGAAAAACGAATAAAGACTATCATTAATTTCTCGGCTGTAATCATGGATCGTTAACCGGCGCTAAGAGGCGGTGCACAAACCGTTTTCAGGGCTCGTCTCGATCTTTTAAGATTCCCGTCTTTCTCGTGTATCTATAGCCTCTTGTATACACTATATACATACATTATTCAAACCGCATCGGTGTGCATACGTCTGTACAGAAAGTCAAAGGAAAGGCTGCTCATGACTGTCAAAACGGAGCGACGGGACTAAATGGCTCAATTGGCCTGGACTCGTAGATTTGCATCTTTTCACTTTCTGGCCAAGCAGCCGAATTGTACCGCGCTGTAAGCGGTGTGACGCGACGGTTTGTTGGAGCTCGTTTACTCCTCACAGGCGAAAAAGCTCGCGACTATGTGCCATTGTCTAGAAGCCGCTATTGTTATTCCGGAGATAATGGCGAGGGTTGAAGGAGATCGTCGTCTTATTTCCGAGTAGTCGTTTCCTAGCGTCTACTGTCGGATTCAAATTTTAAAGGCTTTGGTATTGTGATATAAAAAAAAATTCATCCCTTCGGCAATCGTCGACGACCCTTATTTTGTCTTTGTATATTACTTCCTGAATAATTGACGAGTATATATGTATATACATACAGAAGGGCGCACAATCGACGTAGGGGTAGCACGAATACGGTACGTTGATTCTATGCTTAAGGGAGAAGTGCGCCGAATCGAGAGGCACCAGCCTCGCCTAATTGGTAATTAGAGCGTTGCGCGATGGGATTATAGAGACAAACTATTTTTTCTCCCTGCTGTGTCAGCTTCTAACGGCAATTAATCCCGAGTGAACACGTGCGCGATGGGTGAATTCGTCATGAATTTTAGGTATTATACGGGCAGTTTTCTGTCACTATAGCAAACTTTTAAACTTCAGATAAAAGTATAGTTTGTACAACAAGAGAGTATAAATGATTAAAATGTCTTGTCTAACCAAAAAACTACACAGGGAAAAAATCAACTCACCTTTCCTCTTGTCCAACAGCAGCGCTTGTCGACCATAGCCTGACAGGCCGACTCCTGTGGCTGCGTCCGATACTTCCAGTCGAGTTTACTCTTGTGTAGATAAAGCGAGAGTATAGGCACATCGGTGATCTCGGTTTCGTGACCCCCAGCCTCGAGCAGCAGAACCGACCAGTCCGGGTTCTCGGTCAGTCTGTTGACGACGACACTACCAGCCGAACCGCCCCCGACCACCACAAAGTCATACTCGCGCCTGAGCTCGCGTTGAACGCGCGGATGGTTTTCCGGGTCCATGAGGTCGTAGTGGAAGTAAGCGATAGCTGCGATCAGCGCTGGGATGAAGGCCACGACCTTGCCCACGCCTAGCAGCACCGTTGCGGCCTTCACCGCACCCGCTACCACCGTCGCCACTGCTGCCACCATTATGCTGGTTTCTGTTCTTGTCTATACCTTGTTTTTGTCTTCGGTGAGTGATTTTTCGCTTTTGAAGAATCTTGAAGCTAGCGCAGTGCGTTCTTTCGCGCACTCAGCTGGTGAAGAGGGTTTGGCTGAAAGTCGAATCGTTTGGAATGTACATAGTATCGAAACCTGCTGTATCCCGTACACAGTGACGAATATCGTTTGCATCGCTTTAAATAAGGGTGACTACGAGAGGAGGAGAGGTGAAGTGGAATAGTAAATGGTATATGATGACATATAGCATAAATGTGGGTTGTGAAAGTGATCGTTAAAAATTGTCTGAATTTTGCAAATCTTTGCGCTCATATATATCGATGATGCTATTAAACGTGACTATTTTTATATATTTAAATATCGAACTATCAACCATAAGGTGATTTTGGCGTTTTACGAAACCACAAATTACTGCATCGTGAATACTAATTAATGTAGAACACGAGTGTAAAAAGTCAATCATAAAATTCGCACATTTAATAAAAACTGCTCATCCGAGAGCGCCGCACTTGCATGTCAATATCAAGGATTCTCATTTATTCATGCAAAATATCAGTTATATAAGTTTATTCGGGTTACATAAGAAAGAGGATTTAAAACGTTTTTGGCATGCTGCTCGAAACGTACTTTATTGGGACCACTCCTTTGCAATAAAATTAAACGAAAGTATGGACTACGAGCAATGGCTTATCCGACTAAATAATAATCATATATGATCATATTTTATCAAATTTTGTATATGTTGGTATTGTCAGTCCCTACGAAGACTAACGCAGTTTTTTCTCCCCGCGAAGACTAACGCAGCTCAGATTATTTGCGGTAAGCATCTGAGCTGCTTTAGTGATTATACTTAATAATATACGATATGACTATAAATGATTGAAGGCGCGACTGTGGCGCGCCGATGGTTCATTTATTTGTTTATTATTATTAATAATACAAATTAAGCAAACAATCAAATCGAAAATCTCACAATGATCTTGAATTATGTGAGTGAAGACAGTCGTGAACTTAGTCCCGCGAGCTAGATATGTGCGGGTTTCTACTTTTGTTTATGTGAGTTTATTTACACATGACCACAACGCCCGTTTGATCAATAGGCGCGCCTTTAATCATCTGGTGTGTAAATAAACAAAAGTAGAAATCTACATCTCTGGCTGGCGGGACCAAGTTCGAGACTGTCTGATTCGAGATCATCGCGAGATCGTGATCGAGATTTTCGGTTCGATTGCTTTCTCAATTTATATTATATTTATATATATGATCATATACCAAATGTTTGTTTATAATAACATACGATCGTATATTATAAGCTATGTCAATTCTGTGTTAGTTGGATAATTGTCCTATGAATCGTAAATGATATCCATGACTTACTCTCATACTTCCAATATACAGATAATTTCCAATAACTCTTATAGCCGGATTAGTTTAACTTGAATAAGCCCACTAACAAAAATACTATACAAAAAAGCTGATTAAATAAATATTCAAGCAAGCAATGGGTAATGCAATCATTCACTCTCCAAGCTTCGTTATTTTCCCAGCAAAAAGCAGAAAGTCGACTCTCACCGTCTGACAATACCATCACCCAAAACACCAACAACAACAATTCACAAAAGCACACAAACTCGTCTCCGGCTACTCTATACCTATTCACTCGCGGTAAAATACTCGCGAACACCTCTAAACAACAAACTATCCACTCACGATCTCATCTTCGGCGACGTTCCCGCCTCTGGCACACCGTATCTCGTTCGTCGACTGCAGTTCGCATGGCTTTCGAACCTTCCGCAGTCCTGGACGATCTGACGGCAACCGGGAGAAATTCGTTCGGCGCTCGTATGCGTGTGATGAAACCAGAACGCGATATATATGTATATACCTCGCGGTGATGTAAAAATTCCTGCCGTAATCTCGTCCGACTATGTGTCTGCTTGTCCGGCTGCCTGTCGAAAGTCAAGCCGAAAATATGGTTAAACAGGTAATTCTCCCGGATGGGCCTGGCTCGTGTATGTATATTGAGTAACGGCCAATCGATATATATATAGCTGCGCTTGATTCGAAATGATGATGCTGATTTTGGTGGGAGAATTCGGACGCACGCGCGGATAGGGATCTTTTGGAGAGTTGCGGCTCACGAGGAAAGTCAGCGAATCTTTTTAACGACTTCGATCTCGGCTACTGAGATACATAATAGAGTGACATGATACAGCGTGATGGCACTTACGAGAGACGCGTCTCGTTTATTTCCATTTTCGTAACGAGATGTGTTTAGTGTATATGGAATTCGGATGATGCAAATTTCAGTTTCTTCACACAGATATAAGCCTATATTCCGGGAATACGAATGCATTTAGATTTCACAAAACAAATATAAAACGAGAGAGATCAGATCAAGCACTAGGATGAGAGATATATACATACATGAAAAAGGAGACAGTGTGTTAATTGCGCAACATAAACACTCGACTAGTTTGCATATCTTGACTCGAGAACAGGAGTCGTCTTTCACTGTTCTAGTACTTTTACCGAACCCGCAAAACGATGACTGTCGAAAATTTCTTTTCGACTCGTGACCCATCGCGTGAGATAATATTGCAGGTGCACCAGTCAGGAGACGTCAAACTGTTAGAAAGGGATCTCAATGTTTTGAATGAACAATGCTCACCGTTTAGACTTAGAACAGAAAAATACACACTCCGCAAGCATGTAATAATCGAAGGTAAATTTGCCTACCTTAATGGGCGGGATTCAAACGGTGTCTATATTGACACGTTAGGCTGCCGAAAATACTCGGCTTAGCCGGCGGATCTGTATATCCCGACGCTCTTTCTCAATGGCTATCCGAAATATTTGACTTTCTATATATACGTGCCGAGAGCTCGTTTGCTCATTAGACCCTAATCAAACACGTACTTAATACTTATTTGATTTGATAGCCATTAGGCGAGAAGGAAAAGGTTAATTAGAGGATGAAATTTCCGTTGACGCATTGTAAAGTGAGAGTGTCTTTAAAATGCCAAAGAATAAGCGCGATAATTATAGGAAATTTTTTTTTCTTAATTTTTCAGCGATCATAAAAACTTACTTTTCATAACTATGCACACAAGAATGTATAAACTTTTAAGATTAATTTCGTTAAGGCGGATATCAACATTACATAATGTAAATATTGCAATGCATACGGCTATGTAAGCAATACAATCGCGATGCAAAGGATTTAAAAAACTTGTCAGCTGTAACATTGTTCAAACGTATTTTTTTATTTTGCATTACGTACGTCGTTTTATCTTTGTGTTTCCCCGCGTCAGATCTAAAAGAAATTTGCATACTCACTATAAATCATAAAAGAAAGTCCCGTAGGAACATAAAAGCTCTCCCGTATGCGATACGTATAATTTGACTTTTAAAGCTTGCCAATAAAAGCGAAAACCACAAGAGCTCCGAACATTCTCAATAAAATAATTTCACCGACTAAAAAAACATCGATCGGATTAGCTTATGCCAACCATACCCCAAAGCGAAAAGAAACCTTATCACAACATTATAACACTTACACAAAGCTCCTGACAAGTTCACACGCACACACACAGTCACTGTATACTATACGTTCCCGCGCACGTAACGTAAGAAAGCGCGTCGAAAAGCACGTGGCCCGCGCGTCGGGTACACGGCTCCTGCGGAGTCAGAGAAAGCGCGAGACTGCGACTTCGGACATGGGACCTCGAACGTATAAAGTCTACGTGCAGGTGCCACCACCACCATCACCTGCGCGCCGACAAAAGCAGCGCCGCTCCTGCAGCCGCGAATGCTCTTGGCACTGCTACAGCCGCGGTGTCTGTATACGTGATGTTTTGCTCGATATCGGGCGCGTTTATTTCGGTAAAAGCTGGAACCTAGGGTGGAGCGGCACGTGGCAAGGTTAATTTGATTTTCGTAACCGAGTTTGTCAGGAGTTGAAAGCTCGCTTTACTCGGAAAAATTGTGGAAAATTTGATTGATCTCAAAATGTAAATTTGCGTCAGGGTAAATTCACTTTACGCATCGTTATTTATATAGGGTAAAAGAGAAGATAGTTGTTTAATGAAGTGGAGTATGGTTAATTAAATATACAAGGATGATGGTCACTCAGATTGGTATATGCTATAGAGCTATTACCAAACTTGTGAAATTTCCTGCAAGCAAACAAAACGGAAGAATCGTAGCAGTGTTTAATTTTGTCTCATCGTGCTTTAAAAAATACATTAATCGATCTGATAAATTTACGCATGCAAAATAGAAATCGAACGATTCCCTCGTAATTATTCGCTATATAATACGCGTATAGCTTTCGCAACGCGCTTGCCCAGACTTTTTCCTTGTTCACGATCCCGTTTCGTGCATCCTTGACTTCGCCATAACTACCACCACCAGCACCTGTGCCGCTCTCATAATGAGATTTCCTCTCCATGGACACTACGTTAATCTCCGTGCGTTTGCTCCCATTCAGCACGTATACCGCAAAATTCCATGGCTCGCGGTTATTTCGATGGAATCGTCAATCGCTGACTCAATGCTGTGAGCATTAACCGATCGTTAAGCGCGATTTTTCGAATTCTTCGGCGTCTTGTTTCAAGTGGTTCTTGACGAGGAACCTTTTGAAATTTCGGGGAGGACGGCTGTGGGCTAGAACTGTGTTTGCACTTTCCTGAAATCCGGATTATTTGCGATCGACTTTACTGCGGTCTATTGGTTCATCGTGAAAATACGGAATTTCAGGATTTTGCAATTTTCTTAAAAGCCATTCACAGCGAGAATGTAGGGTATTGTGAGATACTTGTGTAAAATGATGTATCCAGATTAGCAAACCTTTCCAAACATGATTACTTTGCAATGCTGTATAATGATAAGTTATCCACGTGTGGATTTTCGTAAGTACTTAAGCCTGTCTAAAAAAAATGTCGCTATAACCACAACTTTTTCTACAAGTGTTGTATGTCGGCAACTTCATCATGCACATCTTTAAGCGCGTGTGCAAAAAATAAATGACAAAGTAATCGATATATGTCGACAGATACTCGAGAGTTTTTGCAGTATACGATTAAAAGCAAAAAGAATTACCCATTGAAGATCCATAAGCATCTACAATCTCAATAATTTCTTCCAAGTAAGAAACAACTTACGAAAATAACATAAAAATCATTTAAATGTAACTACAATTAGAAATAGAGCCGAAAGAATTACACAACGAAGATCAATATACATACCTTATCAATAATAAGTAAATGCACCAAAAGTATACAGCCTCTTATTATACAAGAATGATTTAAATTGAATGCAGCAAAAGCGCCAAAGCGCGCCGACACATACACGATCTAAACGATCGTATTATATCCACGCATCGGCGACTCTATATCCCAGTTTCACTTTCTTCGAGTTCACGGTGTCACGCTTTTTAATGCAATCTTTCGCGCGCGCGGTTGATGCAACTTTTATGTATATAGCACGTCATATGCACTGCATTACGCGTCGAGGTTCATTATACTCTTGTAATATACCGAGCTGGGCTCTCTAATAAGCAAAAAGGCGAAACTAAACATACGTAATTTTTTATACACTCTGGTCTAACGATTAGTAGTCCTCCTCGACCTGATCGAGAATCGAGCTATTTTTTTCTTCATAAACAATTTCGCTGCGTAAATTTTTTATTAACTGGATCGTGTGCAATCTAGTGAAAGCTGTATAGGCGTGTGCTTGTATCGATTGACTAACGAGCTTTCATCGCTAGTATACATCGTTTGATACCCACAACTTGATACTGATGAATCATATGAAACGTTGTAGAGGGTCATTATAGAAAATGTACTTCTTATTAACAATAGTTTGTTTATTTATTTAATTTATTGAGACCATTTTATTTGTTATATATTTTAGATTATAGTATATGGCTGGAATGTGTTAGAGACACTTACATCCTCTATTGCTGTAATATTATTTTCTGATGATTAAGAAATCGTTAATCACTGCACAAAATATACCTTACTATGTGTACCATATTCAACATTTACCAAAGGCTAGTCACCCGTAATAAAGTATGCGTTCCGTACTAGATATCGGCGATTATCGCGCAATCTTGTATGGCGATCATAGAAAAGCTACTTTGCAAAATACAGGTAATTTATATCGATGGTGTCGCGTTTATTAAAGAGAAAACTACATTCACTCGACCAGCATAGTATGCATACCTTATCAAAACACAGCTTTTTGGAAAATTGCCGTATGATAAAATCATACTCCGCGTGAAAGCGGCATGTACTATCGTCATCACCAGCATCGAAGGTAAAAGCAAATTACATATATAGAGCAGGAAAATTCGATTGCACACCTCCAGACTTTGCTGCTGACGAAATCGTCAGCGATGCATCTCGAGTCGGCCGTCATTCTATAACCGGTCGGCAATACACGTATTTTCATTGTGCCCCTCTACCCGCACCTAGTACGTACACACGAACTCACTTAGGCCGGGAAATTTTTAACGCACTACCGCAAAAGTGCCTAAATAGATCGTTAGACGCGTACGGCTTGGAGCTTGCGAAACGCCTCTCGTCGCGGCTATGATTCAATGCTTCCGCAAAGTCGCGGTTGCTTTTGTGATTTGTTTATCGTCGTGGCTTTTTAGATCGTGAGAAAGTTCACTGCTTGGGTGGACGAACAGTTTGCTGATGCGAGGTTGAGTACAAGACTTGCACTTCTTTACGGCGTTGATTGAATTTGTGGATATCACGTCTTAGGTTTTAGAATTTTTTTTAACATTACGAATAGGAAGAAAAATGACTATTTTCATAGACAGGTGCCACATAAAATAAAAAATGATATATCTGAAGAATGATTAATTGATGATTACGTACTGAATCGATCATCTGCCTAACTTTACTGAGAATTTACACCTTGCAAATTTGCGATTAATAACAGGCGAAAAATTACGTAAAAGAAAGGGCAATCTGTTGCTATAATTAATTAAGATGTCTGCCAAGATATCAAACAAAAATACTAGCCGTCGGTATAATTTGAAGAAAGACTATTTCCGTACCATGTCCCGACCGTCTCCAGAACGGAAAGTAAAATTCACTATAGAGATCGTAATTTTAAATGTCATGGTTGTGCACCCGGTGGCGGATCATTGCGAAATCACCTGCGGAGGATGAGCATAATATCGTAATGAAAGTAACCCAAACAAAACAACAACGATCCTGCTTTCGAAAGTCCGTATGTATATAATAGAAACAAGTATAACTTATATTTCATCTAATGAAGCGCGGTGTCAATCAACGGACGTCATCTTTCAGACCTAATCACCGAGAAAGAAGGATGACGATTACAATCAACGCTAAATCGCTTTCGTTAGCTAAATCTTGGTTGTATAATGCTAGCTGAGGATCGCAAATTGAGCAGAGCATCATTACTCATCTTTTTGGTCCAAGTTTTTGTAAGATTTTGATTGAGAAATTAGGTTTATGGAATTATTGTGTTTAGTGTTTGTTTAATGCAAAAAAGTTACTTAGCGAAATTTTGCAACCACCCAGTAAAATTAATGTTTCAATCTTTTTTATTGTAATAATTAAAAGTGATATGCTTAAAAAATACATCATAATATATATGTAAAATTAAGCGAGTATTTATAAATATAAATATGGAAATAATTCAATATATGTAAATAATTAAATCTGTTTATATCAACATTAGAGTTGTCGCAGGTAAACTATTGTATAAACAAATAAGAACGATTAGTACAACTTTTAAGTAACTTTCTTACTCAATTGTGAATAAAACAATACGTGACCAGTATATACAATATCTTTTTCTAAGCCTAATTTATGACAAATGGACTTTTAAGGTTATCATCTTTTGGTACAACATTGCTCTTGGTTATGGTGTTTACCATCCATCGATAAAGCAGCCAAGCTTCTGTGCCTACCTATTATCATAGAATGCAACGTGGTTGTAAGTATATACACGCAAGTTTGTAAGGTTGCATACATTCAGGTGCTCACTGTGCTTCTAAAAAATACTAACAATTAATATTTTTAAAAGATTTTACTTTATTTTGAATGATTTATTTACTGTTCTAAAAACAAATTAACTGTAACAAAAAATAGGTAACTTATTAGACTATTTAACACTTTATTAAGTATTAAACAGTTTATGAAATAAATAATGTAAATTGTCTTACGACGAAAATAAGTATACGAAAATAGCAATTAAACTTTAATTTGTATCCTCTGAAGATTAAAATTAGATTACGTATTTATGTACAGCGAACTGAGAGAGTTGAGACTTCTGTTTGACCTTATTTCTGAACAAATTTTAAGCTTTAAAGGAGTCATGTAAAGATATAGAAATCACTAAACTTGTTTCTGTTCAATGCACTTTCCTTTTTTATAGGAAGACTATAATAATATAAAAGATATTTTGAACTATTCTACATTGTTGACGTTATCTCTAAACTTTTATACGATGTATAATTTCGATGCAACTGTAAACAAAGTGATGTTTCAAATATGTTTTTCTATCAGATAATATACATTACTAAAGAATCAATCCTCTTTACATACTTTCATTGTATATAAAATTCTACCATGAACCCTAGCACGGAAGGCTAAGAAATACCCGCACAATCCTGCATTACAACGATTCTAGATCTGATCCAAAGATACTCTCTCTTAAATCCCAGTCGCAAATTTTGTTTTATTGTTCTCACTACCCCGATATATTGTGCAACGGACCCACTACTGGACGACGTCAAATATTTACAACCTCTAAAAGGAAAATCGTTATATAATCACCAGCGCATGGCAGTGTTTGTGAGAAAAGCAGTAACCGGACTATATTTATTTTTAAACAGTAGTACCCAGTGCTTCTACTGTGCAAATCTCTGGCACTTGAAAAATTTTTCCGCGGCGACTGTGGCCATCGATTTTCGTCCTGTTTGCGCACGTGGAAAAAAATGACAGGACGTCGCGAACTGCCCTCTCGACATTTACAAGGCCTGACATACATTTGCCGTGTGGAATTGATAATCGATTGATGGCTTCCGAAAGAGTGTATAGTTGAATTTTGCTCTTGTCAGTAAAGTTTCTGTTCGTGGGTTTAGTATATATATAGTCCGCTATATATTCTTCGTGTTAATTTACTCGTGTGACTGCAGTAAACAAACAATGAAGATTTATTTATTTACTAAAATTTTATGATTCTTTAAATGCGTCGCTATTATCTTACCTATCATTTTATCTATATGAAAATGTATATGAAAGTATACGAAAGTATTAATTATTTGATACTCTAAAGGTGTCATCGTGATCGTACAGTATATATACCAGTCAAATGAAGTAAAACTATATGAAATTTCCAAATACAATTGTCCCTTGAATAATCCTTAATGATCTTAATTCAGGAACATTTTATTTTCATTTAATTAATATGCATCTGCACCTTCCATCGCAGGTACACGATATATATAAATTTGTCCTGTCACATTCGTGTCCTTCCATTTATCTATTCCTGACATACTTTATGCATCGGTTTATCTTAGTTCGCCAGGTGCGGTCGCTAAACAAGCGTCTGCAGGAGTTTATACCGCTCACTTTTACTATGCGAAGGCAAAAAAGTCCTTACGGCGCAGTGTATGTTGTGTATACTACAGTTTTGCACAATGGACCGACCTTTTTACGACTGTCTCGGGAACTTTTCCGGATACGTCGATAAACGAATGGCACGACATGCGTAGAGAGTATAAATACATAGTAACTATGACTGTAAATCATTGGATTCGAGTATTTATATTTACAGGCCATGACACGGGACGGCCCCTCGAGCTGCAAAAACCGCAGTTACGTGCTCGTGCTCTAATTATTACAAATTGTAAAATCTCACACGTCGGGACTGTGTTGTAGATTTAGTTAAATCACTGTGCGATAATTCAAAAATATAGGTTGGGAAAAGCGTGTGCTTGGGTTGTTGAGTTTTATTACGCTAAAATAAACTTTATTGGTATCTCATGATTAATATATATCTACATTAAATACATTATGATGTAATGCTTATATTTTACATATATAAATGACAAAATACTCTAAAATCTATTGCGTACCGATCATCAATATGAATAATGAATCAGAGTATAGCTTAAGTTTACAGTGTTAATCAAATTTAATCATATTCACATAATTACACCTTCAAATGCCATCGAGGTTCAATTACACGCTCGACGTTAAAACAAAATATTTACTGCTACAATAAAAAAAAACTTCCAAAAGCAGTTTCTCGCTGTGCAGATATCATAACGGGTTTAGTCCTTATGCAATAGCGCATATTTCCACTGGATAAGCTGCAATTCTCGCACTCGAAACACTTTATTACAAAACTTTTTGCTCGCTCCACGCTCCCATTGGAATTCGACCGACGTGGAAGATTAACGATCGTCTGCATGGCTGCATACCGAGAGACAAGAAGTCGCTCGAACCGGAAGAGCAATGATCGGCTGAGGATATTGAAGACAAATCGGCATCGTTAAAAATCCAAGTTATTTCTTCATCCGGTCCGAGCGATCATCCGGGATAAATGATGATGATCATCCAGCGGCGACAGTCGTGGTGTGGGCCAGGTTGAGCCAGTCCTCCTTGATCATGTCGCTGACCTTCTCGCCGATCATGATGGTGGGCGCGTTGGTATTGCCTCTGACGATGAACGGCATGATCGAGGCGTCGGCCACCCTGAGTCTCTGGATCCCGTAGACTCTCAGTCTGGGATCCACGACCGCTTGCGCATCGGTCTTCGGGCCCATCTTGCAGGTACCAGCCGGATGATAGATCGTCGACGTATACTCCATCAGCACGCACTTCCAGTACTCCTGGCTGTTGAACTTGTGCTGGCGACAGGCTGGCAGCGGGACGTCCAGCATTTGCATTCCGGCGTCCTGGAAGGCCCGCGTCTGGAAGAGATCCTGGGCTATCCTGATGCCGGCGACCATGGCTTCGAGGTCGGGGAAGGCCTCGAAGTAGTGGGGATTCATAAGCGGTGGACCCCAGACGGGGTCGGTTCGGTTCAGCCGAACGGTCCCGCGACTTTTCGGCGCCAGCAGCACCGGTCGTATATTGATGCCATCGTAGTAGGACAACGGGAAGACCGATGTGTCGCCCGACCTGGCGGGGTCGCTCACGAAGTCGCGGACACTCGTGCCGTCGAAGGCATACTGTATGTCCGGCAGATTTTGCGTCTCTTCGAAAGGCGTCTGAGCAAAGGAGCTGCAAGCGAGTGTACCGATAGCCGAGAGCGGACCGGTCTGGCTCTCGAGCCACTGGTTTGCGTCCGCCTTGATCTCCTCGAGAGTCTTGCTCGTGACGGTCGCGTTCGACAGGACGATGACGAAGCCGTCAGTGGTCACGTGGTCCTGCAGATTACGACCGACTCCGGGCGAGTCGTAGATGACGTTGATGTTGTGCTCGCGGATCCAGTCGGCCGGTCCAACCCCCGAGAGTTGAAGAATCTTCGGCGAGTTGATGGCTCCAGCGCTGAGGATCACCTCCTTGCGAGCGAGCGCGACCTTAGTGAAGCCACTGCGAGCCTCGTAGTACTCGACACCGGTGGCGACTTTGGTCTGCGGGTCGATAATGACCCGCGTCACATGGGCCTCGGTCTTCACCTCGAGATTCTCGCGGTTGTTGCGGATGGGTCGGATGAAGGCGCCATTGGTGCTCTGACGTGCCCCGTGAATCGCTGTCGATTGGATGTGCACAACGCCGAGTTGTTCGGCAGCGTTCGCGTCCACCAGCCTGTAGCCGATCTCCTGCCAACCTCGAAGCAAGATCTTTGTGTTGACGTCGACGTAGTCGAACCACTCGACCGTCTGGTAGCCGCCTTTGCTGTGATAGTACGGATTCTTTTTCACTACCTGAAAATGAATTTTAAATTAAAAGTTTGACACTATATATAGATCGTAGCTTATTATCAAATTTTCAATTGTGAAATCTGTTGTTTGAACGGAGAAATTGAGTACACAGTGCAATGGATTGCGGGCAAAGGAAATTGGTGCAGATTAAAGGTTGCCCACTTGCAATCTTACTTCGGGGTTTTCATTATCTTCGGACTTCTTGAAATACGGCAGGACTTCCTCGTAACTCCAGCCTTCGTTGCCTATTCGCGCCCAGTTATCGTAATCCTGCCGATTACCTCGGATATACATCATGTAGTTTAATGTGCTCGAGCCGCCCATTACCTATAAATCACAGTCAATTCGTTTTACAACTCGTTATTTTCAAAACTTATAACAAACAAGCGGCGGCGCGGTGCGCTATTGATTTTACAGTATATATTTGTTTGATCTCTCATATTCTACTTTGTTGATTTATTTATATTATTATGAAAAATCAATGGCTCATGTATTATTTTTCTGCTTTCAGGTCAGTACATTTTCTACGCCATCAAGCCTTTCCCTCATAGTGTAAGTAAAAAATAGTGTAATACTTTTTATTTCAAAATTACTTTCCGTTATAAACAACGAAAGTTAAGTAGGGTATAGTGATGCGACGGCATGTACCACTCTGTGAAAATTCGCGATACAAGCACATAAACCAAACACGTTTGCGTTTTCACGGTACAATCGCAAAACGTGTAAATAAAAAATAATAAATGGATCATACTTTTCCACGTGCCCATCCGCACGTGCCGTCCCTGCGAGATCGACAGCCCTTCTTCATGCGCGTTGTTCTGTACATCCAGTCGACATTACTTCCTCGCAACGCAGGCGCGAAGCCCGGAACATCTGCTACAAGGGGCTCCTCTATTCCTGCCTCCAACAGCAGTACCTTGAACGTTATTTTGTAAATATATGTATTTTGGCCAGCAGTTTAGTTTTCAATAATCTGTTTAAATTGAATTGTAATTTTCATTGTTAATCATTGTGAGAGTAAAGTAAACAAGGTGTATAGCTAGATCAAATTATTTTCCAAGTGAGTTTGAGTCAGTCTTTTGTTATACATATTCAGCCATTTCAAGTAATTGTGATTGAATTAAATTGTTAAATAATAAATCTATAGAATTTTTGAGCTTCTAAGCCACTTAATTTATATTTACTCGCTTCAACACACATTAAAAAACGGTTTGTTGCCGTCGCGACCTACTACTAAAAAATTGTTAAAAGAAAAGGTTCACTCAACTCAATGTATATATGCTTCCAATATGGTGGACTGATCAATAAGAATAGCCGAAAAATTATACAACCACAGCGGCTATCTGAAACTTATTTCGCGATTTCAAAGATCTCGCAACCCCCACTTGAGATAATTTGCGAGTGTGTCGCGCATTTTGCTCGAACGCGATTTCGCACGCGAGTGTGGTCGCGCGCAACGAGCCGTTCACTTTTTTTATATACTTATACACTGTACTGCAGCCTGTTCATTCGACGACTCGCAAAGTTTTGCGGTATAACGTGCGTAGCTTATTTTGCACCTGCTCAACTCTCATAGGGAAGGAATTTCCATTTCGGTATTGTAAGTTGGTTATGAGTCTCGTTGCGTGCGAAACGTCGATATTCCGATGTATCGAGGTCGGCTTTTACGCGGGGGTGGGGCTCGTTAATTATTTGTGGATCGTAATTATAACGAAGGGGCTCGCGTGTGTTTGTTTTGATTGAAAATACTGATACTTAGCAGCTTGGTTTTTCCCTATTCGTGTTTTCGCAGAGGAAATAGATATTTATAGATTGTAAAAAGGATGTATAGTTTCTCACTGTGACTTATACTATGGAAGGCCTGAAAATTTTGTACCATGTATTCGTCATCAATAAAACGTTATGGAGACTTCATTAACAATTATATAACTTATGTAGGAAAACTTAAACAGACATCAATATTGCATTGCATTTGATAAGTTACAAATTATATATTTATTATGATACGAATTGCACGTTTTGATCTAAAATCCGATTATAATTGACTTTCCGCAGTATTACTGTTATTGCATAATATACATCTCGCCGCTGCATAATTCGATCTTCAATTATAGTACATTAAAATTTCAGCGTAATGCAGTCTATAAATACGTTATACGACTTTGAAGACTCAACTCTGTTATGGTTGGCAAAGAAAATAGCTTATTACTATAGACAAACAAAATTTCTACCTACATAGTTTTTGTCTAATTCGACTAATTCACAAATTTTAATATCCACGAGACTGTTTCCTTTCACTTTAGATTCTCGTAAACTAGCTTCCGAGCTCAGATTATTCTGCAATCGGATCGAACAAACTACTTTATCCAGATGATCGTATATTATTTACGATAACAGCCACACCTTGTCCATGGGTAAAACTACTTTCAAAGTTCACTTGCGGAAAATTCAATTTTCATTTTGTATTTCGAAGGTGCTTACTTAATGAATTGAGCATTAACAATTTGATCAGCGTTAGCCAAGCAAATATTATGTGTAATTTACTCATTAAACTGTGGATAATCATACACGAGAATAATTACAAGCGTAAAGTAATACTTTACGTAATTGTAATGTAGAGTTTATCTGCATCGACATGCAATCAAAGTACATAAAATCGTGAGAATAAACGAATTAAGACGCTAAAAGAATAACTCTCGTAATATAAACACATCCCTGTAGAAGAAACAAATTTTTATGTCTTGCAACGCATTTTTTTCGGGCTCCCTGAGCTGCCTTTTTTCGTCCACGTACGCACGCTTGCTGCATTCCTCCGAGTACGCGCTCTCTCTCTCTCTCTCTCTCTCTCTCTCTCTCTCTCTCTCTCTCTCTCTCTCTCTCTCTCCTTCTCTCCTTCAAGCGCCCCACGAAATAATCAGCCTGCCCAATAGAGCGCACTAGCGGCACACGGAATTGCAAATGACTCACCTGCGCGCATGTTATCTCTCATGTCTCGAGCTTAGAATATATACACGTATATGAAAATCGCGTGCGGACAGAGAAAACGGCTTACCTCTTACCGATTCGCAGAGGCATCGATTTCGAGTATGCCGCTTCCTCTCCGGAAGTGAGAAGAAAGCGATTGTAGGGCGCCCCGAATTTACGTAAGCTCGCGAGAGAGAGAGAGATATGATTGCCACTTTTTATTTCGCTTTACGCGTCATGACCGCGCGATAGGCGAAGTAATTAACCGGCGAAGAGAGCTGGAGCTGACCGCGGGTTGCGGAACGAGATCGACATTTGAATTGGTAAAAGGAGTAATTGATAGGCCGATGATGGTGTTTCGTTACAGTTGTTAATCGCTGTAATTAACGCAGAGATGTGTTTTTGGTGTTTAACGATTAATCGTTTTTAAGGGATATCATTTTGCGTTTCCTCATTTACTTTATATACATCTAAATCTTCGGTTCACGTATACAGGCAGCGGTTCTCCATTTATGCTTGTGTCTACAAACGTTTACGCAGAAACTTATACATTTCAAATTTATGTTCATGATTTGAATGTAGTCTGGATCTATAACCGATTTCGTCACGTACCGCGAATTTCATAAGTTTTTTTAGCAGATGTAAAAAAAAAACTGTTTAATACACAGAGAATTCGATTTTTAGAAAGCCGATATTTTATTATTTATAACCGAACTGGAGCTATAAAGTTTTAGTTGATACACTTTCGCAGTATTTGAGTTTGTACAAAGGATTATGCATTCGCGTTATACCAAACTTTGAATATCAGCGGCAACCCTCCTAAGTCTTTATTGCTTCGACTAGGAAGCAATATTTTTTGATAACCTATAAAAATGTTAATCTCGATCCTCCTTTATTTTTACACTTACATCAGTATGATAATTTTTTTTATAACTCGCGGCTTGCACCAAATTTTAGTCGAATTGATTATAAAAATATCTAAATATTCTGGTATAGAAATTGAAAGCTACTATCCAACCTCTCGAGTCATAAATCAAGATAATTCGAACATTACAGCTCGAGCTGCACTAAGCATTTTTCTATAATAACAAAATGACTTTATTTCTTATATTGCATTCGAGTAAATTATTTAGTCAAGTAATTCTCTCTTGTGAAAGGTTGCGAAACATGTACATTCCTTCCATTATACACGGACCAAAGGGCATAATCAATGACAATTTTTCGTGGTAAAAAATGGAGCCGAGTCCCAGAAATATTAAAACTGGTGGAACAATTAGTTACGTTTCTCAGTTACGCCGATTCCGAGAAGCGAACAGTGCCCATGGCCAATGCACCGAGTGCTGGTTAAAGGGCGAAAGAAAATAAATAACGCAGACGCGGAATTTAAAATTATGCATTTTAACCGAAGGTCTCTTAACTTTCGGTTTATCGTCGCTTTTATCGCGGTAATAAAAAGCAAGACATTAGCGTGACGAAGTTAAAAACTGGAAAGCAAGTTACTTTATAGTTAATCGTTCAATCTCTTAAATGCAGTAAACGCGTTCGCTTACATTTTATACCTTAAAAAATCGCTACCTAAAAAAATGATTAACTTTTTAATTACCGAGAAGCTAAATAAAAACAAATGATCAATATAACGTACCCTCCACTCGTGTATCTCGCTGAGCCTGTTGGCGATGACGCATCCAGCTGATCCGGCGCCCACGACAATAAAGTCGTACTCATCCGGCATGAATCCCGTAGGTTCCGGGAAATTAGCAGGCATAGGTGCAACGTCCTCGTCTTCAATGGACTGTTCCTGCTCGATGATCTTCCTCTCGTACTTGTTCTCGGCGTACATAGCGTCGACCTGATACACCACTGGTGTCGTCTGGAGCAAGGCTTGCTGTCGCCTGATCGGTACACCGTAGTAATAATCGGGCGGAGGAGGTGGTGGTGTCTGAGTGCTGTGTTGGAACCTGACCGATCCCCGACGTACGCTGTGTCGAAATGTTGGCTGCGCCGGGGTCGTCGTCAACAGCTGGTCGAAGAAGAAGTTCGTTGGCGACTGCTCGGTCGTGCTCGTGGGAAAGAAGTAGTGCAATCCGTTGAAACGATCGCGTAGCTTTGGCTTGATGCGCTTGCCGAAGTCCACGTCGTAGTGCACGAGCGGATCGTAGTCACCGTACTACACACACACACACGCACGTATGATGTTGGTTAAATTTTTTAGTAAGATTTTTTAAGGATTAAACTCACCTCAGCGGGCACTTTGTTCGGGGCGTATTCCGTGGTTGTTCTATACCCTTCTACGGAACCAAAATTAGGCAGCGAGGTAAATTCTCTTCCAGAACGAAATCTGTCTCCGGAACCGAATCCTCCTCCAGAGCCGCCGAATTTCCCTGCTGAACCGAATCCTCCTCCCGAGCCGAACGCTGGGGATGAATCGAATCTGTAACCCGAAGATCCGAAACCTCCAGCCGAGCTGTAGCCCTTCGTAGACGTGGACGGAACACTGCCGTAGCCAACCCCAGGACTGTACTCTCCGATCTGATTGTAATCGGCGTAATAACTGTTGGGCAGATTATTGTAATCGAAGCTTCGCGCCTGAAGCTTTTCGTTAAAACCATTGAGGTGATTGCTTATCTCGGTGCTGGTGGTAGGTCTCGAGCTGCTACTGCGGAACGGTGACGTGTCAGAGAAAAAGCTCGACTTGCCCATACTGCCCATGCTGAAGCTGTTGTCGTTGGAGTAACCGAACATACTCGCCAGGAAGCTCAGGAACATGAAGGCGGGCGGCTGACACGTCGAAACTTGGCTATACGCTGGACACAGCTCCGACAGATTTGGCGGTACCCACGACATGTTGATCGAGTTTTTCCACTTTTACGCAAAAGTTACTTCGAGCTTTACTTGCAGAGCCTCCGCGGGAGCTTAAACTTGTCGTAACAATATTACGAAATCTCGTCGATTAAGGCGATTTACTGCGCGAAACGAAATTTATTCTTCTCGGTAGAATCAGCACGATATCGACAAAAACTCATCTTGACATGTCGCACTACAGCATGAGTCCCTAAAAATAACTGATCCGCAGCTTCTGTCAGTCCGAACCAATCGATTTTAAAGTCTAATCGAGGCGAACAATCAACAATGGTCTCGGCTTTCACAGTTTTAACGACGTCTCAACACAGATCTATCGACTTCAAAGCATCTCGAGTCAGGTCGGACAGCAACGATGCAAATATGGCAGTGGTCGCAGCAACCGAAGTCGCGACACAGAAGTACGAAGCGCGAATGGCGCGAGTCGGGGTCCGAATCCCGAGTCTCGGCCCATACCGCGGAGATATCGCGAGAAGTCGATCGCGCGGGTGGGAAAAGCCAGCGCGGACTTTGCTCTCCCCCTCAAGGTTACGTCTGCATGCGGCTATGGTCGCCCCTATTGTTATTGTCGCACCTGCGCGCTGCTTTCGCGCCTCTTTTCTTGGACTTTTTTGCGTGAGTTTTTTTTTAGTCAGGACAACGGAAACTGAACAGAAATGCGTGTGCATTACGAAGGAGACACAGATAATAACGACTGGACTGATTTTGTCGTATTTCAGAATTGTAGAAACTGAGCTGTATGACAGCGTTGTTTTTAGTGCGGTATATTGGAATTCTTGCGACACTGAGTTAATTACTTGTTGACTTTTTAGGACACCTAGCATAGAAAAATGCTCTGCTTAATGTTTTTGCATAAGGGAGCATTCTATTTTTTAAATCTCTGTATAATTAGAAGAATTTTGCAATGACAGTCCATTATATGGGACACTACTTCTAGTACCTTTTTATGCGTAGGGGCATCGGTTCCGGTAAGATACTTGGAAATCTGCCATTCTTTTTATTACTGACAACTTATATATACTCTTGTAAAACCTCTAATTTATAGCTGCAGATTAATTGTAATACAAACAATATGACATTATATTACCTGGGATTGATAATGAGAAACGGATATGAGAAAGCGTTATATGGTCAAGATAATTTAACAAAAATTAGCATATATGCCGTTGTACGAAATACACTTGATTGATCAGGAAAAATATCGTGCATAGATTCCATGCTATATAAACCGATCAATGAAATAGTGAAAATATGCTAATGCAAAGCCGCTGATTTTCGCGAAAGATTCGTCGAAACTGATTTACGCTTGAACTTATGCAATTATACAATCACGTTATAAACATTGCAAAGATTTCTATTTTTACCTCAATCTCGAATCATCCGAAACATTTTAATTGAAAAAATAAATTGTGATGCTATAAGTTGTTGCATCTAATTCAAAGTATATATAAAATTAAGATACCAGTTATGCTTCCTGCTTAACTCAGACGGGTGTATTGGTTCATGAATTTTTAAATCTATAAACATAATCGAAGGCTGTCAGTGTATCCATTCGTTATATTTTTACTGGCGAAAGTGAATAACTCAAATTCTCAGATATATTGGCCAGGATTGAGAAATTCATTTTCATGAGTATCTCTCTTGACACTTTCAACCAAAACAGTATTGCGAAATGTATATAACTCCTCAATTTTCCTCATTGCAATCGTTTCATATATAATCTCTTTTTCACAGCCTATAAACAAGTACGCACCCGTCAATTCGAAAACGAAAAGTCTAACTTATTCAATGCCATTAAACTTATTCCAGTTCGAAATTTCCAGTTATAATATATCTTTTATCGTCGCTTTCGAATAAAAAAAATGAAATTGCTTTCTTACGATAGTAGCTATATAGAGTCTACTATACAACTGCATACAGCTTTCGAACCGACTCTCGGCGCAAAATTCGTCGATGTAACGCGGTGCGCCAGTTTTGAAACTAGGCTCACATGTAAATTTTGCACGAGTAACCGATAGCCGCATGGTACAGGAGAAAAAGTAAAATAGAAGTCTATGCCGCCCAGCATAATCGAAGCGATTATCCGAAAACGTGAGTTTGCGTCAACATTGCACATGCGACTTTCACGCTAACCGTCGTCCAAACGTAGGTACGTGTAACTTTGTTTATAAACAATATGGCTCCTGCTTTCTCGTGTAAATTAGTTTTCATTATTTGCACTATATTCCCCGCTATACATATGCGAGTAGCAGCTGCGCGACCAGCCGTAGCTTTTCAGCAATATACATCCTACGTCATTATGAATCGACATAATGCGCTGAGATATCGCGTCTTGGACATAACATATGTAATGATGCGTTGAGAACCGGCAATTTGACAACGCTTAAGTCGCACTTGTCGACTCCCATGGAAAACTCGTAAAACAGAAGGGGCGCGCGAGTAAAAGCTATAAGTAATACGATCTCGCGGGAGATCGGTAGCAGCGCATGTGTGCTTCGACGGTCTCCGAACGTCCATTAAGATTTCCTGGTTGCCACCGTTGTCGAGCTGTTCCACTTAGCGCGAAAAGGGAAAAAAGCTCGTTTTGAATTTATTACAACGAAGACTGTGCGCGCTAGTGCGCGCATTTACATTCTTTCGCCGTAAGTACTTTCACCCGCAGGGCGGAAATTTTCTTGCTCCCGGCTGAAAATGGCTTTGTTTTATAAGTAGTTGACAGTAGTGTGAATTTCCTTAAAGCTGCGATAATATAAAGGATTGTTATTGATTTTTAAAGACTTTCAGAACTGTATATCAGTAATGCGCTGATCTCTGAGCTACCCACTGATTTTCATGGCTCAGATTTTATATTCGTCGTTATTGCTCCAATAAATCGAGAATGCCGCCTGATATTACTCGGTATGCTATAGCGCCGATAATCTGTGCATATTGCTTTCTAATAGCATAAAATCCATTTTTCATCACTGGTACATAACCGAGCGCGTTACATTCTACCAACGACAAAATCGCATCCCATTAAACGTAACCCATAACTCTTTTATAACTCATTCGGCAAAGATCGTACTTTAACGACACATTGTCGGGAACAATAAGCCGAAAAAAGCATCGCCTTATGTCCGGTATCCCGTTTTGAAGAAAAAAAATCGTTCTGCAATAAAAAAGTGTCAGACGACGCGGTGTCCGTTACAGCACAGGACCGCTGTTATCTAATCCTTTGAACGTTAAATTTTTACAGCCACCTGTGAAATCTCGCCGCGTTGATTAATTTGATTTTTAAGCGCGGGGAATTCGTAGCTCTCGTAAATTGAATACTAATACTTTTTCGCGCACTTAAGCCAAAGCCGTGACAATTTCTCGCAGCCGATTCCATCGCGATGGTTTACGACTCGTTCATTTCACCTTCCGGCATCGTTTCGTCCGCAGTAGTGCAGAGAGGAGAAAGAGATCAAGAAAAAAAGGCGACAGCCGAAGAGGCTTCCATCGCGGAAAATTGTCCTTTTTTAATCTTCAGTCGTAAAATTGCTGCTCCTCCTGCGCGCAATTAGACTATCCCGTTTTACTGCGCCAAGCTTCTGCAGATGGGCGTAGGCGCTTTGCGCTATGTATATAAGTGCTGAATATCGTATACCCTTTCTCCGGCTGTCGTAGAAAGGCTACTCGCTGGTCTTCGGAGGCCGTGTTTTATCTATTCCCTCAACGCGAAAATACACGGCGACGGAGCTGACCCGGCCGTACGATTGGAGTATAATGCAATCGCGTTATATGCTCGCCTGCGCTTGTATCGAGAGCGCGATTCGATTCGATGACTGCGTCTGCTTACGATATATCGGCCGTCGTTTATTATCCTGTCTGTAAAAGAGTTTGATTTACTGCGCGTGCGCGATTGGAATATAGTTATAATTAAGATCGCTTTTCAAAAGCACTTTTGTTGCTCTGATGCAGCTATAGGTAATTTATTTAATTAGGTTTGCGTATTGGTTTTTGTATAATAGGACGATTGATTCGATTGGGATATGTTTTGCTTTTATAATAACGGAAACTGTAGTCATTGCTCATTGTATGCGGTATTGACTCAAGTGACTTTTTGCGCCAAACTTTATTGACAGGTATTTATTAACAATTTCAGAATTACAGAATTACGTACTAATTATTATTTACAATTAGCATTTCAAGCTCGTTGCGATGCAAAATGTGAAATATATATCATAGTAACATAATTTCATGACAATTTATTTTTCTGTTAAAACGTGGTTTACTTTTCTCTTAATGAACCTGAGCAAAACTCATTAGTATTATATTCGTTGCGTTCACCAGGTATTATCAACAACTTATACAATAAGTAAGAGAGCATATTCCAAGGACAAATTTTTATCGTTTCAAAAAAACGTGAACGTTTTTTTTACCTACATTACGTATTAATGTAATCTAAATTAAAAAAATATGAGCATAAAGACATAGCTGTCATCTGTTATCCACTTTTAATAACAAATGCTCCGATTAAAAAGCAAAAAAATAAACTCATAACTCATTCTTTACCCTCCACTCTTTCTTAATAAGATCGGCAGCCTTTTCCGCGATCATCAAAGTAGGTGCATTCGTGTTTCCACTGGTGATCTTCGGCATGATCGATGCATCGACCACTCGCAGACTCTTGAGTCCGTGCACTTTCAGACTTGAGTCGACTACCGAGTCCTTCTTACCAGCCGGTCCCATTTTACAAGTTCCTACTGGATGATAGACGGTTCCTGCCGTGTGTCTCAAGTTACACTCCCAATACTCCCGTGAATCCGTTGCGTACTTCCCGCACCCTGAAATCTCGAATCTACGCAACTGGATGCCCAGATCCTTGAAGTTCTTGGTATCCAAAAGCGAGCGAACGACGTTCAGCGACTCCATGAATACTTCGACGTCACCCTGATCGGCCAAGTAGTTGGCGTGAATCTCGATCTGATCCTCTGGGTTGGCACTCCTCAGTTTCAGCTGGCCTTTACTTTTAGGGTTTAGCAATACCGGACCGACGAAGATGATTTCGCTCTCCTCGTTCACCCTGAACAACTCTTCGGCTAAGTCGTCCGTGAACTTAAAGGCTTTGGTTAGCGCCTCGATCTTAAAGCGCTGATTCTGCGGCATAAATATGTGGTGGAACTCGATATTAGGGTACTTGGAGTCTGGGTCACGGGTGTTGACGAAGCCGAGCAAATCGACGCCGCCAGCTGAGGCTAACTCGCCCTTGCGATTGAGCAGATAGTCGTAGGCCCAGTCGAGCATGAGCGTGGGTGAGTTCGTCTTTGCTGTCTTGTTAATGTAGGTCAATTGCACACCCATCCATATCAAGTGATCTTGTAGATTTTGACCCACTGGCAAATCGGCCACTACGTCGATCTTTTTCGACTCCAAATGTTCCCGTGGGCCAACGCCGGACAACATCAGAATCTGAGGCGTAGCGATGCTTCCAGCGGAAAGCACCACTTCCTTGGCCGCATAAAGCTCTATCTTTCGACCGTCCTTCAGCGTGACTTTCACGCCAGTGGCTCTTCGTCCATCGAAAGTTACCGCATCCACCCTTGCCGATTTCATGATGTACAGATTGGTTCTATTCTCGGCAGGTTTGAGATAGGCCTTAGCGACGTTCTGCCTGATACCGTTATCAATGGTACCGTAGGACTTTACGTAACCGATGTATTGTTCACCGTAGGGCATATCGATGATCGGTATTCCCAGATCGGCAACGGCGGACAGAATAAGATCATGCAAGCCACTATCCGAGTAATTGTAAGATCTTATAGCCAACGGGCCACCAGTGCCAAACAACTTCGCTCCATATTTCGCCACCACGTCCGGGTGATAGTTCTCGCACTTGCGAAAGTAGGGCAGCACGTCTTGGTAGCTCCACCCAGCGTTGCCCATTTCCGCCCAGCTGTCGTAGTCGCGATCGTTGCCCCGAATATGGAGCATGGCATTGATAACGGAGCTGCCGCCAAGGGCTTTGCCTTTTGACCAAGTACAGCGTCGACCTCTCATACCCTGGCAGAAGTTCTCGTCTGGCTCGACCAGATACTGATAGTCCTCATCAGAATTTTGTAGTAGAAGCAGCAACGCCGGAATATCACTGGTGGGCGAAGGATCGGTACCGGCTTCGATGAGGAGAACGCGCCAGTCGGCTACCTCCGAGAGACGGCTTGCCACTGTGGAACCCGCCGTGCCGCCTCCTACGACGATAAAGTCAAAGTAGGGATTATCGAGGACCTCGTCGGTGCGATCGGCTGGATAGGATTGTTGGGCTGCTATGGAGCACTGGGCTACGAGGAGAGTCTGAATTAGTTGGCTGAAGATGGACGCTGAAGAGCCGGACGCTGCCGCGGCGCAGCTCGCCGACAGACATGTTTCCATGTCTTTGCTGATTTCTGAAATCGTTATACAATGTGTTATATATATATATATATATATATATATATATATATATATATATATTAGTTAAAAATTGACGTATTATATCGAAAGAAGTTTGAAACAAAATGTTGAAGTTTAATGGCTATTATTCAGTATAGGCGTATTGAACGAAACACTTTCAGATAAGAGAAAATTACAAGGATCAGCACAATACTATTCTTATTTGTATATTTGAATATTTGGAACGACGCCGCATGACACCTTTCATAATAAATACATAAGAAGTATCACATAGCCGATGTTCCAAATATTCGAAGTTTCCATTAAAGGTCTGTGTACACTACATATAATACATAAAAAAAAAATCGTCTGCTTATTGCGGCAGTAAGAAATAAAAAATTTGTTTAGTTGAAAAGTCAAATGCGATTCAAAATTCTAAAGAGATATATGCACAAATCTTTGCTTACAAGCTCAAATAAATAATAAAGGATACGCGGCTGACCGACTTGACTCTGGTCGTCTTGCTCGATGACACGTATGAGCTCAACTGAGTCGAAGCCACGTCACTCGCGACAACTTGAAAGTACCACCTCTTCCCTCTGACAAGCAAGGCGAGTACGATATGCAGCTGGCAGACGAAAAAGTGTATGAACGTTCGCGATTCTCCTGTTTCGTTGTACGGCGTATTTATTTTTGAAACCGAGATTATCTTGTGACCTTTCAGATAAACCTCGCGTTATGCGAGGAAGTGTCCGTAAAAAAGAAAACAGCTGTTGCTACTTAAGTTTCTGTTGGCTACGATGCTTATACAGCGTGGGTAATTGAAATCTTGTCTAGGGTAGCACAAAACGATGCACAGGCGCGGCTTGCCAATATTGTGTGACACTTGAGATTTTTTAGATGCTGTATCGGAGGTGTGCGATTGATTTACATGCTAGTGTGACTTTGTTGCTGAGAGACCTTTAAACACTTTTGTCTTTGCGAGCCAAAAAGCAAAAATGTAACACTGCTTTTTAACGATGTTAGACTAAAAAAAGAAACAATCGCTGAATCGCCTTTTGTCGAAATGGAGATGGCTATTGTATAGGTACGCTGAATGATCACACGAATAGATACGAATACATAAATGGTAAGTAGAATTTTAAAGATAATGAAATGATGTGAAAAGGTCGCGCTTTATTATGCAACCGACTTTGCAGAGTATCTACAATCATTTCACCTTTGAAGAATAAAAAAAAACGAAGTTTTGTAAAAGTTTTCTTAATCTCTTATATACATGAAATAACGCAAAAGAAATATGTTTATTATAAAAACTTTATTACTATAACAGTTAAAATTCAACGTTTATGATTACACGCAGCATAGTACCAAAAGAAATTACATATCACATCGTAATTAACACTGGCAATACTACAAATACTTCACTCCGTCGAGTCAATCATACTTAAAAAAAATCACGTATAAATGCCACACGTCACATCTTGCATACAATAGCACAACACACCCTTAACCGTAAAAAGCTCTAGCCACACTATCCCCGAGGTGCTGTCTGTCCTTCCAGTAGGTGAAAATCATATCGGCCGCCTTCTCGGCGACGACGACGATCGGCGCGACCGGATTTGCATTGGTCAGCACAGGAAAGACCGATGCATCGGCCACGCGAAGATTCGGCACTCCGTGAACTCGCAGCTCGTGGTCGACAACACCGCCGGAGGCTTCGGGACCCATGCGGCAGCTGCCCGACTGGTGATTCTCAGGACCGGTTTGAGCGCGAATCAAGCACTCCCAGTAGGCGTCCGTGCCGAAGTGATACCTTAAACAGGCAGAATAAACTTCAGTTCCTAATTTGGAGCGGGCTGCGCTTTTTTCTTATTATTCGTCGTGAGCTTGTGAGGGTAAAATTGCGAGTTTTTTGGAGGGGATTCCGGTACAGTGAGTAACGAGAGGAAAGAGACTCGAACGAGCTATTTTGAGTTTAATTAAGAGAAAAAGCTGTGGTTATTGTTATTATTGCTATTTATAGTGCTCGTATATCGATAAGATCGATTGCTGCAATTTACGTAACCTTAGCTTTGTTATGACAGTTTGGGTTTGTCTTCCTGTGCGATTGAACGTGCAATTGCTTTTATGAGGTAGAGTAAAGAATTCGATTATTGTTGCGTGAAAGAAATTTATAGAGAATAGAGTATAGTTTTGTATATGAAATTCGCGTGCTTTTATCCTCGATATCACCGATAAAAGTGAACAATATGATCTACTCCATTTGAATTTTACGAGGGTTTATTAATTGCTCACCAGCTTCTTTCGATGTTTTATTCCAGCAGAAGTGTCTAATTCAGTAACAATCAATATGTATTAGAAATCGATTGCGCGTTTTGCAGCACAGCTAAATAAATTATATTTACATTTGTTTCGTCATGCAAGTTTGATCACGCGAAATGAAACGAGAATTGTGTAAACTATCGGATATTTTATTCTGTATATATTTAGAACTATTAATGATTTAGCATCAAGGTAATGTTTTTTTATCCTTCAAACGTCACATTTTACTTTCAACAAATAATTACAAAGTATAAAATCATTTCATGTGTACTTTCGAGCATTATATGAAACTGGCAAGCAAGAAAATCACTATATCACTCCGATATACTAATATAGCAATATATCCTTACAAAATCTCTCAACCGCATGCAAGTAAAAAAGAAAATTCTCACCTCGAGCACCAAGGATGTGGCTTTATTTCCAGCCTCATGTCCCACTTCTTCATCGTTCTGGTTTTCGTGAGCTCTACCACCTTTTTAATCCCCTCAATCAGCACCTTCATGTCGGTCTCGTCGGTGAAGTAATTCGGATAGATGAGCGGATAATCCAGCGGGTCTTTGGATCGTAGGGTAAGGTAGCCACGACTTCTGGCTACGACGACCGTCGGTCTTGCGACGATTTCCCGACGATCGGGACAGGTGCCTATCGATCCATCCGGGCACTCGATGTCCAGACCGGTGCGGACGCAGTTCGAGCTAAAACCGTCGAAGAAAACCTGGATGTCCGGAATCCCGGGGGTCGCAAACTTACTCTCTAGGAAGGCCGTGACTTGTGTCAGGCCTGTGCTCGCAACCGGTCCGCTGCGGTTGAACACGTACTCGTTCACCGAGTCAAGCGATAGAGTTTCGTAGTGGTCGTCCTTGATCGTCATCTGTGCGAGGAAAAATGTTGGTTTTCTGCTATTCAATATTAATTGCAGTATGCATTCGAAATATTGATTTTCATCTGCTTCTTTTAATTACGAGTTTTTGAAAATAAAAAAAGTCTGCGCTAACCTTGATGCCAATCGACACGTGGTTCTGCAGGTTCCTACCGACCGGCAGGTCTCTAACGAGAGGTATATCGAGCTTTTCGAGGTCCTCTTTGGGCCCGATGCCCGACTGCAGGAGGATCTGAGGGGAGCCGATCGCACCGGCGGTCAGGATTATTTCCTTGTTAGCCATGAGCCTGCGCCTCTTGCCTTCTTTGTCGATGAGCTCGATACCGGTGGCGCGTTTGCTCCAGGGCTCTGTCATGACCTTCGTTACGTGGGCGTTAGTCAGCACGTATAGATTTGACTGGTCTGCTGCAGGTCTCAAGTAATATCTGCAAGCGAGAAAATCGTGTTTTTACCAAAAAGCTAAATTCAGCATAAAATAAACAAATTTGTACCTAGACGTAGTGCCTCTGAGTCCATCCTGTGTGAGCATCGGTGCCACCATGAATCCCGTCTGGTTCTTGCCGTGCAATCCGGCAGTCCTATAGCCCATCTCACCCGCGGCTTTGAGTAATTCTTCAGCAAAATCGGGCTTGTGCGAGAAATGATCGATGGTCATGGGTCCTCCGGTGTTGATGTTCTTGAACATATCGTCCTTGACGAATTTGGGATTGACAGGGTTCTCAGCGCGCTCGAAGTACTCCTCGAGCTCCTCGTAACTCCAGCCCGGGTTACCCTGGCGAGCCCACTCGTCGTAGACCGAAGGGTGGCCCCGTACGTACATCATACCGTACATGCCGCCCGTACCCGAGACCATCTTGCCACGCGGCCATGCGCACACGCCCCCGCTTTCTGTAGAACGATTTTTTATTTTCACCTCATTTTCCATAGTTTCATTGGAATTTTAAAAGCGTTCAAACGTGTTGTCTAACACACACGTTGCAGGATTAATAAAGCGTGGAAGCACGCGGAACCACGAAATTTGTAATTACCAAGACAGGCGGTGGGATGGGGCTCGGTTGGCTCGGTCAGGTAGCGCCAGTCGAGAGAGGAGTTTATCGCGTTGAACGCCAGTCCAGGAAGCGCGGTGAGCGATGGTTCTTCCGGCCCGGCTTCGACCAGCAGAACCCGCCACCAGCGGTAGTCGCTCAGCCTCTTGGCTATCACAGGACCTGCCACACCTGCGCCCACTACTATGAAGTCGAACCTGAACATTTTTTTTTTTTTAATGGATATTACCGTCTGTGAATAATAAAGTAGATATTGAGAGCGTAGTGGGGATAGATGCATAAAAAATCAAAGCGGCAAGTTTACCATTCCTCTTGAGGCACTACATCGGTGCCGAGTCGTCTGCAGGGATCGGAAATATCGCACCTGGCCATCATCAAGGCCTGGAGCATCGTCATGAAGGAGGTGAGCCTGCCGCAGGCAACGTTCATATAGGCCGTGTCATTGAAACGGCAGTGACAGCAGCCGCCACTTGCCACTGTACCGGTTGTTCCAAACGGATACTCGGTCACCGGCACCTCGCTCTGCGAATTTTCAGAAAATCGCTGGGTTATTATAATTTCATGGATTCATTACAATCGAACGTTTTCCGTAAACGTTCGTATTATTTAATTAGCTCCGCGGCTCGCGGCTTTTATTATACGCTATCGTAAAGCGGCAGATTTAAAAAGGTTTGTTGCTGTAGGCTTACATAAAACGGCCGATAGTGTGAAAGCTGTTAAAAAATTATGAAAAAAAAAACGTTAATAGATCTAGATGCAGTTGTAAAAATCGAGCGATATACCGGAACAATCGCTGCATTGTATAGATATAGAGATATCATCTTTTAGCAGTTATGATACAGCGCCATAATATTATCGTCCATATACTTTACGACTCATCGGTCGGGGTTTCCCTTTTACGTTGGAAAATTAGCAAACCATGCGCCCGGCCGCGAGACACATATTTACGAGGAGTACTTGGCAAACTTGTTTGCCGTGCGCGACATTAATGCTACATTTCCAGGCGATTTTTACGAGTCTCCGACTTTAGGATAGTCATGATCGGAAACTATGTAATTTGAAATTGAATATTTATGACCTCGAGAAAAGTTGACTTCCTAAGAGCGAAAAAATCCGCGAGCGACGACTGATTTATCGGGTTTCGAGTGGCCGCGGTAAAAAAAAAACAAAAACGCCCGAATTATTTGCGAAGTTAGAAAGTTTAAGAGTCCGCTGGAAGGGAAGTATCTATATACCAGCTTACGTAAGCGGCGTGCGGTCGCCGGCTTTTTGTTTAGCGGTAAAAACAAAAGGAGCGAGGCGCTGGCAAACGGTCGTTATTACACTGTTTATTGAGCCGGTTTCATCGTCCGAGCGTGATTTACGAAGACGGCGAGAAGTGATGCGGAGAGGTGTATCGACAGGTGCCGAGATTGATACTATATCCAATAGAACGTAGTTATATCCTTCCAAAAGTTTCCCGTTGTTCGAAATAACCTCTTTGTTTCTAAGCTAAGAAATATACACGCGGCATAAATCTAACCCTCGGGAGCGACATCGATCGAACCGCATCACGCGCAATCGTAAATCATGTTCCGTTGGCGCCCATTGCTCGCTGAACCTGCTATAGATAATATATATCTCACTTTACATACGCAGCAGCAAACGTTTCCGTTTTGTTTTTTCCTTCAAAAAGATTTCGCTCACAAAGCTCAATTTCGACCCGCATTCCGGCATCGTGTAACGCCAGCGCGCAAATTGGCTAATCCTCGCGTACACGCTGATTAAACGTGAAACCGTTTTTAGAAAGAAGCGAGAATGAGTTGCGCGAGAGATGCAGATTTTGAGTTATTATCTCGTTGGGTGGTGTGCTAAACTTTTTCAACGAGGAATAAGCGTGTGTATGCGTGAATTCGTTCAATTTTTTTGCGCAAGTTTTACACGGTTGAGAAATGGTTAGTTGGTTTTTTATGAGTATAGCGATAAAGTGTACCAGCGTAAATTGGTTTGTAAGGGTAACGATATGATAAGGTCTTTTTTGTTTCAAAGTTCAATTAAAATTAAGTTACTTTTTTCAATTGAAACGGCTGACTGTATAAAACTTCCCTCCTTTGTTTGAATAGCACTCGTAAGCTAGTAGAATAATGAACCTTTTACTTACCGCATAATGAATGCTCGTTGCGGACCAGACTCCAAGTGCAAGAAAGACTAGAATTCCATGCGTTACGTGTGCCATTTTCCAAAACTAAAAAGCTATAATATAGTAGTAATTATGTGAAATCTACTGCTGTATTATCATGCTTAAATACGCTGTACTAAACAATTGATACAGTCGAAGTTTTTTGAGTTTTTCTAATCTATAACACTGGAGCAAATGCTCGTACGACATTTCTTTGGTTGATTATAATTTCGTCTCGGTTTTGCGATGACGTTAGCTTTAGAAATTGCAGAGGCTGCGACTCGTCTCCCGCGCGGCTGCTGGACTAATTATTGTATTCCCTCGTCACGTGTGGTCAGGGCCGAAGCACATATATCTAAGGCCCTTCGTGACTTCCTATATATTCTATGCATTCAGCAGCAAGTGTAAAAATGATATATTTGGTATATACGAGCACAATTATTACAGGCAATTACACAATTATTACACTATTCATTTTCAAAATTTGAGATCTTTGAATTATAGATCTTGAGACATATCTGTTTTGAAAATCTTAAATTTTAAGAATGAACAAAGTCATAGCCTATACTTTCAAAATTTATTGTGCTCGTAAAGGCCAATAGTCATTTTTTCCATCTTTATTAATGTATCAACGAGCGATAGAATGTATAATTATATTATTATTATTATTATAAGCCATATTTTTTCCAATGTTTTAAATATAGTAGTCACGACGTTAAAAAACCGATCAATCGCGATAAGAATATTTGACGAAGAAGCAAGATCATGTTTGCATACAGCGCGGGACATTCGTAAAACATACAAAGTCTTCGTTCATTCCATTATCAAGTTCATTCATTCGACTATAGTCGTTGGCCAAGTGACGTATACATGCTGAGCAGCGACGCAACAGATTATCGATTACCTGAAAAAAGAAGGAACGTTTGCTCTCTGTCTCTTTCTCTCTCTCTCGTTTTCTCTTCGGGCTCGCTTCATTTCATTTACATTCATACATTCAGCGTGAGGCCATTCAGATTTCGCCCCAAGCTGTACCCGAGGGAGACCGAGATTTTTCAGCTTTTCTTACCGGAAGGGATTTAGTGGGAGCTGACCTGAACTTTATTCAAGGCAGCGCTATTCTACACCAAAAGCTTTTTAGAATGTGAAGCCGTATGTTATAGTTACAAAAGAAAAAACGTATGTGTTTTGTTATGAAAAGCTACTAAATTAGTCTTCGTTCTATATAGGCTACGTAGAACGACAAATTTAAGTTTTTCAACAAAATCAAAAAAGGAGACAATTTATTACCGGACCTTTTTCCTATTAAAGCTTGTTTCGTATTTCAATTCAATCCATGCTAATTATAACCATAAGAGAATTCGAATACCCGAGAAAAGGCTGTGTGCTAAGGTCAGCATATTCTATGAAACAAGTAAAAAAACTTTCCCAGAGATGTTGTCACCGCTGATGTGATGCTTTATTTACATTATCCTTAATTTTCCAAAAACTAATTCAGTAACATACGCAGAAATTTCACGTTCAATTACTTAACATCTTATTTTACTCTCTTAACTTTAAAGGATATCGTAATCTATGTTAACTGACGGATTTTGACCGCGTTAAACAACTTTGGAAAGTTTCATTTTATTCTCTTAAATTTGCTGTAACCATTCCACATTCCTATTCTTTTGATCGTTAGAAGCCTAAAAATTTGTTTATTGTTTGTCGAATTCGTATCTTATCATTAATTTTCTAATCTATCTACAATATTTTACAATTTTCAATATTTCATCAAATGTTCATAAACAGTAGCTATTAAACTATGATTTATGCTAACTCTAACAACAATTGAATTGAATAATTTTTCGTAAATAGCTTCATTACAATCGTGAAGATGCCAATAGTCACTAGTAGTCACGCACAATGTTTCATTAGTATTCTAACGAAACTATCAAAAAATAAATCGTCTCAATACTCACTTAACCGTTGATAACAGTCTCTCTCTCTCTCTTTCTTTATCAGAAGAAACGAAAAAAAAATCAGCAGCTGGCGTTGATTTCGTCAAAGCCGGCAAGGCATGATTTTCGGCAAAAGCCCGATTTTACACTAAGCTTCCTACGGAAGCTCTGAGATGTAACTGTACACAGTCGATGAGGATCCAACCAAATATATCGCCAGCCCACTGACTCTCGGCTTTCATATGAGAGGCCGTGCGTAAACGATAAAAAACTCCCCTCTACTTTCGGCTCGCTATACATGCACGTACAATTTTTTTTCCTTCTTCAATTCCGTTTCTCCTTCACTGATCCGTGTTTGACGCCAAACGAAGTTCCCCACTAATTCTTATCAGCTTGATTCAATGAATACAAACTTCCGATTGATTTATGGATTGGCTTTTCATTTTATTGATTATACGAGAATAGATCAGACCAATATAAAAAAATAATAATAGCGAATTACGAACAGTGCGATGCTTTGTTTGTCGATACGACTTTCTAACGCATAATAATAATAATATTTACAGTATTACAGCAACAACATTGGAGTATATTTGCACAACTTGAGATATAAAATGTATAATTAATTCTCGAATGTCAGAGCGAAGCTTATTGTCTACAATTTTTATCCGCATACACGATCATCACACATTAACACACTTTGAATTTCCGCTCCTTGTTTCATCTGCCACTATGAAAAACCATTAGTTTGATTCTCTGCCCATTTCGCAATGCAATCGTTTCGTTCTACGCCTCGTCGTAGCCGTACCAAGCTGACTCCAGCACGTTGTATCTCTGCAGGAGAGGATTCAGCGATGCAGTCTTTCTTCTGGCGTAATCCTTTCGGCGCTTTCTGACGGGTCTCAGTTTTTCGCTGGTACGTCTGCGTCGAGGATGATGATGCTGCCAGTCCTTCTTTATCATGTCGGCGCCCTTTTCGCCGATCATAATGGTCGGCGCATTGGTGTTACCCGTGACGATATTTGGCATTATCGACGCATCAATGACCCTCAGACCCGTGATCCCGTGCACGCGTAGCCTCGAGTCCACCACCTTTAATGAAAGTTTTTAGCTGTTTATTTGTTGGATATTACCTGCAAACTAAATATTATATTCATCTGGATTCGTTCGGTACAATCATAGCGCAATACGATAAATATAGGATTATAAAAATGGCAAACTAGGTCGCAAATATAACAATATGAAGTCTAATTAGCGGAGATTCTTGTTGCCGATACTTTTATAAACGCTGCTTTATGCGTTGCTCAATATACTTGTGACGTTTCATACATTCTGAAGTGTGCTTGCGAATTTGGTTAATTATTTAGTTGTAATATAATTTGGGTGTTTTGTATTAAGTATTATTAAAAACTTAACTCTCTGAACGTACTCATAAATCTAATTTAATTTTTTCTTATCTTCACAGGTGAGATTCCCGAAAAAGCTATAAATTTTCAAAGTGCTACATACGCAACGTAAGTTTAAAAAATATATATCTATAATCGTACAGAAGCTGTCTACTTTTATCTATATCATAAAGAACACAGGTTATATTTCAATCCACATCATAGAACATGCTCGACTTCTCGTCAAATAAATTAAGTATTCAGTGTTGTACCGCATGCGCGAGCTTATCACCACCCGCGTTTCACCGAAAAAAATAATCGCCCCTCCCCCTTTCGATCCTTGAAATTGCGCAATAGTGAAATCAGCGAAAAAGAAACCCAAAACTGGATTGCCAACGATACATAAAGAGAGTGCAAAAGGAGGAAATACAAACAGCCATCGGATCTTGTGCGGGTGCCATTTTGCAAGTGCCGCTCGGGTGGTATATCGTCATTGTGTAATGACGGGCCTGGCAGCGCAGATACTCGTCGCTCATGAAGTCGAGATGGCTGCATTCCCGGATGACATTGTCATTTGGTCGAGCGTTAATCGAGCGCATAGTCGGACCCTCGCTCAGCTGGTGTACCAGTTTTGCCGCCTCTACCTGTTGGGCAAAGAAGGTGCATTACGTCGAACGTTTTCTTCGTGTTTCGTTTCATCATGATCGGTGAGCGATCCTTATCGTAACAATAACTCGAGCAAATATTTAACGGTTTTGGAGGTGACGTTGGCGAGCTTCTGTTTGATATGACGTAGATTATAAATGGGCTTAAACTAAGAAAACATCCTAATCAAATTTTCAATCGGCTCTAAACGAATATTTAGCTAGACAAATATTTCAATGCTTGTAGACTATATTATTTGAACACGTGTAATCGATTGGATGTAAAGAATTTTGTCTGTATCGAAAAACTACACATGTATAAAAAATGTCCACAAGTAATTATAATTTGAGGCGTTTATAGAAACTTATCAGACACGAGTCGTCAATAAATCAAATAAATCGAACGATTGTGCATATAGAAGATTATAGATGAATCGAATTATCTCTATCCAAACTGTGGCGTCGTGCGAATATTTACGAGTAACAAAAATTATTATATCAGCCAATACGCACGAGGACTTCGAGGTCATGAGGATCTTCAAAGTAGTTAGGCACAATCACTGGTGGATCAGCGGGGTCAGCGCTGCGCAGCTCGATATAACCTCGACTTCGTGGTCTGAGAAGGAGAGGCACCACCGCGTAGCTATCCTGATACAGGATATCCTCGAATAGCCCAGCGAAGAAGTCGTCACCGAGACCACAACCTCGTTTGCCGTAAAGACCACCATCGGCGTTGTCTGCTGCTGAGGCGAAAAACAGCTGAATGTCCGGGTAATCGTCTTCTAGTGATGCTTCGTTGTATCTGGATAAGAACAGAAATAAGCTATTAATGCTTTCTAAATTGGCTGCAAATTAAACATGCATCTTTCATTTACAATACAATTTAAGGAGGATCTTCACTAAATGTAAATAATACAAAGATGATAATTTTGGAACACTGTAAATAGGTTCAAATATGCCTCAATAGCTTTTACATAAGTTAAATTTTTAAAAAACTGGACACCTATAAGAGTCAAGAAACATTTAATGTCAAGATTTTTTGAAAAATATTGTACAATGTAAAATATTTGGCATCTGATGAAAAATCCGAGCATTTATAAAATATCATTAGGCACCTCTAACACATAATAAAAGAAATGCATATTTAACTTGAAAAATTAGTTAAATCCGCTTCCACAGAAAGCTTTTTATTTTTGATCAGGACAATATGGATGTTTAATTTTCACAACTAATTGTTATTTCTTGTAGGATTACCTATGTACGTAGCCTCTTTAACATTGCATATCTTGAGAAAAACCGGAAAGTAATTAAATACGCAGATTTTAACTATTGCCTTTTAGCTACAGAACCTCCTTAATAGAAAATTGACACCAACTGGATTTTACTTAGCCCTTATCATACTTGGTATTAACGAAACCCATAGCCTCGCACTCAGGCACGAGGTACAGAGGCCCAGTCTCGTTCCTTGTGAAGTCAAAAATCGATCCAAAGTTCAGCAATTTGGGAAGCACAAACGAGAACTCCCTCTTTCCATACGCCTCCCTCGGAGGATCTATCAAGTACGTCAGTCCACCCATAGCCACGTGATCTTGGAGGTTTTGTCCAACCCCAGGCAAGTGCTGCACTATGGGTATTCCCATCTCTTGCAGATGGTGTCCTGGTCCAATTCCCGAGAGCATCAGCAGTTGCGGTGACTGAACTGAACCGGCGGCCAAGACGACTTCGCAGTTAGCGTAAACCGAATACTTGAGCTGGCCCCGACGGAATCTCACACCATAAGCCGATTTCGAATTCTCGTCCACGAGGATCCGCTCGACGAAGCTGCGCGTCGCCACGTGCAGGTTGTCGCGATCGTGACAGGGTCGGAGGAAGGCCTTGGAGCTGCTGCAGCGCAGTCCATCACGCAGAGTGCCAGGAGAGTAAGTGAAGCCGGTCTGACGAGCACCATTCACGTCCACCACGTCGTAGCCCAAGTCACGGCCGGCACTCAGAAAGTACTCCGCTATCGGAGTCTGAAACCTAGATGGTTTTGAGATTTTTTTCATTATCAATATGCTATCGGCCGCAGGATAAAGTAACTAAAGCTTTTCAGCCCTTGTCGACTTTCCACATCATTACCTGAACTCTTCGATAGTCAAGGGTCCACCCTCGGCGTGATACGGTGATTCTCTAAGCTCCTCGATCCTGTTGTCCTCGGACTTCATAAAGTACGGCAAGATCTCCTCGTAGCTCCAGCCCTCGTTTCCCAAAGCTGCCCAAACATCGTAATCCCTCCTGTTCCCTCTAACATACAGCATGGCGTTTAACACCGAACTACCACCTAGCACTTTACCCCTGGGCCAGCTACACCTGCTGTCCTTCATAGCCAAGCAGTACGTGGACGACGGTTCCGTCTTAAACTGCCAGTCCATCGAGGTGTGCTGAAGCGTGGGGAAGATCACGGGTACGTCGGAGAGCAGGGTCTCATCGCCACCGGCTTCGAGTAGCAGAATCGTCCATTCCGGATTCTCGGAGAGCCGACTCGCGACGACCGAACCAGCCGATCCCGCTCCGATAACGATGAAGTCGTAACGCGCAAACAACTCCGAAGCTGAACGTTGACGGACCCGATGTTCGCGGTCAACTATGTCCCGGCGTAGTAGGACGATTAGGAAACGCAGGAAGACGAGGAAGGCCACCTCCGGCCCGTAGGTCAGCGCAGCGATCCTCGCTGCTGAGTACGAACCGATCAGAGACATCAGTGGGTTTTTATTGATGGATGATTTATGGGGAGTGGTGAAAGGGAATGGGGTTTGTCGTTGTTTATTGATCACGGCATATCTATTTCAGATATTATTTTTCTCTTCATCTTTAGACAAATCGTTTCATCGCTTGGAATTTGATGAGCAAATTCAGCAAACCGTTTGGTTATTTAAGAAAAGTGTCACTTAATGAGAATCACTGCACTCTAAATTCATAAACTATTCTCAGTTATCGCTACGACATGCGAGCGGTAATCAAGACGTAGTTTTCATAATTACACGAATTGCCACTTCACTTTATTGTAAAACTCATAATTTAAAAAAATTTCAACATTGATCGAATGAAAAAATCACATGACTATTTACACGATTTATAACTGATACATCCCGGCCAAATTCGCAGAAACGCGGAACTCCATCGCACTACCGAGTGGTCACTAAACGGATAACTGTGCAAGCAGTGGCTTCGAGGCACGTGTACCGTACACGCATCGAAGTGGTTGCGAAGTCAGCTGTTTTTGCTTCGCGTTCGCTTTGTTTTGATGACATAACGTTCAGGAAGTAGCGATGAATGAACGTAAATGCATAACATACGCATACATCGTTCTATCTCTTTCGTGTAAAATGTGTATAATATAATTTTGTTATTTTGCATTAATGCTCAATAAGTATATCATTTTGATGAATCATCAAGTAAACTATTTTATTTTTGGCAATAAAATTAGAATGCATGCTCTTCCTCGAGTGTACATTCCGTATGGCTTTAAGACTCATCAAACTCAAGTCAATTTTCAAGATCATTTGGAAACTTTGAACTTATCAAACAAAAGTCGCGGAACATAAACGAATATCGCAATTCTTACCATTTATGCCAACATTAATACATCTGGCGACCCTGCGCATATTTTGTCAACTGATGAATTATGGATCAAAACAGGAAATGTTGAAGTAAACCGGTAGTAAATAATAATTTAACACTTTCCCTCGTGTAATTTAATGATAAAGACTGATAAGTAATTTTACACACGTTACGCTTTATTTACACAGAATTACTTTATAATAATTATAATAGGTGAGTCTAAGGACCTATTGTTGTAATACTCGATAACCGCACACACACTCACATTTACTCCTATATCTCTTATCATAAAACTGGAACATGTTGAATCATATTTTTTATTCAACATTTATTTTGCTTATTGACATATAATCTGTAATAAACACGTAAAAATAGGCTCAATAATTTACAATTTCTTAAGTACTAAAATTACCTATGATTTATTTACAATCTAAGAACTAACGAGTACATGAATACTTGTATGGGCTAGCTCATTTGCTTCGGGAATCTCTCGCGTCTTTTGACGCACTTATTAGCAGTCGTCGTAAACAAATATTTACAGTTTTCCTTCTTCAGACGAAAGAACCCTTTCGACCTACATCTGCGAGTCGAACATTTTGCGCAGAATACGCCATTTCTTCAACGTTTTGCCCGAGGCAAATCGAGAAAACATGAATATACTGTTTAAGTTTTCTGCTCGTTTTCGCTCTTTCGCTGTATCACATATGGTCATGGCTCTGCGGCTATTATGAAAAACGTCAAAGATTTTTAAATACCGTTTACATTTTGTGAGTAGGTATAAAAGTACATATTTAGACTCGGCTCTGGCTTATAAAATTAGAACTTAAACCTTAGTTTATCTTGATTTCAAGATATCTACAACACATAACAGTAGCTTTATAGTGCATCCGATCACTCCTCAATTATTTTCAGAAACATCGCTGGCTACTTATAAATACATATTTACACGACTTGCCTCATTGCATATCATTATTAGCATATATTATTTACATCACCTACTCGACCAAACTAGAAGGAAAAACAGTTTCAGTTCATACTAAAAAAGTGTGAATTCCTGTTATTTCCGTAAGACTTAAGCTTTCTAAATCCAGCACGCTCGCATGGAAACACGAACCCTGCATTGATTTTTAGCACAATCACGAGACAATTACTCGATCAACACTTTCTACCTCTCTAACCAACGTTTCTCTTCTTCAACCAGTATTCTTTGATCATATCCGATCCCTTTTCTCCGATCATCATAGTCGGCGCATTGGTGTTACCGCTGATCTGGTTTGGCATAATGGAGGCATCGATGACCCTCAGTCCGGATAGTCCGTAGACCTTCAACTTGGGATCCACAACAGCCTCGGGATCCCAGTAGGGTCCCATCTTGCAAGTTCCAACTGGATGGTAGACCGTCGCCGAGTAGTGCCTGATCATGCACTCCCAGTAGGGATCCGTGTACATTTGCAGATGCGTACATCCTAGATATGGTTTGGAATTCAGTTCACTTCCAAACTTCCTGAAAGCTGGTGTCCTGCTCAGAGCGATCGCGATCTTCACGGCCTCAACCAAGACTGCGAGATCCTGGGGATCCTTGAAGTAGTTTGGGTAGATGAGCGGATGATCAAATGGGTTCTTGGAGCGAAGCTTGATGAGTCCCTTGCTCTTGGGTCTGAGCAACATAGGTAGAACGCTCCACACGTCGCGGTTGTTGATGTGTCCGAAGACGGCATCGTAAAAACGCTTGGTTAAACCGTGGATTTTGCGAATCTGACGGCCACCGTCGGAGTTTGTCGAGCCGGAGATAAAGTGCAGCTCGACATCCGGGAAGTCCTCGGTTGCGTTGGCAAACTTGGTATTAACGAAGGCCAGACCCTCGACGCCACCCAAGACCGTCAGTGGACCAGTACCAAAAACCGCATACTGCATCACAGCGTTTACGCTGTGCAGGCGATTCTCCACCATCGAGACCTCCTGGTTCACCATGAACGTCAGTCCACCCACAGCTACGTGGTCCTGCATGTTCTCACCAACGCGTAGGTTCTGGATGACTGGAATTCCTGCAAAGCGAAATGTAAAAACCGTGTGAGTTATCGCCATCGTAGAAGCGGTAAAAGACGTGGATATAATACGCTAGTAGCGTGTGAATATTTACTGCATACCTAATTGCTGAAGATGCTCCTGCGGTCCAACTCCGGAGAGCATAAGAAGCTGCGGAGAGTTAATGGCTCCTCCGGACAGGATAATTTCCTTTTTGGCACGAATACGGTAGATCTGCTCGTCGCGCATAAACTCGACGCCATAAGCACGCTTACTCGCCGGATCGATAAGCACCTGTAAGTAACGACTTACGCTTTACTTTCCACTCAAAAATATACTCAAAAATATACTGTAGAAGAGCGTCCTACCTTGGTGACGTGCGAGTTCATAGCGATATGCAGATTTTTCCTGAGCCTCGCAGGTCTCAAGAAAGCCTTAGCGCTGGAGCATCTGCTGCCTCTGCGAATCGTTCCCTGAGCAATCATGAATCCAGTTTGATGCTCGCCATTGATATCCCTGTTCTCGTAGCCCATCTGCTGACCGGCCTTGACGAATGCTGCGGCCAAAGGCGTATGCCAGGGCGCCTCCTGGACGGTCAAGTAGCCGCCAGTGCTGTGGTACGGAGTGCGCGCCAAGTAGGGATTCTGGTTGTCCTCGGACTTCTTGAAGTAGCGCAGAGCCTCGGCCGAATTCCAGCCGACGTTGCCCTGCTGCTCCCAGATGTCATAGTCCTTCTTGTTACCGCGTAGGTACAGCATGTAGTTCAGCACTGAGCTACCGCCTATGACCTTGCCTCGTGGCCAGTTGCATCGACCGTCTTCCATGGCTGAAGGGAAAGAAAAAAAGTACAATTAGAATAGTATGTTATAATACTACGATACATATATATATATAGGAGTGAAAATAGGCTTTCCCAAGCGAGGATGAGGATTGTCTAGAGCTTTTATTGTTTAGAGTATTTTTTATAAAAAGAGCATTGATTGAAATAACCGTTTTTTGTTGTTGCCTATAAAGTAAATCGAGAATAAAGTGCTGCAAACTGTCCGCTCTGAATAATTTTCATACCTTTCCAAAATTTACATTTTATTTCTTAATGCTCGCCAAACTATATATATTACTGCGTTGAAAATTTCAGTTATAATAAGCATTTGATAAAATTGTTTACATTATAATATATCGATTGATATCAAAATTCATAAACTTCAATATAATTATATAGATTTCGGTGGTATAAAAACATCGCCTGTTAAAAGTTATTGTATACAAAACCACAAATCACTCTGTATCAATTTTCTTCTTTTGGATTCAGAGATAGTAACACGTAGTCGAAGTAAAAAAAGAAATAAGAAGATGATATACAAAGAAGATAAAGATGCTTACCCAAGCAAGCGTCGCCTTGCGGTTCGGTTTTATACATCCAATCGAGTTTGCTCAATTGAAGATACCCCGCAAGAAGCGGCACGTCGGATATTTCAGTCTCGTCGCCCCCTGCTTCTAAGAGCAGGACGTTCCAATTTTCCACCTCACTCAGCCGACTTGCCACCACCGCTCCTGTAAATCACTCGAATCACGTTAGATTACGAATAAAAAATCATCCGCTTTTTCCCTAAAAAATATAACGTTTATCTAATTGCTTCTCGGTGACTGGTTGAATTTTCACTGCAAGTTCATCGTTGAATTTACAAAAACGCTAATCTGATATAAATTACGCTTGACTATTTGTGATTGACGGAATTTAATATGAATAAGAAACACAAGAAAACGTACCTGCCGAGCCTGCTCCCACGACTATAAAATCATAGGAGGGCATTAGTAGCTCCGACGGCACGTCTATAGGTCTGGACTCGGGATCCATGACCTCGTACTGGAAGTAGACGATGGCCGCGGCCAGGGTCGGGAAGAACCAGGACAGGCTTCCGGTCGCCGAACTCGCGGCTGACGTCAGTATATTCTGAATATCCATGTTGGCGTTTCGCCGGGACTATGCGATGTTCACCAGCAACGTCGACTTTTCTTGTCAGTGAAAAAACTGCAATTCACAAAAAACAATCTCTATTGAACGTAAATGATTGGTTATTCGACTCACAGACTAATCGGTAATCATCACGAAAACGGATATTTAAAAATGTGTATTTAAGAATAAAATAAGCACCGGTGAAGTGTGCGTATAACTGCACAAAAACCAAATTAAAAATTTAATGGTCAAGTCCGTTCGTACCGAGGTAAAATCGCAGAGCTAATATCACAGAGGCGCACTCGACGCGCGAGTGCTCGAGTATCGGTGTATTCGAGGTGTCCCTATCGACTGAGCCGTTCCCTGTGACTTTTACCGGGGTCGTCTTCGGAAGAAGCACGTCGGTGCGGCGGCAGCTTCCCGCGGAGGGGGAGGAAAAGAAGCTTTCTTCGCGGTCAGGCTTATTTCGTATTCCGCTGGCTTCGATGTCTCTCTGGCCCGCGGCGAGTCATACGCGACGACTAATTGCCGAGATCGTTTTCAATGGAAAATTTTGGACGCGGAATTTTTTCCTTCAGCACGTGTATGTCGGATCGTTGGACTGTCGGGATATGCATCATGTATGTGTGATATTTGTGGAACTCGTGGGAGACGATCGCATATCAGACCATTTTTTTCAAAGATCCCGAGGGGTTTGAGATGTAAGTTTATATAACGATTGCACAGAAATGGTTTTGCATTAATGAAGTTTGTGTAGCTATTTGCCTCATTTCCATTCACGATAAAAATTTGGCCATAATTTAGCGCAATGCAAAGGCTCTAACGTGACCGCTACATTAAAAACGTATTTTCAAAGTGATTTCGAAGAAGATACTATCGCAACGCCACTGAATATAAAAGCGCTCACGTTTTACCAAAGATTATCAAATTACGTTCGCAGATTGAAAATTCAATCTGTTCTCGTAATTGATATATTTGGCTAATAACCGTGTGTTATATCACGTTTTAATCGACTCTTAAAGAGACAAGGACAAAAATCGCTTATCAAAAAGTAAGAGGCCAGTGCCACGTACGATGTCACCCTGAACCTCCACCGGCCAAAAGCCAAGTAATCAGCGATTCACAACGACGTTTTTCCCGTTGCGAAATCCACGGCTGCTGCAGACAGACATCTGATGCAACGGCGGTTTCCTCGAAAAAAAAGAAAGGAAATCAAAGGCGGGAAAAAACGTACGCGGAATATCCATAAGCTCTGCAGCACATGTATGTATACATTGGCTTTCCGCGAGTAAGACGTGCTTTTGAAACGTCCCGATGGCGAGCAACAGTCGAGGTTGTTACTTAATCCTTGTTACCGATGGAGACCGGACGGTTTCACATTTTTTATTTTCGCGCTTCCCGACGCGAATGCCGGGCACGTCTGCGGAGAGGATGTGGACGCGCGTGTACACGGACACGTATGTCAGGTGCGAGATCGAACTGTATTGGCTATAGCGATCGATTTTCGCCGGTATTGGGCAATGCGATTTTTCGGTGGCCGCGTCAGCTTACACTTTGCTACGAGGAGCCTATTTTTACTGATATATTTTTAATGAGTCATTATCAGTCGCTAATAGTAACAAAGTTAAAATCGTTTATTTTAACATACCAATATCTAACAATTAGATGAATACAAATTTATCCTGTAGTTAAACTGAACAAACCGCTCGTTGTCGTCGCATCCAACATTACGTCATAAAAAATACCACAATACGGCTCACTTCTCCGAAAGAATGATCGAACTTGAACTACTTCGGTAATATATAAGTGCACACGCACGCATCGGTTTTATTACTCACGCCGGACAATTACGAAATTAGAATCGACCTGCATTTCGGACAATCGATTTGGTGAAATCACATATTGTCTAATCGAGAAGAGCACACACGAATGGCTTTATACAGTCATAGCGTAGAAAAATAAGTTCGAATACGTGTGTGTGTGTGTGTCGAGGTTAGAAATACCGAGGCTATTGTTTCATTGAAATTCGGGTTCCGTCTTCAACTGTGATTGGAATCTGCTTTGCGCATCAGACAATAGTGCAGTATTTTGTTACAAGGCTTCTACGTGAATTTATTATCATTTTCATTGATAATAATTATGCTTATAGTTCAAGACCATAGCTCAAAAGCGAGGTTAAGGTCGCCGAGTCGACTTTTGCATTGCCAAAATTTGCCGTGAAATTAGAAATAAAATTTGTTATTTATATCAGAATCAGCATCGCTCACTTGACAAAGTGTTACAGTGGCTGCGGAAAATACATAAGCCACTGAAAATGAGCGGCAAAGACGAAGAAGGAGAAACTAATAGATGTTTACTAGCAGAAAATAACAATCCACGAACCGGTAAAATTCTGGGCCAGCCGCACAGGATTCGGGGTTTCTGTGCCATAAGACGATCACGATCACTGCGGCTATTAAATACTTACGAGTGTTCTCACTGCGGTATTTCACAACTACTATTCCACAAAATCTCGCACATAATTATCGAAAATTCAATTACCTCCTCGTCACAGAACGAACGTCAGCGAAGCTTCGAATTATCACTGTCACCCCTGGCACTGTTTTTCAACGCTCGAGGAAGCTTCTCGATCGAGCGGAGAAAGGCAATTTCACTCGGCGAATCGCGAGCAACTATACATACACGTCTGCAACAGCAGCAGCCCGCGGAGGATCTGGCCGTGACCTTGTGCGCTACGTCGTCGGCGACTACACTACGGCGCTCTCTTCCTGGCCGCGCGAAGGAGGGGAAGACACTCCACAACCGGTCAACGGACCATGAGGTCGGGAACAGGTTCGTCGACGCGCGCGCGCACTTTCCACACGCGTTGGATCGGGCGTGTAGCATAACGGTCCCTACTGACTGTATAATATACTCTTATGTATATGTACTCCCTCTTCCGCGTGGACTATCGCGTCTGCATTATTCTCTTGTGGGATTATTGTTGCGATTGCATATAGGAAATGTTTTGATCAATACACAGGATTCTAAAATATTTTATGTACTTTTCTATCTATAATATCTGACAGATGATTGATAGTCAGTTGAGTTTTTCAAGTAACGAGCCTTTCTTTTCTATAACGATTTCCTATATACGCGCATATATCATTCCGAGAAATTGTCATCTCAGTAGAGTTAAAGATCGAAAGTCGACTCGCTATTTACGATTTAAGAATTGTTGTCGAACGCACGCTGTAATAAATATGTATACACGCGAGAAAGTGTTTACGCGTCGTTTACTTTGGAACCTCCGCAAACTGTCTTTTGCACAATCTGCTACTGCGAATTCGCGTTTTCTATACATACACGAATAATAATCATGAGTATACATTTACGGCTCGAGACTAAGATGGACAGCCTGAAACTGTAAATAGACTTTACTCTCACCGGTCGCATGTCTATAACTGCAGACTTCCGACATCGAAGGCTCTGGAGGCATCCCGAGGATGCACTTATAATGTTTTCGAGAAATCCCGAGTCGCTAATGACAACCTTTGCATATACTAAATTTCCCACGATTCAGAAAACCTGATCGATGACCTATGCAGTATTATAATCCGAGCAGCGAATCCGTATGCTCGCGCGTTCTCAATCGTTGTTAACGTTATACGAAAAACATGTTAAAAAGCTTGCAACGCAGTAACGGTAAAAGTGCTCGGATACTTCATGCATTGCGCAATATGGGAAAGAACGATTCGCCGAGCGAAGAAAACTTAAAGTGTATTAAAATTCTGACCTGTCAAACGATGTCGAGGCAGAGGAAAAGAAGACAGCAGCCGACGTGACTCGCTTACGGTATAGCAGTGTCGACTCGAGGAATCGTAGAGCTTCTATAAGGCCGGCTCGTAACGAATCGCGGGAGGCGCGAAATCAGAGGAGCCGATCGGACATCGCGCACGACTCGTCAGATACGTCACGTTTCTAGGCTCCTCGCGTTGATGTTACGATTGCACACACTTTGTTTGTCGCGAGCATTATATACGTTGGATAATCTACGTTGGTTGATGAGGAGACGATTGTTCCAACGATGTAGATGCAATTTTTTATTGTTTTATTATTAGCGCTCGTATTCTGATTTTTTGATGTTGACAGTTATTTAGAAGATTAAATGCTGGGAGGGGAAAGACCTGGTATAATTCAATTAAATTGTATTAGACGCGGCGATAATACACTCGGTCGTTATAGCTGTTGAAATGCCGTTAAAAAACAGTTTCGGAACTCGTAAAAGCGCGGCATATAACCACTACTCAACCGGGTAACTCACGAGAATAAAAAATATATTCATACCCAACCTATCTTCATCTCTAAATCGTTTCTAATTTACAGCAGCTCCGTGTGTAATCAAAATAAAACTTGAGCATTCTGCACCTGCGTATAACGTATATATATATTCACACAACGCCACTTAGAACCGGTTCACTCGCTGGGCAGTCATTGACATATCGCGATCGTTTGATCTCGGCGAATTAACGTAATCCAATGACACAGCCGAATATTTCCAGGAGCTCTTCCTTATGGATATTTAAAATTTCGAACGTATATCAGCCTGACAATTACATATATTCACCCGTTTAAAAGTCAGCTATGTATGCGCACACGCGACGATGTCTTACGGTATATAAGCCGCGCCGACCTACTTGTCCGCGGAAGGATGCGTATACGATATCTCGCATCGAATTTTTTGCTTCTACGCCATTGGGAATACGAGGAGTATTTCTGGATCTCGCCTCAGTTAACGGCTATTCATCTTCCTTTTTTCGAGAGCGTGAAAAGAGCGTTCAAATTACGGAATTGCTGCGCATACGAGCATCCGGAGCGACTCTTCTGCGGCATACAACGAATCCGCAGTATTTCTGCGTGTGTGTGTGTGAGTATACTGTGACGGAAGCGCGCCGGTCGATGTTTGCAAATGAAGTGCGTGCGCATCAGGGTTAAGAAAGAGGTTGGAGAAAAATGCGCGGCGTAGAATATATACACGGTACGTAAATATATTATGAATGAATATATACGAGTCAGGAAACAGCGAGTGCGAAAAGACGGATTTTTATACTTCTGTTTATACAGCGCGTGTCAGCTTCTGAAAGTCGTTGCTATATACACTCTTTTTAGAAAGAGGAAAGAAAAGAATATCGCTTTTGAGCTGCGTGATACAATAGAGCGATTACGAAATATACTACTACATTTTTTTCCAAGCTGTATATATAATGATTGCGACATCGCAAGAAGCAGCGCAATTTCCCCGAATACAATATACCATCATCACCTTTATAAAAAAAATCGCGCGCAGCAAATGTACACGGAGAGAGTAAAAAGCCTGCGCGGCAGCGATTTCTTCCGGCTGATTTTGCGAGTCGCGAGCTATTGCTTTGTCGCGTGCATCGCGTCGTATTCCTTTTTCATTTCTCCGAGCGCAAAGCAGCGCTCTGTGCTCCCGGTGAAAACGTAAGTATTATATACTTGCGGGAGTTTGACCTACTCTCTTACAACGTGTATACCTGTTGCTCGTCACGTATACGTGCAGCGACGAATGCAGCTATGCGTATATATACTATGAGCTTATTGAGCGTATATATTTCTTAACGAGCGTTTTTCATTTTCATTAACGAGCGCTGTTTCGTATCGAATGCATTTTTCGGAGGAGCACGTGGAGCAGATATTCGATTTTCGATTTCGAATGCTGCGGCGATTCCGGTTTTCTATTTGAAATCGAAAGCAGAGGAGACCTTTCGAAATCATCGCTCACGGGCTGATCAATTATTTCGGGCAGGTGTACAAGCGGGGGTTGACACGTTGAGAATAATAGGACGATTGCGAAATTATTTTTTGACACACGCGCGTTATTGTATATATCGATTTTTAGTTTGACAAGCTATAGGAGTATATACAATTAAACGCGGTCGATTGCAATTTTCAGGAGGATGTTGCGGCTCGATGAAGAAGCGCACGATCGTAGGTGGCTACGCGTTCACCTGGTGGTTCGTCACGGACGTCCAGCGTCTCTCCCTGGAGGTGATGACGCTGAACCCGGTGTGCGAGAGCGTCGAGACGGCTCAGGGTGTCCCGCTTACCGTCACCGGAGTCGCCCAGTGCAAGATCATGAAGGCCGACGAATTGCTGAGCACCGCCAGTGAGCAGTTCCTCGGCAAGAACGTCCACGAGATCAAGTCGACCATTCTTTCGACCCTCGAGGGACACCTTCGTGCAATTCTCGGTGGGTATATCTATATCTATATATATATATATACTATAGAGGTGTCTCCCGGGAAGTGCGACAAAAATGGCTCTAATGTTTGGCTCGTTTGATTAAATATCGAGTATCTCAATGCAATCATATAGCGCTAAACCTTATGGCAGATCATAACTTTGCACCTAGATTACTTTATGATTTTACAGTGAAATATTTTTTCTGAAAAAAAGTAACGTAATTATGTCCTTCTTAATTTGTTATAAAAATCAATCGAATTCCCATGCACAGGAACCCTCTCGGTGGAGGAGGTCTACAAGGACAGGGACCAGTTCGCGGCGCTGGTGCGCGAGGTCGCAGCACCGGACGTCGGCCGTATGGGTATCGAAATCCTCTCGTTCACCATCAAGGACGTCTACGACGACGTACAGTACCTGGCATCGCTCGGCAAGGCCCAGACTGCGGCTGTCAAGAGGGACGCCGACGTCGGTGTCGCCGAGGCTAATCGAGACGCCGGAATCAGGGTGAGTCTATCGACTGCCTATATTCTCACGAGTCTCGCTCGAACCTTCTCGAATAATGATATAATCTCGTTCGATTTGTTGCGCAGGAAGCCGAGTGCGAGAAGGCGGCGATGGACATCAAGTACAACACGGACACGAAAATCGAGGACAACGCTCGACTCTACCAGCTGCAGAAGGCCAACTTCGACCAGGAGGTCAACACGGCGGTAAGCTCGGATTTTCACATCCAACTCGGTTTGTGCCTTACGTACGAATTTAATGGAAAATAACCGCACACCTCGCAGAAAGCAGAAGCGCAGCTGGCCTACGAGCTGCAGGCGGCCAAGATCCGGCAGAGAATACGAAACGAGGAGATCCAGATCGAGGTGGTGGAGCGACGCAAGCAGATCGAAGTCGAGGACCAGGAGGTGCGCAGGAAGGAACACGAGCTGCAGAGCACCGTCAGACTACCCGCCGAGGCTGAGAGCTACAGGATCGGCAAGGTGTCCGAGGGTAAAAGGTCAGCTCGATCTCTTCTCTGCTGTGATGTAGTATACTTGAATCGCTCGTACGGCGAACGTTTAGTTCACGCATATATGAGCTTGGGATTTCAGGGCGCAAACTGTCGAGGCTGCCAAAGCCGAAGCCGATCGCATCAGACTCATCGGAGAGGCCGAAGCTCAGGCGCTCAAGTCCATCGGTGTTGCTGAAGCTGACTTCATGACGATGAAAGCCGCTGTCTTCAAGAAGTACGGAGAGGCTGCTATTCTCAATATCGTCCTTAACGCGATGCCCAAGGTCAGGCTGATTACGATTGTTAATTAATTTAATGTACTAAATATAATAATAACGATCGTTTCGACTTCCGCACCGCAGATCGCAGCTGAAGTTGCTGCACCACTGGCCAGGACGGAGGAGATCGTGCTGTTGGGCGGTAGCGATGTGACGAGCGGCGAGATAACGCGCCTCGTCGGCCAGGTGCCACCGGCGGTCCAGGCCCTCACCGGCGTCGACCTCTCGAAAGTAAGACTCAAGAAAAAGACGCCAGAGCCCGTTAAGAAATAAAAACTAACTCGATTCTCGTCCGCTATGGGGAACACGCACGTCTGCTTCTTAACGCATACCGTTATGCATTCAGATATACGCATTGTGGACACATATACGTATATTTACATGTGTAATCCGGCGCAGTTGAAAATAACGCGTAAGCAAAATTGCTCTGCCGAGCTGTCGCGGTATTTATTAGTGTAATTTTTCAAATCCGCCGATCAATTTTCTCGGCGAGCTTGGTCAATTAAGTGTAATTTTTATGGCGACTGAAGGTGTTATTTAGAAATGAATTTTATAGCTGGAAATTAGGCTCAGTCGGTCAAATTATTTCCAACTGCGCGCAAACTAATAGTTGCACTGTGAGCACTTCACGCTTCTGCTAACACACGCGTACAAATGTTTGTGACTATCTTTTGGGAATATATTATACGCTTTGCACTGGCAGAACTAACCACCAACGCTTGACAATGACAAATCGACATTTTTCCCAAGGAAAAATACGATTTTATTTCGCTTGCAAAATGAAAGTATGGTACGCTAAAAAGTTTCTCTCTATAGGTATTTTAAGGACGATGCACCGTAGTAATGTAAAATGACGATAATCGTCATAAAGTTTTTGCACTTCTATTCTATAAGAATACCATACTCTCAAATAACTACTATGATTGCAGTCTCTATGCTAAAACTAAAAATACTTTCCTAATCATCTTTCGTGTAGGTAAATTTCTCCAACCTATGGCTAGTTTATTAAGCGTAAAATTTTAAGTATAGCACGTGATGAGATGAGAAGTTGAGGAAGTGTCATTGATATTTGCAAAAGAACCATTCGCTTATGATCACAAAGCATTCACTGGAAAAATGTGATTCTGAAAATTTCTCAAAAGCGATCTCGAATGCAACTATCGATGTCGACATACTCGCATCTTCCTGTGCATTACTATCTTGGTCGTTTGGAATGTCTGTATTGGGAAAATAAGAAGGAAGAATTCATTACTCTCTCTCCTATCTCCGTCTCTATTTCTATTTATAGAAAATATTCAAAATTAATTAATAATGGCAATATCCTAAACGAACCGATGTATTTGTAGGTGCTTGGAAAGATTCCGGGCGCCAAGTAATTACAGCGAGAGCGCGGCAAATGACGGGCAGCGACGACATAGAGCCACTACTACTGCTACTACACTGACGAGTCGTCGGATTGAGGGAGAGACTGGCTGACGATTAAAATTGACCACAAACTACGAACGATCCCTCTATATCTGTCTGCCTATTTTCTCTCTCGCTAATAAATGTCTAGCACACTACAAAAAGTCTCAAGCTATAGTCGCGCGTTTTATCTGTGTGTTGATGCGAAGCGGGAGAGAGAAATGAACGCGCGTATGTGCAGATGCGCTCAACGCGACGTTTCTTCGACGAAGGTAAAGAAAGATTATGATCATGACAAGAAGAAAAAGGAAAATTGATTCAGAGAGCACATTGAGAAAATTAAAACCTGGCGTTAGTCGTTGAGAATAAAAATTAATTTTCAATTTTAGTGTTTGGCCTGTGTTTGCACGATCCACAAGCGTATTTCCACGGTTAGCTTAATCTTTGAGTAACATACGTTTTCACCACAAAGTTAATGATAAACTAACTTTTTTACACGTATAACTTATTCATGTTTACGTATAAGTGGATAATGCCGGTTTTGATTTTCAAGGCTTTTTCATGTTAAAAAAGGAACTCGATTGTGACGACACACGAGCCTATCAGCTTCTCTTGATTAATCAAAAGAAACCGCACCTGTTACCTCTTTGCCACAATGTTTATACCTTCATAGTTAGGTGACTTATGTTTTATTCCTCTTTATCTTTCTCTCTAAATTTTGAGAAATTGTAATACTTCAAAAGCGCAAATATATAAATTGACTGTTATTGAGCTTGACAGTATTAAATCGTCTCTACGAAAAATGGCATAGGCATGGCATTTCTTTTCAATTGAGATTAAGAATTGTTAATTATATTTACACGGCTCAAAGCATTACATTATTCAATGCCTATAGAGCTTCGTGTTGGAAATATATATTTGCATTCGTATCTTTTTTAATATTTTGTAGATTTTTTAGTAATTATTTTTCATTCGTGTAATTCATTTTTCATATTAGAATTTGAAATATTTAATATTACTTATGAAATAAATACTTTCAAATCATGTTACGTAAACTAAATACACATCTGTTCCAAACAAGCTTATGATAAAATTACATTTTCTGTACAAAAATGTATAGCTTTAAAAAGTGATTAATTTTACGTACAAATTTTTATGGATGAATATATATTTATATATACTGTAAAAATGCATTCAAATGCATATTTTTAAAATTTATTTACATATATTTTACTACTTCCACAATGAAAATCACTGCCCTATATATACTCGATATGTAAGGACACTGCCTTCGTAGTAGACGAGTTAAACGCAGCTCTATGACAGTCATTAGTGCGCGTCTAAATCTAGTATAATGCCATGTACGAATTAAAGTGATCAATGAACTCGATAATAAAAACAATTAAATAAGAAGAGCTCGTCAAAGTATAAGTCCACCTATTTTTGCGATTGGAAAAATGCAATTTTCTCGATCGAGCTGTGTTCATCGTAAGTAGAAAATTCCTTATAGCAAACGCTCTTCAGGAAACAAATAAAATATGTAAATATTAAATTAGTATGGCAAATTGACCGAGCTTTTATCCGTCTTGCAAACGAATAGTTCAAACTTTTTTCGAATACCTCTATGAATCATTAAGCATTAAGAAATTGCATCCCTTTAATTCATTTGCTGGTTACAAAATGCAATGTATTATGATAAAAAAAGATATTCAACAGCATACATGCATGCAAATTTAAATAATCTAAGAGAAAAACGTATTCTACTATACAAATGTATAAAGTTAAGAAAAGTTCATATTTTCTCCTTTCCTGAGATAGATGATTAAAACGAGAGATTAAAAGCAAAAAATACTGAAGTCAATGAAACTGCGTAAGGAAAACAAAACCGTGAGATACATTTATTGTTGTAAATCTACTATATAATATCCAATCTTGATTTCATATATTTTTACATAAATATATGTGCATTTTAAATAAATAATTTTTATTAGCAACTCTTCGTTAATGAAGTAAAAGCAACTCAAAGTAAAGCAGTCAGAACTTATGTGTTGTGCATCTCCGACGAATTACGGCGATATTGTGTGTACTCGGTTAATATTTTTATGTTGTCTCTCTCTCTGCAATACATAAATATATATATATACTTTTATTAATTATACACTTTTTGTAATGATTATTACCGTTAGAATAATTGGTTCATCTTCTGTGGATTCTTGTAATAATTGTTAGCAAAGTTAAGTTTAATATTTACACGACGGTAGCGTCCCTGAAGCTGCATCTTAATGTTTATTTAAAGAGTCAAAGCAAAAATGGATACTCTTTGTCTACTTATTCGTGGAAAAAGAGAAAAACTGCGGTAAGGTATCGATAATTTACGCTTGAATTATTAACACCAGCATTTTGTAATAAAATAATGTATGAAAAATCAAAGAAAAAAATGTATGAATTAAATTATAAGTATGAGCGATGATAAGATAAAGCGAGTGAAGATCATCCATTTATTGAAGTTTTGTCTGAAATTTAGACGTTTATTAATATTTGATCTAATGAGTTAATTGGCGAATTGAATATTTGTAACGTTTACACCAATGGAGATACAGTAATAATCATAGAGCCTAATTTTCTTCTATAAGGCTGATTTTATCTACAGTTTGCTCGTATAACAAAGCGTGTCCATTTTATACGTACGGTTTGATGATTGTAAAAACAATACCAACATTAATCTAGTACAACTTACCGCAATGTGAATGGATTTATGCACCATATACGTATATTTGGTTAGTAGTGGGAAAAAATATTCCACGACGGTCACTCAGCCGTAGGAAATATATGTATACATATAATTATTTTTCGTTATCAGGATAGATAATTAAAGTCTACAAGCGTATGCACTGTGTTCCAGCAACGCGCAAGTTTTACGGCTACAATTGCATTAATGATAATTTTCACTTGTCCATCTATTTTATACTCTTGTAAATAAATACGACCAGATTCACTCTTGTGTATATGTGTGTAAGTCAAGCACTGGATCTGTCCAGTAATGTAGCGGCATTTCTTATGATGTACGGGCAGAACTCTTATAACATTTACATAATTACAACTTGAAATCCCTCATCACATCAGTTTACACAATTTTAAAAATACATACACTTTTAAAGTATATACATATAATTTTTTTTAAAGAAATATCTTTATGCAAAATGTTGTTTTTCATTAATTTTTGTTTTTTTACATTCTTTTTCTTTTACTTTTTAACTCTTAGAAAGTATTTTATTATTTAGTTACTTAAGTTTAAGTTCTTGAATTAAACTAACTTCTTTTTATTTTTCATTAAAAAGTTATATTATTTTATAAGTATTTCTTTATCACTCCGCGCAGAAACCATAATCTATATGCCAGTTGTTTGTGCCAATGCATTATTAGTATAAATGTGAGTTCAAGTATTTTGTTCGTATTCGTACCAAAAAGAAAAACTCCGAAACAAATTTTAAATAATAGAGCAGAATAAGTTTAATTTCTATAGCCAATTAACAAAAACGTTTATTTGCCTAAACGTGTTAAATATATGAAAGAAATTCTTGTTTTCATATAAGGTACGTTTGTACATTACTTCCTGCAAAAATTTACTCATTTGAGAATATCGAAAAAGTTCAGAAGCGTTTCAGGCATATAGAAAATGTACCAGTTACAATAAAAGCTCTAGTTCTTACAAAACATCGTTTATTTAGTCTACACATTGTAACAATTATGTATCGAGTATTCGATGATTATATAAAGCAAATTTTTAGTCTTGGTATGTATTTTTTAAATTCGGTTTAATTGATACAACTACGTATAATGCTTCTTGCAGAGCGTAGCTTTTAATAAATTATAGGTATCAAAGGATCATCGAATACTTGTATAAGAAAAAAATACAAAACAATATTTCGTAATCTCAAGATATTTAACCCGACCAAAAATGCTTCATGTGCATAACAGAATGATATATCTAGTTAGCCATACGCAAATATTTATTTAGAAAAAATCTACTCTTGTAAAAGATGAAGAAAAAAAAACAAATTCAGCAGAAATAATATATATTTTGAAAGTCGTGTAGACTGAAAAACTTTTTGACGATTAGTTAGATGGCATTAACAGAATGCTACCTACATGTAATAACTCTAATCTCTTACTGAAAGTCATTGAACACACGATTCTGAATTAGTGCATATTTTTAATAAATGGAGCCTCATTAAACTTATGGTGCAGTTTTATTTTTCACCGCTATCTTCCTTGTTTAAAGCACAAATTCAAGAGTAATAATTTAATGAGAAAATAAGAAAAAATCAACTTAAATACAATAATTATAACTTATTAGGATTTTATTGACAATTTTGTAAATGAATTACAATCAAAATATTATTACGTTTCGCAATTATACCGATTGAATAATAAAAAAATCATATAAATACCGGATTCAATCTAAATTACAAAAAAATGATACAATTCGTTCATAACTAATAAGTTATAGACAAGGGAAAAAATAATACAAATTTATGGACGCTCAATAACATTTATTCTCCTTACAACTTTCGCTCCATAAGTGTAGTACGTTCTACAAACGTTTGTCACGCGGGATATACAACGCTGGCGTGGTAAAAATCTGGGCGCGATGCTATTCCATTTAATTTTCTCCATCACACCTTGCATTCTTACATCTTTCTCTCATATTTAATATAATATATATTTATATATAATATATTTTTATCCATGATCTCATTTTGTTTTGTATACTATTTACAATTAGGTAATCGCAGTTCTTCAAGGTATGTGTCTTGTTTTCTTTTTATTAGTAAATAATAATAGTTAGTAGCGGACGCCTACACTGGAAATAGCTCTCGTAATATCTCCCTTACGCGCTACGATGTTAATTAATTATATTAATTACTTATATCACATTGTTCGTGTACACACCTTTATCGCGTTGCGATTATTCATTTTTTACGCTGTCTCTTCTCACTTTTAACACTTATCTCGCTTTATTTACAACAGTGTACCTATCTGTTTTTTTCTTATTTTTTCATATCCGACAATCTTTTCTCACAGATTTTTTTTCTCACTCACAGTCATGCTATTTTCTCTCATCACATTCGTTTCTTGTTTAATCGCTTTTTCATTCTTACACAGTTCAAGTCTTGCATAATCGTATAGATTTTACAACTTCAATCACCCACTCTACGTCTATCAGTCCCCAAACTCTTACTCCTCGACTTTTTTATTATGCTTCGTCTTTCTTAGTTTTTTTTCGATAAGTAGACTACTTGCTACGACTTGAGGCGAACATTCGACTCGACACATTGATGAGACAAATTTGAAGGATTAGATTAGCTTAAAAGGGACATAAATTCTTCTCTATTGGCGAAGAAAAGCTTCGTATCATCAAGTTTCCCGACTATTACTGATTGATATTCTGTTTAAAAAATCGCATCACCTTCCCGTTAATAGCTTCCTGCATGTATTAGTTTTATATTTACGTAGTCTATACGCATACGTAATTAACATAGTTACCTCTTTGCGGGGAAAATGAAAATATATTGTTAATGTACAAATAGAACTTATGGTGGTAAAGAAAATTTCTCGCGCGTGCATATGATTCAATAATAATACTAGTTCACGAAAAGTGACAGCATGCCACAAACCGTCGACAGTGTCATGCTTCATTAACGGACGTAAAAGTTTCTATCAGTGTATGCGTGTGCACATGTACAAAAAAAAACCTAAAGAAATAAATTCTTCCACCAGTATTCGCGCATGATTTCAATTCTACTTTTTTTGATTAGATTGATTAGCCAAATGTCGAGACACCGAGCGTGTTCTTATTTGGAAAAAAGTATAAAAGCATCGGCTTACAACTCGGGTCCGGACGGTTGAACCAATTCTTTTTTTTTAAACATTTTACAATGCTCTAAATACGCGAGACAGTTAAGCTAATTAGCAATGTTTAAAATGTAATGAAAGAACAAGTTGAAGACGTATCTGGATAACAAAAAGATTAAAAATTAAAAGTAACGTATTTTAATTTAATTAAATCAGAAAATGCATTTTTTATTTTCAAAATTGCAATTACTGATTTGCATACAATTTTACTTAATATTTCAATTTTTACGTTAAAATATCGCAGTTTCCTGTAGTTTTACTATGGACATATAAAAATATCAGACAATAGCTGCCAATAAGTAGAAAAAAATTTCGCTTATGCTTAAAATTTCAATAAACCATTTAAATATTTTTAAACTTTTTCTAAATAATAGGTTTAAAAATGTATTTTATTAACAATTTACCCAGGATACGTCTCATGATTTATATTGTATATGCCACGTCTACATTGCTTATCCAAAGTCAGTTTAATGTTTCATAGCTGATATACTGCATCGAAAGAAAAATTAACTTTTTTAATGAAATTCTCTAGAAAATTAAAATTGTACTAATAAAAATTGCTGAATTGAAAATTAATCAGACTTTCGGATAATTTTGCAAGTATACGGGATATAACGTATATGGAAAAATTACTATTTTCATTTCATTATCTCTCTTTCTCTTTCTTTCTTTCTTTAATACACCCCTGTCCCTTTATTTCTCTCTACTAGTACATTATATGTATATCGATCAAAGCAGTCCATCTGATAATAAACAAGATATGTATATATTTTCCATTCCATTGTCTAAACACAAGCGCGGGCCAGTAGCAGTAGTAGCATCAACATTAATACACTCAGAAAACGATCCTCTTGTATTAACCATCAATGATTTCCATGTAATTGATTTTAATGTTAAAATAAAATTTTCCAGTACGGAAACATGAGTAATTATAGTAATAATATTAGCAGTAGTTGTAATAATTATAATAAACTGAAGTGCAGGTCTTCCTAAGTAACTAAAAAACTCGAATAACTTCATATCCCTTCGGATCCGAAGTATAATGATTAACTACGGAAAATCTTTTCCCCAAACCAAAGGATCGATTTCGCGAGTGCAAGTAATCGTACGGCGTGGTCAAATTATCATTACTTCAATTCACGAGCCTCTGGCGATATCGCACCTGCTCGTGCTCGTCGGCTTATCGGCCCCACGACGACCGTCGGTGATCGTGTTCATCACGTGCAGCGTCTTGCTGCTCACCATTTCTGTAGTCGTTTCTGTTGGCTTATTACCACCGCCCTCATTTCAGGCGGTATCGAGCGGTTAAGCGCCGGTCTGTCAGACGGCCGATTGCGAGCTTGCTGCTGTACCGTTGTTGTTCGTCGTCTGTGATTGTTGTTGCTGCGCTTGCTGCTGCGCTTGCTGCTGATGATTGCTGCTGACAACGACGACGGGTTTGACCAGACTGTTAAGGTACTGAGCGGCATTGACGGTGAGCGGTAGGTGGCCCTGGCCAACAGACTTCAAAAGCGGTGTTCCAATCACCTTACCGGCGAGCGAGCTCGGAGCAAGAATCACCTGACTGTTACCCTGAGACACGACGGTCATTGGGGCAACAATGGGCGTCAACCCGGCGAGCGGTTGGTGACCCGATGCCACTAAATGACAACCCGCAGCCAGACCTTCGTGCTGTTGCTGATTGTTGGTGGATGAAGGAATATGCCCAGCATTAATGCCCGTTTGCTGCTGCTGAGAGCCACTGGTTGCTTGCGTCGTAGCCACTGACTTATTGGCTGGTTGAAGAGAGACACCCGCGTGGCTCAAAGTCAAGCCTGCAAGGGAAAGACTATGATTAAATTATTGAAATGGTAGCAGTGAAAAGCACTACTCATTCTAAAGAAATAAATGTGGGCTGTATTCAAAGTGAATCGAGCATTAAGGGCTTCGAGCCACTCTGCATACGGCCAACTTTTCATTTAGCACCAATTTGTTACAAATACGCAACATTGCGACTTGACCTTGGCATATGGTGCCAGACATAACTGTCTCAAACTGTGAAGAGCAAAAGCGTTGTTAGAGTTTAAAAATCACCTCCTTGAACGGTCAGAGGCTGCGCCTTGACAGACCGAAACATGCCATTAGCTGGTAGGATGTTGAGTTCAGCACCGCCCGGCAATCTTGCGAGTTCGGAGCCGTTTCCGCCTACCAATGCTACGCCACCGACCATCTTGTGTGTCGTTTGCGCGGCATCAGCTGTCCTAATTCTGGCCTGACCGCCTTTGAGAAAAAAAAACGTCCGTCAGTTATTATACTTTACTACTAAAAATGTATCTTCACGATGAGAAAGCGTTGCAACAAAACTTACTAGTGACGGTGAGGGCGGGCGCGTGCGTGGTAGCGAGAACAATGGGCCTGGTCTCGTTGCCGGAGACGAAGGCGACGGGTCTAACATCGCTGCCCGATGATTGAACGGCGAGTGCCAGGGGCCTGTTACCGCTGCTCGAGTGCACAAATGTGACGCGATTTTCGTTGCTCGCTGCGGTCGAGTGCACGACGAGAGCGACGGGCGTGGGTTCGCCGGTACCGGCTCCTGTGACGGTGCCGTTCGATTGTACTGCAATGAGCTGGCGTCCGTCACCCGGTATAACCCTGATTCCCGGTGCAAGATGTTGCAGCGTTGGCATCAGCGTTGCCAGGCCCTGGCTGGTGTTCAGCATCTGCGCGCTTATCGGTAGGTGAAGCTGCGCTGGCTGCTGCTGGGAAATTTGCTGCTGTTGTACTACCGTAGGCGATATTGTGACTTTTTCCTAAATTTATGCGAAAACGACATTAGGCCTAATTTTTTTTCTCCTTTTTAGCACAAATAATACGAAGTACGAACCTGAGCGGGAGTAGGAATGCTTGGCGTAGAAGCGCCAGGACTGGAGCTCGCAGGTGGACTGTCCCTGGAGCTCTGGGCGAGGTTGAGACCCTGGGTCTGACTAACCACGGCTGCAGTCGCCAGCTGGCTGTGTATATTATTGCTGTTACCCCCGTTGCCGTTGGTGGCGTTCGTTTGAGGCGAGCTCGCGGTCGCCGCGCTGCTCAAGCTACTCGTGCTGCTGTACCTTGTGCCACCACGCGCCAGACCGCCGCTCGGGGCATCCACCTCCATGCACTCCGACGCTGAAATTATTCATTTATTTATTTTCGATTATACGCATTTATCATTTGTGATGATCGATGGATTTTAAATTTAATTACATCTGGACTTACCGTTTTTCGTGACGTTGGTCTCCATCGTGGAATTGTGTTCCGGGAGAAGAGTGCTAAAGTCGATGTGATCCCAAGTGGCAGCGAGCTCCTTTTTCAGCGAGACTATTTTCTGCTGCGCGGTTATCTTCTCCCTGGCGAGTCTCTCCATTTCGTGCTCGTAATCCCGTTCCTTTCTCCTCAAGCTCTGTAATCAAACCGTCGTTTCTTTCATTAATTTCAAATGAAAATTGCACCGCGTCGCGCCTTAACTAACGACCGTCCAATTGCGATGTAAAAAATATTGATGAAAAAAAAGATTAATTTGTTGCCCATATTCAAAGTGGCTTCAGACAGACGGTCGCTCGAAATCACTCTGCAATATGCGCATTCGATCTAGCACCCGTCATTACACAGTCGCAATCGAGGTACGACCTTGCCTTGGAATCGGGTGCTATATACGAAAAAAACTCAAATTTGTACTCCTACGCGGGGATTTGAACCGACGATCCCAGTCGCGCGAAGCCGTTGATCTACCGACTGAGCTACGCACGCGAGCAGAGGGGATTCATGGAGTTTCGAGCGAAATACCTATGCTATGGTGCTGCCGCTGCGGTGGTTCCCAAACTTTATGAATACATCGTTTATTATCGCATTTTAGGATTCTACAATTCACAAAATTCACTAAATATATTATTTTGCTTTTTTAAAACAATATTATAAATCCATATATTCTTGTCACAATGTATCTGTTAACACGTATGATAAATGCAACGAATGATTTATAATTGGAAAACACGGAGTTTCATTTCTGGAATACAAACAAGTATCAGGAGTATCGATCCGTCCGAGATCTGATTCTCTTATACACGAAAGAGTCTGCTAAAACCAATTTGATAATTAACTGTTTTTCTATTCACGTTCAATAAATATAAAAGTTATGAATTCAAATAATAATTCAATGTTCAATTTTATTTGATTAATAGCACAGTAAAGTATTATTTTCATATAAATTATATTGTATATATAATTGAAAGCTGTGTTCCACTGTGTTACAGAACACAAAAAGAAAGAAAACAATATCAATCAAATATTTCAGGAACATTCAGCCCGACTCGACAAAAATTTGCAGCCATTATTTTCTTCGCGTAACAGTATCACAAAACGGAAGAAAGAATCCCTTTGACACGCCTGAAACTTTTGACCCTGCGAATATGTAACCGAGCCGGGACACGCCTCTGCACTGTTTCCGCGAGGGCGAGATGCCATCGTCGCTCGCAGATAAATAATGCATGCCGTCAAGTGCATAGCATTCGGTCTCGCGCGTGCCGAAACTGTCGACTAGCAGGTTGAAGTTATTGCGCCTCGAGCTCGTATAACCCGCGCTCGTTCAATCATTTTTCATACATTTTTTTTTTATCGAAAAAGCTCTCTATCGCAAGAGAGGTTTGATCAGCCCGCGCGATTGGATTTCTTCCAAAATTGCATAATGCAAAAATTCCGATGTAGACAGGCAGGGGAATCCCAAGAAATCTATATCTCTTTCTCTACATAGAGACAGCACACAGGAACGAGTAAAGAATGCACTCGACTGAAGAGAGAGAGAGAGAGAGAGAGAGAGAGAGAGAGAGAGAGAGAGAGACTGCACAAGAGGAGGAATGTTAAAATAACGCCTGGCGACGAGTAGACTGGCACACAAGAGAAAAAGCGGCTACCTCGCGCTGACGTAAAAGGCCGAGAAAAGTCGCGCGCGTACATTGAAACAAGGATATAAGTTAGCGGTACATATACACTGCAGCGAGCGTTCGCATGTACATACACAAGCTCGTAATTATCGTCCCAGCGATTGTATACTTATGTTCTGCTGTGCGAGCGCGTGTGTGTAAGCGTGGCTACACAATACACTCTCATACGTATATGTATATATTAACAGAGAGGAGATGGGAGTCACGAGTTCGAAGCGCTCGCACGTGCATGCGCACATCCCTCCTGCCCCGGCGTATCTTGCGTTGTTACGTCTACGCAGCTTCGAACGCGCGCTGATTTTTGCTGCATTGCGAGGAATGAGCTTCCATCGCCGTTTCCCTGTTCTTATTGTACATATCGCGCTGCGGCTGACTAGATCGGCTGTTACCACTGACCGAGCCTCTTCGTACTTCTCGAGAACAGTTTTTCAATGATTACTGTCCTCTATAAGCATAAACTAATACCGATGTACATCAGTATACACAGTGAGGCAGCTCCCGAGCGAAGCTACAAATAGCCCTCTCCTTATATACCAAAACAACGAGAAGCTCCGCGATCAGAAGTCGCGGCTCCCATTCGATCGAGTATCGCGGTTTTTATAGCACGTGGCGCGCGAGGAGGGAGCGGAGAAAGGTCGCGCGCAGGGCGCACGCGCGTCGCGCAGCACGTGCTCGACTGTGCTGTCTGGCTGCCCCCTCTTCTTCGCCGTATGTATATAGTGTGCTTCCACGGGTGGGGAAGCGCTGCTTATAACGTTCTGTATATTTACCGTGGAATATAGCAGCGACGGAGATAGTGGCTTTTTTATGTATATATATATTTGATGCGCGGATATGTCTGATGAGTATTATAGCCGGGGACGGAGATAGATAGAAAGCGGACTTTTATCTGGAAACTGCTGCTTATCGCTGGAGTCGCGAGTCAAGGAACTGTGCTCGGGAGAGCCATATGTACATAACACGAGGTGATTTTGATTTTAAAAAAGTTTTTTGTCTCCAGCATGCATCTGAAAAAGTGCTTCTCAATTTACAATCGAGCTTCTCATCGGTCTGGCTCTTCCGAGACCTTGAGACGGGTATATTTATCTCAGCATCGGTTGAACTATATATGTATAGGTCAGATAAGGCGAGTATTTGCGAGCACGGTGCGTTAACCCTCGGCTGTTGTTTAGCTTTGTTTTCACGACGGCAGCAACGTTCGGAAATTATACGGAGCCAGCGATTCGCGAGAGCATTTTCCACGTTTCGTAATGTATCAATTTGCATTCGTGAGCGCGAAAACGTGCAGCTAGCGCAACCGATATAATACTTCACCAAAGTTAAAACCCAAAACTCTCGCCCACTCCGGCGTCTCCCACGCAATACCCGCGCGCGCGCACGCATACAGGCACAACGCGCAGCGAGTTTAGAGCAAAGCGTCTGATGTCTCACAGGCGTCGTGTACGTGACACCAGTCGCGACGGCGATGGCGGCGATGGCGGCGATGGCGCGCTCTAGCCCGCACTCTCTCTCTTTCTCTGTCTCTGTCTCTCGTGAGAGCCGGTCACGTGGCGGCAGCGCACTCGCGAACGCGTCGTCTGCATATGTATATGTACGGAACAAGTGAAAGAGCCGAGAGCGACTATGCACACATACAATGCAGCGCATACGCGGCTGTGTATATGTATACATGTGTGTGCGTGTGTGTGGCGTCGACGCCCGGGACGAGCTGCCTGCGCGCAGGTGTATCTCTTCCGCTTTGCGCTTGGAAATTTCTGTTCTTCGCTTCGAGGTTTTTTCGGCTGCGTGTATATAGCGAGAAATTAGTCATGTATATGCAGCGAGCTTTAAAGCATCGACACGAGTGCTGTCATGATAGTCAAAACATCAGGCGTTTTGAACTCACGTATATTATGTGCGCATATGAGTCACTCGGTTATGAAATAGTCGCGCTAAATCGAGATAATTGCAGGGAAAAAAGAAGCTTATAAATTGCGCGGCGAGCTTAACCAGAGAGATAACGCGCATATTTTTTTTATATGCAGATCACGATCACGAGTGTATACAACAAGTAGTCCGTTGGGAGACGGCGATTTATTCGAGTGGAGCCCGAGAAATATATAGGTGAAGTTCTTTTCCCCTCCTACATATACAAGTCCGGCTTGCTATATAATAATACGAGCGACGTAAAATACTGCGCCTCTTTTCTTTTTTCTTTTATTTATCCCCCTCTCCGTTTACATAAGACTGTTTTTTAGTGAAAAAAAGTAGGTCTTCGGGCCATGACTCGTGGAATTTTAAATATTCGCTTTCGAGTAAACATTCGGCCAATATACGAGCCGAATAAATTAAGAGTGCGAGATATTATGTTAATCGCGAGTTTTATCTACACGTAAAACTTTTACTATTTTGTCAACATCCCAGACTGCAGATTTGTATTTTAGAAAGATCGCAAAAAAGTCGCACATGATTCAGCGACGCAACATATCTTTATACAAGCGTGAGACAAAGGAACGCCAAAAAAAAAGAAATACTCGGTTTCGGGCGAGAAGAGAACAACTCGCATTCGCGTACACAGCCGTATATACACATGCATAACGTAGTCTCGCGGCCATGTCCATCGGTGCGCGCGCAGGCGTATAAGATATATATGCGTGTATATATGTGTATATAGGTGTATAAGGAAGCCGGTGTCGTGCGACGACTCCTTAAACGACGAACGCGAGAGAAGGAAAGCAGGAGCATAGAAAAATCAAGCGGGCTCGGTCACTCTCCTTTACGTAATTTGCATAACCAATAATAGGCGCGCGTATGGTACACGATCTGCGTATGTAATAACATGTGTGCGCGAGAACTGACCGGTAGAGGGGAAGTGCGCGAGACAAGCGGGTTTCTCCGCTGTGGAAAAGAAAACATTCGACGAGCTTTCTTGCGTGTTTTCGCGTTCCGACAACGCGAGGTTTTTGCAGAAGAGAAGCACGAGTATCCTTGTACTTAGCGACTCGACAGTGCCTCCATGATCGGGTTTACACTCTGGAGCGTCGACAATTTTGTCAAAACTATACAACAAAAAAAGCTGCTCTAAAAATACACAACAATGAGCATCATCAGCGGAAACAATACACGAATCGGGACGAACGTACACGGCTATGTATATAAGTATACATGTATATCACGCGAACGCGCAGTGCGCACGCGGTGCGAGACGCAGGGGAGGGGCTAGCGAAGCAGACAGCGCGTGCGCGCACACGTGGACGCCGAGAGCTGCGGACGTGTGCGAAAGGTCAGGGTACGCCGGCGCCGCGAGCGCGGGGTCAGGCCGGCCGCGCCACTGCTTTTCTCCGCTTTCCGCTTTCTTATATGTATATGCTTTTGGGATAAGACGCTTGGATATTCGATTGTACATAAGTGTGTAGGAGAGGCGCCGCGGAGAAAGTGCGTATATAAACCGGTGTCGAAGGTTATCTCGAGTGTTTTGGATATATCGCGGTAAAAAGCGTGGATGGAATGCGCAGAGTTTTCTCGCGCGTTCGGCTGATGCGCGTGAAAGTGCGAGACTATGCAGGCGTGCGCGTGGAAAGAGACTTTCTAGAGGAACGAACTGCACACGCGCGTATCTCGCTATATAGGTATGCGTGAGAGACTGACCTGTATGTGTCGGATGGCCGCGTGGAGTATGGACAGATTCGACGACTTCTTCTCGTCCTGTGAGGGCAACTGCTTTTTCAAAAGCTCGAAGCACTCTTTCAGGTGCGCCCGCCTGTTCTTCTCGAGCTTGTTGTGCACTTCCCTCGTGCCCGAACGTATTACACAGGGTCTGTAAGTAGAAAGTTCAGAATGACACGTCTCGCCAAAAACGACTGTTTCTACTGATTGACCTTCTGATACTCACGCATTGCGAGGCTTCTTATTGTCCTGTACTGTCTCGACGTCGACGATTAGGCTGCCCGCGCCCGACGATGAGTTCTGGCTGTGATTGGAGTTGTGATTATTGAGAAAGTGATTGTGCTGCTGGAGGCCAGGACTGAGACTCGCGGCCTCGTGATCGTTGCCCTGGTGCAGCTGGTGGCTAGCGATGGTAAGGCCGGGTGGCGAGGCCGCGCCGAGGTGTCCACTGTTGGCCGAGGGGGGTGAGTTGCCGATCGAAGGACTGACGCCCCCGCCCACTCCGCCGCCGCTCCCTCGTACCGGCAGAGCGTGTTGTTGCTGGTGATGGTGGTTGCCGTTTGATCGGTTATTGCTCTCCAACGGCTCCTCCTCTGTAAGAAAGAAGAGCAGAGAGCGGTTTGTTAGTTCGATTCATGATTCTTGGAATATATACGTTGAAATATAATTATATATAGTATTATATTAAAGTAATGGTTTTTAAATTGACAAACAATCATATACACAATTGTTTACAATTCAGGCCAAAGATCGATTGTGATGAGATATTATACCAAGCATTATACTAATTATAACAGACAGTCGAGTATAATAAAAACGTTTGATAGGCCTGTAATAAATAATCAGTCTCGTGGCTCGATAAAAATTTCGTGATAAGAAAAATTGCAAATCTATATTTTTCAATTGTTTATACACAACTAAATGCAGTTCAATAATGCACAGAAGAAAAATAATAACCTACTTTTTCACCCCACCAACTGCCTGTCCGTTTTTCTTGCTTTTTTACGACATGTCTAACCGTAGCCGCATCAGAAATGCTGAATGACCGAGCGCCGTCTAATATTAGCCATCTTCATCTATACTCCTTTTGAGAGCGCAATTATACAAATTCTTTCGCTGACAGAAGAGCCAAGTGACTTTTGCACTCGACATAGCACTTGCTCGAGAAAACGGAGAAATAAGTCCAACTCTGCGATTCACCTATAACCGCGTATGCTGGACGCCGATTCATCACAGCAAAGAGGACCTGCTCGCATCGAATCTCAGTCTCGCGCGGCACGCTCCGCTAAAATTAAAATCAAAGAAGCTGCATCGGGCCGCCAAAAGAAGGAGCAATGAGAATAAAAAAACGGAGTCGCCATTAAGTCGTGCGTCGGTATATAGAGAGACAGGAGGAGCCGCTGGCGCTGTAAATCAGCGTAGCACGTGTTCGCACATACGAGTGCAACTCATTCATGCGGCCGTCGCCGGTTTGGCTTGCAGCCGCATACCTCCTCGCCGCCATGCGCTTCCTAAGTCTATTTTCGAGGGAGCGAGTATTCGCGCGTGCGAGGGAGAGAATGAAAGCTATATTTTCTCTCTTGCGCGTGCCGGTGCCTGCGCTTGTATACCTATATACATCGACGCGCTCGGTGACACAGATATACGCTCCGACAGGAAGTGTGAAATTGTTTTCTTGATTTTTACATGACCGAAAGAGGCTAAATTCGTATCATCAGGTATAAGAAAAAAGTGTGTATTTCGTTCGCGAGGTTACGAGCGAGGCGGTTGGTGATTGCAGCATTTTTATATGTACAAGTTATGTTTTCTTTTAATAGAAACGAAGATTATACCGTCATTCTTTTGCAATCCTTCGAAAATTAGAATTTGTTTCCAACCACTTCTCACTGGATTATAATAAAGGAGCGCAATAAAAGAAGAAGAATGAAAAGGCGCGATTCTCCAAAAGAATGATCGTGTCAACAAACTCGCGGGCAGCAGCCGATAAACTTTCGCGCAAAGGAATTCTCGCGCGCCGAGAACAGCTCGCGGGACTCGTCAACAAAGCTGAGCAAAGAAAAAGAAGAAAGAAGAGGACGATGGCTGCACTAATGAAAGAGATCCGATTCCAGGAAAGAGACCTTCGATCGCCTCGTCGATTATATTCTTCCTGCAGTTTTTCCCCGCTATGCAATGTGGCTAATTAAAATTTTTAATCGACCTCCTCACTCGAATCTGCAGCGAACACGCGCGTGTACGTGCAGAGGCGTTGCAAGTTTTGTAATCGATGGTGTAGTCAACGAACGAGCCGCGAGGATGCAGCAATTGCCGATATACGTAATATTTTTCTGCCCGCTTATTGTTGTTACGATTTCGTCATTCAAGCAAAATGTTTTACGTTGTTTACGGCCTTTCCAATGCGCACCGATGACGAGGTATTATTATAATATTACTACGCAGAAACTAAACGTTTTATTATCTCTCGTGTCTGGCTTATATTTTTCGATATATACGAGTTATTATATTTTGCTCAATAATTAATCTACCGTAACGAAGCTCCGGCGTTTTTTCAATGTTTTATTCTTTTTATCAACGAGGCATCAGCATCGCGACGATGAGCAACTGTTTGTATCGAACTACCTACAACGATTCTGCGAAACGTTCTCGTTTCTTCTTTTCTCTACAAGCTGCTATACAAACTCGCGTATAAATTGATTAAACAAAATCGCTCAACCCAAAATAGTCCATACCGTCCGGCGAAAGATAATACTGCAATGAATGAATCCAGAGTTTATAAAATCAAAGAACTCGAATGCGTAACTCTAGCTAACGGAAGATCTATCGCGTAAAAATAATCAATGCGATTACAAACACGCAGGAAGATAGCCTTGAAAAAAATGCGAGCGCGAAAAATACGGAGACGAGAAACCGCCTAGAAAAAAATAAATAAAAAGCGAGAGCCTGGAGAAGAAGTATAGAATAAGAGGCGTCAGGCGAATCGTCTTGGTCGGCCGCCAAGCGAAATAACGTTAAAATTAGCTTGGACCTGGTCTCGTTTATCGACACGCCGCGTCGCGCGGATACACGCCGGATTACTCTACGCCGCTATATAACTTTGCTAGTAGGATACGCTTAGCTTCCCTGATCTGTTACTTTGCGCGCATATTATATACATCTATATAAGATCTCACGCTATAAGCGGCGGCGCGACTTTCTATATTTTGTTTCCGAGATGTTTTGGATTTTAATGAGCCGGGACAAACGGATGGCTTCCTGTGCCGTGCGGCTGCGGTGCCTAGTGCGCTTGTAAATTATTGCAATCATCAGCAACTAAAATAACCCATCGACAGGCGTTGACATATATACGTTTCGCACGTATAAATCGAGACTTAATTTTTCAGCTCGGTGTACACACTTTTTATATATAATGAAACGAGCACTGTTAATACGGGGAGTAATATCGAGTAAGATAAGATTCGGCTCGCCAGTCGAAAATTCACGTGATGGGCGTTGTAATTTAGTGATGTGTTGCCGGCATCGCGATCATATCGCGTGCGAAAAATTATCTGTCGATAAAAAAAGCGAGTCTTCGCCGAGCAAACATAGAGCCCGCAAAGCAAACACCGCTCTGATACCATTCGAAATATTTTGCTTTTGGTAATAATTATATATCGGTGACACTGCGCTCAGTTATTCAGCAAAACTATATATAAACTAGCTTTTTACGAGCACGAACGTGATGGATAATATCTATATATGTTATATACGCTTACCGCGTTATCATCATAATTTTATGAACATCGTTGATGAATTCGCACCCCCGCGCGAATATAAGCCATTTTCATTACAGCCATTACGCAAAAGTGCATTTCCATCATTCCCGATTGCTCTGTATATACATAGAATCTCCGTCCATCGTAAATCACCTCGAGCCGACGCTACGTTATAAGTCTCAATGCTCAAGCAAAGCTCTCTTGTAAACCCAAATTTAACGACGTCGCGTCGACTCCCCCGAGTTAGCAGGTAATCTCGCGCGCGATTTCGATCCCCGCATACCGCGGGCGAATAATTTTTTTCAGACACATTTTTTTCCCCACCAAACACCACTGTATACGTAAACCACGCACAAGCACGCCGTGCGGAGAGAAGAGCCTTGAAATTATACATTCGCGAGAGAGCCGCTGGAATATCGAATTGCAAAACAAAAGACATATCCTCGCGCGAGCGCGCATTCAAATATAGACACACCGGTTGGCGCGAGAAATAGAAAAATTTTTTTTTCTTAGTTTTATTCACGCGGAGCTCTTGATGCGAGAGATCTCTCTTATTCGTATATATGCATGCGCACGAATTAGTTTCGGGGACGATGGATGGTAATCCCTGTCGCGAAAATTTATCGCTCCCGGTGTGCATGCCTCGCTAGAGAGAGCTGTGTGCGAGCGATTTTCTGAAATTTGTAAATTACATGCAATTTTTATGACTTTACGCGGCCTGCACAGCTCCACAAACTGCGTTGTATTATTCAAAGCTCGTGTACGTTTTTTAAAAGCTGTTTAATGAAGAAATCGTGTTAGATCTGAACTCCATTTCGTAAAATTTGTATATAGGCTCGTACGTTTTTTTCATATCACCAGAGCGAAAAAATATATATTTATGTGTGTGTTCCCAGAAATAGCGAACGGCGTCTTCGACGCTTATTAATAACGAAGCTGCTTTACAGCTCTCTGATATGTCAATTTTTTTTCTCATCCCGACGGCTGATTAGCAAAAGCGTCTTTCATAAAACTGTCGCGCGCATTTCTCGATGGCAAACCTTTAGATGATACAGAACGAGAATTTCGAAGTTTACAAGCAAGCAAAGTTATTGACTCGATATGTATTTTTAGAAAATCGTATACAGGCCCAGCACTTGCGCCAACGCCTTATCTCTTCCTCCGCGTCTCGAGCGTATATTATGTACATACACGTGAAAAGTTATAACGCTTAGTAATCATCAGCTGCGTATTAATATTGGTCTAGTTCGATGGCTCGCAATTGTAACTTATGCCAAGTCACGCCAACTATATCTGTGTAAATCAATGTATATATATATAACAAACGCAGTGTCGAGCGGAGTATTTTTCCGAATTATGAAAAATACGTCATGATGTAAGTATGTGTACTTTTTGCGACGCGCATCTTCTAATAGCCAAGGTCGAGTAAGGTCGTGTTTACGTTTCGCCGATAATGCAAATATCAGCGTTAACCGCAGCGATAGTACGAGTCTCGTTCGCAAGGGAATTGACTTACACAGATATGTGTATAACGTAATCCATCGACTAAAAATTTCGAATCACGACAGATTCGTTTCAAAGCCTAAAACTAATCGTATTATCGCGAGCAAAAGAATGTGTGCGAGAGAGATGAGGCTCTCGAGCACATTTATACGAGGATAAGCGAATCATTGACAACGCCATTCGACTGTCAGGTCACGAATCGTCGTGGGCTATTATAGACGACAAAGAACCGGCGTTTCGACGCTTTCTAAAAGTTAGCGCAAGGTCGATTAAACTCTCCCGCATATGATAGGAAGGTGCTACACAAATATACGCGCGCGAGCCAAGGGTAAATTATACTCACACGGACAAAAATCAACACCAATGGAAGAGAAACAAAAAAAAAACGAGAGCCCGCGCAGGATTGGTTTTTCGATGCCGCCAATGAGCGTAAAAACGAACCGTAAACACCGAGAGCTATTTTTACACTCTTGAGACCGTATAGTCGAGAAAGCCACGATGAAACGAGATCTCTCTGTTCTCTGCGAGAATATATATACATATACGTATATAGTGAAGCACGAACGAGTGAGAATAAGAAGTTTTTCGCGAGCATTGCTCTCCTCACCGAGCAGGTAGTGCCTGATCCACTTCTTTTTGGGCGGCGGTGGCATCCACTCGTCGTTTCCGCTCACCATCCCGCTCAACCCTTTCAAGCCGTCGTTATTTTCGATACCGATCGTGTGACTGGGATGATCGTTGTTGTTGTTATTGTTGTTGTTGTTATTGTTGACCGCCTGCTTGGGGTTGCGGGCGGCGCTGCCGGCAAGTCGTGGGTAAACCGAGTCGGCCATCAGGAGTACGCCCATCGTTCTTCGACGTTCAACGCCGAGGGTGTAAAAATAGCGCGAGTTTCCCTCGTCTTCTTTCTTTCTTCCTTCACCGCGATTGTGTGCGGTTCGTTGCAGCTACTTCCGTCGTCGTCGTCGTCGCGTCCGTTATTACACTCTTCTTTCTACCCGATCGAAAAATCCAATGGGTTTTGCATCGTCTATTTAGAAGATTCGAAGAATCACAGCCTTTCCACACAGTTTTCTGCTCGTGTCATAGCTGGACACTGCAGCGGCGAGTCTTTTTCACTCTGGGATCACACGGCAACAACAAAGTCTTGGTGCCGCATCACAGATACGACTACTGGCCTGACCGGTCGTCGAGCAAAATCAACCGTCGATCGATCGATCGCGATTACGTAAGATGCGTACCGGGAGGTGGAGATGAAAAAGAGGCGGCGCACTTATATTGTCGGATGTGTGTATACAACCGCGGGGCTGAGTCTCTCTCTCTCGCTTCGCTGTATATACAAACACTGCACGTCCACGAGGATGATTTCCCTCGACGAGGAGAGCTCACTCTTCCTCAAACCGAGTTCCCAGACTACCGGTGAGAGAGGGAGAGCTCGGGACACCGGCACGACGCACTGTATATAGTCGGCGCTGCTTTCTCCCCGGCTCTTATCTCCCACTCGACTCTGGGCGCGAGTCTGAATAGATGTGTATCTAATCTGGCGAACAGGTCAATTATTGACAGCGGTCACGGAAACGGAAAAACAGCATCAGTCGCAGGTGACAGAGCCGCCGCGCGAGCGACTCAATGGGCGACGTGTGTGTGTGTGTGTGAGAGAGAGAGAGAGAGGAGCGTGTGTCGCGGGGCGGCGAGCGCCGACTAAAGTGCCAACTAGAGTGAACACAGTTTCCAACCTGAGAACGATGACGCACGCGCTTGCTGCTCGCTCGCTCTGCTCGACACGGCGCGACTGCTCCGCTCCCCTCCTCCTCCTCCTCCACCTCCTGCGCTAGCGAGGAGAAGACTTAGCGTTCTCTCTCTCTCTCTCCTCTCTCGCTTGCCTTTTCTTTTTATATATATAAGTACGGTGTATAGCGTAAGTCTGTCTCGAGCGAGCGTTATCCCTTCTACCGCGGCGATTTTTCCGTCGAGCTTCGGACTGATATCGCGCATCGTCTCTCGACGCATTATCGAATGATTATACTTTCCGTAGTTTTCTTTTTTCACTCCTCTGCTCGTTTCCTGCGCATTGTCATCAGCACGTGGAGCACTGCTCCGTTATATTAGCGTCGGAAGTGCGTGACGTTCTCGAGGTGTGTAACGCGTTTTGACTTGTTTTAAAAGCGGTGTATGATTTCATAGAGGGAAAGTACGACTTGGCGACAGAGATATGTATAGCGTGTATAATGCTAGCGTCGAATGTAGCCTATATTTTATATTCGAAAAATTTGTTTTTTTTTCAGTATTCCTATATAATTTGTATACAGAGGTTTCGAACGGACTCTTGTTTCACAAATATATATATAGAGGCAGGGTATGTAAAAGTACAATGAACCACGTGAGAGGGAGAAAAAGAAAAAGGAGCCTTTTATCCTCGGATTTAGGTTTAGCGTTCATCGGCCGAGATTTATGGAAGCGGGAAGTGTTTTTGACATCCGAGAGAAATTCTAATAATGACATTCATGAAATTATTGTTCTCTCACAATTCGCACGTGGAATTGTATTCGTCTCGCGCCCTAACGCTTTAATGAACAGAACGAAATTTCCAATACGAAAAGACAGCTGTATGAAAATAGTACGATATTTCAATTTTGATAAAAAGATACATTTAAAGGCCAAAAAACCCGATTATTCCGAAAAATTTCAGCCAAATTGTACACACTTACTATGCAAACCAAAAAGTTTCAACAAACGTTACATTTCTTACGGTAAAAAAGAAATATTTCCCACGAACGTCCTCTAAAAACATAAAAATAGCATTGGTTGCCAATCGTTACATAGTGACTACCCTCCTTCGTGTTTATTCGCAAAATAAACGCATATATACAGCCCCGGCAAAGGGCTGCTATACTTATTTACTCTCACGGTACAGAGCGACATATATAAAAATAACGTTGCTGCCGTCACAGCCCAATGGATGAAATCCCTCCCCCCCCCTCCCCCCTTAGATATTACGCAAGCTACAGCGAGTGCAGACAACGACGACGACGTCGTTGACGGCAAGGGCTTCGCGTCTTCTTTTCGCCCGCTGCAGGGAGAGGAGTAGCGCAAAATGTAAAAATAAAGCGGAGCTGCTCAGGCTCGTACAATGTGGAGCGACACTCGCAAACCCAACGCTGCAGGGAAAAATGCCCACGCGCGCGCACGAGAAAGAGCCTTTGGCTATAGAGAAGAACGCGTGTTTATTTTCACTTGCCTTTTTTTTGCGCCGCTATACTCACTCGTTTTATTATGCAACGCAGGGGGGAAGGGCCACTCTCGCTTCGGACTCTGATAAAGAGAGCAGCGATAGCAGGGAACGACGTATGATGCGCGCATGCACGCTCTCTCGGTTTCGATAAAAGAGTGTAATCCTCGCGTTTATCGGGCTGTGCATTCATTCGTATATGTGATGTATCGTGTGTACATTTTTTTAAGTATGTAATGTGCGGTGAAGCTGCCTCTTACGTTATGAATTTATATAAATATACGGATTCGAAGAGGCGTGGAGGCAGATACTAAACTGCGAAAATATAGGGAGGCACTGGTTTTAACTTACCGTCGATAATGAGCATTTTCTCCTCGCAAAAGAGATCATCCTGTTCCGCGCGTTCTCTCTTTAATTTGGCACCTGGAACAGAAAGAAAAAGCACGTCGTTAGTTTGCGCGCTCGCTGCAGATAGTCTATTTTAATACTAGCAGATATAGTATGCAGAGATTGCAAAAAATGTTGGTCGAATTGGAGTGGGTGCTTTTTTTGCCTCATTTTATTTTCAAAGTCGTAAAAAATGTGCCAGATGAGCGACTTTTCATAATAGCTGTATAACCTTTGTAAATCGAGTAAATTCTTTATTCGTTGAATCGAGGTAATTTTTTTTCCTCGTTTGTGAAGATATTCTTCGGAACACGTGTGCGCAGACGATTGCGATTGAGTTGACGTGACGTGTTATTTTTAAGAACGCTGATTGTTAGCAATGCGAAATTCACGATTTTCAGATGTTTACTCTTTACCGACAACTGGTGATGCCAACGAAATTTTTCTTTGTCAAAAAGCAAGAAAAATAACTCAAGATAAATAGTAACTCTTTTCTTTTTATTTGATCTCTAAAAAGAGCTAAATCAATTGCTAGTTTGTGACCACGATCATTGACAAATAAGCTTCATCAAGAATATCACTTGAAGGATAATATTACAATTCAGAGATTATTTAGAGGAAAAGAAAAAAAATACCACCAAAACGCTGAATGAAAAATGCAATGTAAAGAGAAACAAACACCCTCGCGTTTTATCTAAAGCCTTCTACTTTCGCCAGCTCTATACTTAAACATGAACAGCGCATTCGTGCACAAAAAATTCGTGCGCGCAATGTCGCTTCGTGAGTATGAGCATTCCTTCTGTCGCGGTATCTTATTGCTCCCTTTTCAAAAACAAACTATACGAGATGGAAAGAACCAGATAGAGCAAGTTCCATACCATCTAGCAGAGAAGGCCGAACAAGGAGGAAGGATAAGGCAGAAATCTTCTTTCTCTCTCGCACTCCCACGCGCCCGGGCGGGCGCGCTTTGAATCCACAGGTCGATAAGAGACCTTTAAAAAATTAAAAGAAGCACACCGCTGCGCTTCTCTCTCTCACTCTCCCCACGTGGCCAGTGCGCCTCGCACACAAACGTACATATACGCGCAGGGGCATTCACTCCCTCCCTCCCTCCAACCCCTCCCCACAAAGCGGAAGTAGCAGCGGCGCGAGGGTGGGGAGGTTGCGAGAGAGCCCTCCCCGCCGGCGAACGGCTGACGACAGCGGGACCATACTTATTACGCTGTTTTGCAAGGCTGACACGATGACGCCGTCGCTGCTGCGCGGCCGCGTGTGCGTGTATGTGTATAGCTTCGAACGCGTGGAGGGGTGTACACTCCCCCCCTCCCGCCGATGCCGGAGAGAGGAGAAGAGCGCGATAGCCGATAAACACGCTGAGGAAAAGGAGAGCTGGCAACGCCGGGAGATTGATCAGAACGCCACGCGGCCGGGAGCGCCGAGGGGAGGGAGGAGGGCTGTCTTCAGGGCGCATGCGCAGTCGCCCGGCTAGCTCCTGAGACCGCGTGCTGCTGCATAGCCACGTAGCGCCGTCTCTGTCTGACACGACTGCCGCCGGCATGAGTGTGCGTATATGTGGGCTGCTGCTGCTGAGCACGTAGGTGTTCCGTGTCTCTCTCTCTCTCTCTCTCTCTCTCTCTCTCTCTCTCTCTCTCTCTCTCTCTCTCTCTCTCTCTCTCTCTCTCTCTCTCTCTCTCTCACTCTCTGTCCGTGTGTTTGTTGGAGCGAGAGCCTTTGTATGCCGAAGTTGGATTTCACTGCTGCGCTCGCAAGCTTTGCATGTGTACGCTGCCGTCGCTCGCCGATGAAATTGCGTTCTTATTGGCGATGCATCGACTATTTTTGGTTCGCCTGCAGCGGGTCGGAGTGCGCGCACGTATATTACTACAGTAGCGCGAGCGCGGGTCTTTGTGCTTTTTGCTGGCAGGTTGCACGAGGCTACGTTGGAATAGGAGGATAGAGTATATCGCGCAATCAGGCCGGGAATATATTGGCTCGATCGAATTTTAGAGAATCGAAGCGTGTAATTCTCCCAGTGCGCGCTTGCGATTATCTGCGTCGACCCGATGATATCTGAGCGAGGGCGCGAGTACTCTCCCGTCTCTCTCTCTCTGTCTCTCTCTCTCTCTCTCTCTACATACATATACACATAAGTACACATAGTATATATAGATATACTGTAGCCTGTGACTCATTTGTCTTTTGCAAATTGATACTTTGCGCTATATATACATATAGGCTCGAGAAGAACTAGTTTGCAGCAAGTAGTCAAGTAGATGTGGTCAGGCATGGTCAGACGCAATAGTTGCGTAGTTCCGTTAGCGGACGAGACCAGATAGCGCTGGTTATGGCGATTACTGCATCCGTCGAAAGCTACTGAGAAATTGTGAAACTGCGAGTAGGATTCGAGAGACAAACATTATGCGTGTTAGCAGGTGTCCAGCGAATTTGCAATATGTAAGACTAATGTATATACATATCCGCCGTTCATCCACCTCGATGGATCTGCTTTTTATAACATCCACATACAACTGGCAGTACAACGACCTCCCACCCTTTACCCTCGAGAAGAGACAGCACAGCGTCGTCATCGTCGTCTTCGTCGGCAACAATGTCGACGGGCAACATTACGGAGGAGTCTCGAATTCTCGGCCTCGAGCTGCAGGAATGCATATAATAAAAACGCTCGTTCATCCTTATCTCGCTCGGCTTCCCCTGCAGCAACATCTCTCGCGCAGCTCACGCACCAATACACCCGCTGCAGCGGCTCCTATACGTGTGCATTACACACAAAGAGAAAGAGAGAGAGATCCCGGCCGCCGCTCGGTTACAACGACGTGGAGTCACGTGCACGCGGTACTGCGCACGCGTTGCAACTTTCCCGTCGAGCAGCAGCAGCAGCAGCAGCAGCGGTGGTGGCGGAGAGCTCGATCGCTGGCCACAGCAGCAGCGTGTACGTGCCATGTGTGGTATACCCCTCCGCTCGGTCCCCACCTCGAGTGGCGACCCGCCCTTTTTACCCGGTACGCATGTACTATGTATGCCGCGGTAGCTTTCATTGAGTCCTTGGCTTGTGAGGCAGCAACTGGCGTATATTATAGAGAGAAACCGCCGCCCGGCTATACAAACGCGGAGAGGGGAGCTCGCGAATTTTCGCGCAGTCGCGGAGCCGGCTGGACGCCACCGCTATATGCTTTCGACGTCAATTCTGCCGAGCGCGTCGAGTATATAGAATAAGAGAGAGAGAGGGACGCGAAATGAAACGCCGGTGGCGTGGCATTGGCGCTGATCCCGGATGCGCCAGCTGTGAGCCCGAGGCCGACTTCCTTTCCTCGAACTTGTGGGATGAGTATGTGTACATACTCGGCTATTCTACTTCTAATCAGGATCCGAGGGGATTCGCTTCTGATATAGTTGTAACGTACAGGAAAGAACTACGATAACGTAAAAAAAAACATTATCCGAGCATCAGAAGCACACACACCTTCGACTTTGACGCAACTTGTTCATCCACGCCCATCATAGACCCTTTTTCCAGCGACAATCACCACTCGCGCCCACTCACGATTGATTTATCGGTTTCGTTTTGCGCAGAACGGCGCAAAAAAGGCTCGAGCGTACGTCAGAAAAAAAGAAAGAAACCGTCGCGAGGGTGGGAGGAGAGAAGGCTTGGGGCTTGATTAGATTAAAGACACACGCACACTTGTGCTCGTAGGCCAAGGTCGGCCAAGGTCGACTCACTGATGCAACAGGTCGTGCGTTGGTGCGGGACGACCGTGCCGGCTTATAATGTATGTACAATGTACATACAACAACAACAAAACGGACGCGTGCATAATCGGTGACAATTGGCGCGCTTTGTTTTTGAAATTCTCGAAAAGAGGGAAGGCCGACCTCTCGGGCCGACCTAGATTCAACCTAGCGAGACCCAAGGGAACCAATTAAAAAACGATCTCGTCCATTACATCACGATCATGGAAGAAATTCTTGGAATAAGAGAGAAAATTATGGTAACGCCAGCCCAGTTTGCGAGTTATGAATTTGTCATATATATATATGTAGAAGTTCGTTGGATTTTGTCGAAGCTGATACGAGATAGAAGTAATGTGTTGAAGGAGCAAAATTTACAGCGAATTCGAGTTAAGGAAAGGCGAGAGAAAAATGTGACAATCTATGTAGTTTGAAAAGTGGTATATGTAGTGTACTATTGGATTTCAAAAAAGCTTTCTATTAGATCAATAACGAAGGTCGCATCTCTTTCGAAATACGATATTATCGAAGCTATTGAACACGCTGACCTACTTTTTGCAAATGAAACTCTAAACCCTTTTATTTATTGCTTGCAACTACCCTCTATTATTCCTAATTATCGTCAGCTATTAGCCGGACATCGGAGCGATGAGATCCTGTATTAACGGTATACATCCATCGAGTCGTGCTCGGAATTAAAAAAGTCCTCTCGAGCTTTCTTTTTGTACTAGAATGAACGTTTGACGTGACTTTTAATACGGACTTATATATATGTATACATATAGTTTGAACTCTGTAGCGTCCTATATCAACAGCGCCAATAACACGCTCGAAATTTCAGGAGTCAACGAAGCTTTCAAATCATCTCTACCTCTCTCTCGCTCTCTCTCTCTCTCTCTTCGCCTCGTGACACAATCAGTTATGGAGGGGCAGAATTCAGGGAAACATCGTGTATAACGAGATTCCTCAAAACAATTAAAATCACACGCTTTACGCAACGCCGGTCATCAGAGGCCTATTCACACAATAAACACACACATGCGCACACACACATATATATAAAAATACGCAGCAAAATGTACGCGCGAGAGATAAAATCGCGATAGAAGTGTGCGCGCGGTTGTGTGCATGTGTGTGTAGGTGGTGATGGTAGCCGGCGGCACTCGCGGTGAATGAAGAGCGCAGAAGCTGTGCGCGCGTTTCTCAAGTGCCTCGCGCTGCCTACTGCAGAGTCACTGACCGAAGCCGCCCCGCGCAGTAGCTACGCCCCGAATTCACTCTTGTCGCGGCTCTACTTTGCCATTTTCATGCTATGCTGCTCGTGCCCAAGAGACGAATAGAAAATTTGCCGAGGAACAATGCGGCTGATGTTGCACGCAGCCGTTGCGCCAATAAAGAAGTTTCGCGTGCGACATGCGCATCTTGAATAATTAGTATAGTAAGTCACGGTGGCAGGTATATACCTTGAAGTGCTGAAGAACAAAGGGAGATCGATGATAATCAGTGGGTCAATAGAGTAGCTATTCGCCTCGGCGATTCGTCAGAGTTCGAGTGTGCATTAATATAACTGTGTATCGGCTGCGTGCGCGTTTCACAAAACTTCGCCTTTTCAAGCTTATACTCGTATTTATAATAGCCGCGCATTGTCAGCAAAACTTCAACCGAGTCTAAGGGCAAAAAAAGTTTAACAACAATGACACCGCTCGTCGGCGGTATCAGCACCGCATCGATCTATCTTTTTGTGTCTCTTGCGTGCAAGCGCGCGCAATGCGATGCGCACCACTGTCTCGCTCTTTCTCTTTACTTTCCATCGTAGTATAGATACATAACGCAGCTGGTGCTGCCACTGGCATGCTGTTCTCTGTTGCTAACTCCCCACCCTATATATAAGTATGGAAAGAGTGCGAGTCGTGACTCCCGTCGTACAGTAGTGTAACGCAACGACACGGCGGCTTTACGATAATCTTGCTCTGTGCATCGCTATTCTTCCTCTTCATTTTTACAGCATCTACTCTCCTCGCTTGGGTGCACTGCGCTGTTTCTTTATGGAGTGATGATTGTTTATAGTTTTTAGAGACGACGAGCCACGGATAGCCGAATGTATATTCAATGCAAATATATTGAAAACCCATCATCGGATTGATTAGATTTGATTATAGTGCGTCTAATCGTACGGATAATATAGATATAACGTTTAATATTCCCAGGCCGTTGGTGGGTAAATTATATATGCCTATGGGAATATGTGGAACCGTATTATGAGCGAAATGAAATTTCAAGCAGCGTTTCACACACAATTGAATTATAAATAATTTCATAAAAGAGAATATATTACGTTCATGCAGATTGCGATCGATATTAAAAGCATTATACGTCATAACTCTATATTTAATAGATTTTATAATTAATATCAAATCGGTTGAAATATTAAGATATAACTACACTTAATAATACATTGGCATCCACGTAGATTTGACATCTGCTTTAAGCGTGGAAATATATCAATAACCGAAAATCATCCCTGAGATTTCGTCGAATAATTGTAATTAATAGCGTTATATACGATGTAGTTTGTATACTAATACATAAATTATTTCTATGGACTATCAAACGTATTGGCAGATTAATACACGCGGTTAGAGTGAATTCGTCACTATTCGTGTTTTGTAATTGTGTATAAATAGAGAGTATTATATAGGGTCAATTGAAGGGATTTACCTTGTATTCAAAAATCTAAAATGATATGAAATTGTAATACGTGCATTCACAGCTGAATTCATATACTTTGAATTCAGTAATCAATAGCAGAACTGTAGTCATACCATCGATCAATTCATATAGAACCGCGAATCAATAAGTAGTTTTTATCTACAAGAACTACTAGACCCACACTTGACCAGGCAGAACGTGTACACCAGGACTATACGTGATAAAAACAAATAGAAAATGGAAAGCGAAAGTATTTATGATATACGTATTTATAATTTCCCTCGTAAAATATAATTTCATGTACAACGTGAAAAACCAAGAGGAACATTTACGAATAAAGCTCATAGTAATTACCGCACAATAAACGATTTCTTTCAGAAGATAAATTATGCTTTTCACTCCTCTTAAGAACTTTCAATCGAACGGCAGTAATTACCTGAGCACCGATACAATAGCAACTTTACTACCTTCCATCAGGACAAAAGAAAATCATCCTCCCTTCCCAACTGCCAAACAAAGAGCACACCTCCAAACCAAGCAAACTGACCTATACCTGGACACGAAGAATTTCGCCAAAGAACAATTTGCGCGCGCCGCCGTGCGCGAAGACAAGAAAAAGGAGCTGGCGAAAAGTACGTCTAACGATATTTAGCGCGCGCACGAGAGAAAGAGCGGCGACGAGTGGCGTCGGAGGAGAAGGGAAACTAAGTTGCCATAGAGCGGAGCAAACTATCGACAAGCTACGGCAGCAGCAGCGATGCACGATTCGCATTTCGCTCGAGTCGTTGACCCATAGGCGAGCGAGCGAGTGAGCAAGAGAGAGAGAGAGAGAGAGAGAGAACGAGCGAACACTCGACCCACGCGATTCTTTTCCGCGAAACTTACGTATACTCCTTGCGGCAACTGCGGAAGCTTCGGATTTTAAAGGTGCCAACTTTGCGAGATCAGCGACGACGGCACTTTGGTCCTTTTGATTATACTTTCAAATGCGCTTATATCTCCGCGTGTACATCGGTAAGATATGGTAGTCGACCGAGAATATGAAGTTCCGAAAAACATATTCGGCAATTATGACGAGGTGCTTTCATAACAGCAGTGTTCGTCAATACCCACGTTTGAATTACCGTAACGACAGAACGAGAGAATTATAGACGTTAGAACAGTACAAGATGTACAACAACAATAACAAGAGCAAAGTATGTATCATGCTTTATATATCTGCGAAGCTTGTAACGGCCGACATATAAATAAACAAGAAGAAGCAGAAGCAACGTGGTCTAAATGCGATTAAGGTGCTTCTAATCTATTCAATTAGTAAACAAAGATAACGGATAAGTTGTAACGGCGCCAAGTTAGCGTACGCACCGCGCCGTCGAGAGGCGACGAGGTAAGTAATCTCAAAGTAGATAAGGGATTATATTCAAGAGAGCTGCGCAGAGTCAGTTTCCCCTGAAGTCGTATAATGCACGCAGTCAATCTGCTCTTCAAATCCGCTTGGCTGTTGCGAGGATATAGTTTTGGAAAGACTCGAGACTTTCGAGCGTGTGCAGTATGTGATAAGCGTAACGAGCACAGGTATAACCTTCGAGAAAATAAACCCGAAACAAACATGCTTCTCTAATACACACCAGCAGCATCTTGACTTCTCGAAGATAAGAGGAAAGAGAGGGTTGAGAGCCGCTGCCCGGATGAAAGTCGCGCCTAATTTGGAGGCGCTCGCGCGCGATTCACGTGAGAGCCACAGCAACTCTCGGATGGCATGCGCAACACGCGTATATATTCGCTGCTGTTGCATCGAACGCGAACAGCAGCGGAGAGAAAGAGACCGTGCTGCTGGCGACGGTGCGGTTACACTATTGTGAACAGCGTATATGCGCGAATCGCATTGTTAAATCGGTGACCTCGCAAGTCCGCAGGCTTTCACTTTTATCAGGAGCTTCCGAGAGTGACCAGTGTTTGCATTTCTTCGTGCGTACTCGGTGTGTATGTGTCTGCATATATATAGTCCGGGAGGTATAGATAAGTTGGGGTACGTGGAAAATTACCGAGTGTACTCGATTTTTAAACTGCACAGTATTATAATAATACATCGAATCACGCATAGCATCGGATTGATCAGAGAAGAACCCAGAAATCAGGCACGTGTGTATTCGATGACCTCTTTGAAATATCCATGACCACGTATACAAAAAAAGCACTCCCTCCATAAGGTCTGCGTTGCAAAATAGACTCAGCAGGGCGGAGAATGTTTTTTTTTCTCGTAAGCGAAAATAGAGAAAAGTCGAGATGGACTTTCCAGAGTTTCGAAACGCCGTTGCTGCTGACTGCGATCCGGCAGTGTCGGGGTGGTGGTTGATATAGGCGCGCGTGTGTCGGTGCGCGTGGCCGTCAAGCGACCTTCGAAGAATACACACGTGTGCACAGCAGAGCCTGTCGGAAGAGTTCACGACGACTTGTCGGTCGCAGAGCAAGGATACATACGACAGCGATGTCTGCATTTTTGCAAAATAAATAAGGTTTCATCTTTTTGCTGGTGCGCTTCAGTCGATTCGATCATGGGTGATCGAAAAATATTGAAAAGTTATTGCTGCCTGGCGTACATAAAGAAATGTGAATCTCAAAAAATACAGATAATACATGTATTGCCGCTAAAGGAAGAGATTTTTCTCTTGGATGCCATTAAAACTCTTAAACGTAAAGGTATACTTGCAATCCAGACAGTTAGGCAATAAATTTGATTTCATGCAAAACAACAATCAACCGCGGCAAAAGCCATTACGACTCGATATATGTCAATATTCAGCGTGTGCTCGGCTTGCATAACTAAATCACGAGTAGTCGAGAGCAGCAGGCAATAGATAGCGAAGAGAAAACGACGCTGCGTGACGAGTACTATCTTTTTATGCTTTAAAAACTGTGCGATCGATTAAGAACGTAAGTACTCGGTCAGTTTATAGCCAAGTTTAAAAAAAGTATCATTATCTTTATATTGTCCTAATAATACATTGAATATACCAGAAACTTCAACTCATTGTATACTGCATGCAACGCGCAAATGTTTTTATTACCTCATGATGGAAGTAAATGTTATCTATTAAAGGCCAATATAAGATGCTTACGTAGACTACGGTAATTGGCAATAGTAAAAAAAAATGAAATTTCGATAAAAAGAATGATGACTCACCACGCGGCTCAGCCGAGTTGTGATGGTTCGAGTGCGGAGCGACTCCGTGCGAGTGGTCGGCCGCAGACGCAGCGTTTGCCGCCGCGGCTTGAGCAGCGGCCGCCGCCTTCGCTTTTTTCTTTTCAAGCTGCTCGACGTAGCGAGCGGCTTCGAGCAGTGTCTCCAGGCTCATCCTGAGCTCTCCGCTGCGTCCTTCTCCTCAGCAAACGGCGGCAGCAGCAGCTTCTTCTCCTTCTCCTCGTCGTCGTCGCCGCCGCCGCCGCCGAAGGTTGCGCCACCCCGCAAGGCGAGCCGTGAGAACTCACGACGACGACGACGACGACGAAGAAGCAGCAGCAGCAGCTCTAGCTGCGGCCGACCGCTGCTGGCTACCGCCACCGACGTTGATGATGACGATGTGGCCACCGCCGAGTACCTCGGCCGCAGAGACCTGCTTCCCCAGGGCAGGCGACGAGCTCCGCCACCTCCGCAGCCTCTTCCTCCTCCACCGCCGCCCCGCCTATCGCCCAGGCCTCTTCTCCCTTGGCGATCTGTCAACAATACACGGGACACCACGAACGTTAGAATAGCTTGTCTTTTCTACATATTATACAAAGTCTCAATTTCAAGTGTATTATTTGCTATTTTTTGTATTATAGTACGCAAACTCACGATCAAGTGGAAAGAGTCTAGAAGTTTAACATTTAGTTTTAAGGGCGCATCTAGTGGATCACTTTTTTCTAGAGCCGTGAATCGTACGATAACTAAAAAATCACGCGCGTACGTTCTAAATGAACTATCCGGGGGTCAAATTAAACCTATCATCTTCTACTTCATTTCGATAATTTAATGCTATATATCCTAATCTAATCAAAATGTTAATCTAAAATTTTTAATTTTTAAAACTTTTAGAAGCGAATTAGTATTTAAGCCCCAAATGAGGTTGAAAATGACCGCTCGGATCAAAAGTTATGAGAATTTAAAAAAGGGAATATTCGCTGATTTTTTTAATAAATTCGAAATATTTCTGCTCTTTTTGCTTTTATTAAACATAAATAACTTTTGAACTGGGCAACCATTTTTAACCCACAAGCGTTCAAATTGAAGCTCTTTTCCGATACTTGGATCGAAAATGCATTTCGTGTTTTCTCCCCCCGGCATGTTAAATTCCCATGAAAGAATATAAAGTGTCCTGCATAAAAAGTTGGGCAAGCGATGGGGCGTACACGTGTGGTTTTTCACTCATCGAATGGGCTTATGGAACCAGAAAAAAGTGGTCTAGAATAGGTATGCCCTTAAAAATAAATGTTCAACTTTTAGGCATGGAATGTTTTCCACTTGACCGTGGATTTATACATACATGTACTATGCTCGAATAAATTAAATGTAATAACCTGCCGATCGATCTCTCAGCAGATAACTGCATACAGAAAGTGTATGTCAAAACGTGATTATTAAGCACGCATTCAATTATTAGCACCTATTATAATATATTCGATTGATTCAGCGCCCCGAAAATTCTTCGAATTGAAATAATAGCGAATTGAAAATATATCCATGCATTGTCGATACTTTATTTCAAAATAATATATTGTGCATCGATTTCACATAAGTCTGGCTTCACATCATGACTATCCCTAAATGCCAATCTAGGTAAAGCGGATACATTATTATATTACTATTCATGAGAGTAAAAAAAATAACGAGCGAACCTCAAAGCAGTAATATTAATTTGGATTTCCCAAAATTTCAGTCGAGTATCAATCGCAATTAACATGATGAACAATAATTATTAATGATTAAAAAAACAGTTCTCTCTGTGCCACATTATTCTAGAATTTTCGCTTGACTATATGGAATGAGCAAACACGCATGGCATGGAAAATCAATGTTCACACAAATATATCAACGTTATAAACAGGAATTAAAGGAAAATGTTCCGCCAATAGCAAAAGGAGAAGAAAGGCGGACCACGTGTAAGACTCGTCATTTGAAATTCCACGATACTGAGCGTTGTAAATACGCGTTCCACGTAGAAAGATAACGCTTGCATATAAGCGCGGGTTGAGAGTAGGCGATAAGGACATAAATGACTCGCGCTAAATTTGAACTATCTATCGCTGGAGCGTGTTTCTTTTCTTCAAAATGCATGTCGTAAAATAGTTCTTCGTGCATTTTTGTTTATTTGAAATAAAAATTCTTTATTTGATTTATGCTGTCCGCAAGCTCATTAGCTATTTCCCATTGAAAAATGGAAAAATCTAGATCGAACGAAAGAAAGAGGAAGGAATAAGAAAAAGGCCTCGACTAGGTTTTCAAATATAAAAGCAGCACTCTACGGCGCGAGGACCCGTTTGCATCTCACTAGAGGCCAATCGCAGATTTATCTTTGGGTCCGCGCGCACGCACCCTTTTGACGCCTTATTTCTCGATCGAAACGCCGGAAAGAAAGAGAAAAGATGCAAAGAGGGGAATTATATTACAGCAACAACACCTTCGTTCGCTCGGACGCGATCCTGGCAGATTTGGTGAAATATATAGCGAGAGGGAGAGAGAGCGCATTATTATAACGAAGGTCTTCAATTCGCGCACTCTAGCCTGTTGTTGTTGGTAGTGTGCTTCGCACGTGGACCAAAGTGCTAATAGTATATTGTGTATCGAGGGCGGAAAGAAGGGAATTTAGTTACACATGTGTGAAAGTTGCCACCTGGGCGGCTGGCAATCATACGAGTCAGAAACGCCTATTCGTCTGTGATGCACACGATACCTTTTATCCAAATAGCTATACATCTATCGGAAGTTTGCTGTAAAGTGCATTTAAAAAGAGGGCGAAAAGTTTTTATGGAAGTACTTTTGGCTCTAGGAGCGGACTCGTCAATAAGGCATCCGATGGTAACCCTGCCTCAGACGCGCAGGTGTCGGTAAGGATGTTAGGTTCCTAAGAGGAGATGTCTTATATAGGAACCGAGTGAGGATCGTTTCTCTCACGAGAGACAGGGGGCCGGGACACGCTATCTAGTGACGATGTGCCGAAGTACGCGTCGCCACAGTACATTCCACCCCAGGGCTTACTTTCTTATACTAAGCATATACTTTTGGTGTGCAGGTAAAATAAAAAGGCTATGAGTGCACCGATGCCATGGTGTTCAGACTTTTGTGGCTTTTTAAATTATCCGACTTTTCACGTGAAATTTTCGGAATCAACGCTGTTTATTTATTCACTTAATATTTTTATTAACAGTTAATGAATCACACTAGTGGTACTTCTATACTAAAATTTTACTATTAATAGCAACGGATGGCTCTAAACAGAGAATGCGTCAACGAAAGAAAACTTTAATGGTGATCTTTTCAAGTTTCTTTTTAAGATTATTGTTACACAATTCATCTTTAAACTACAAAATGTCTAGACTTGATATATATTTGGCTGCTTTCAGAACATCTTTAGTCTTATAACCAATATTAATTTAAGAGGCTATGTAGATTTTTTCTGTTTATCAAGATAAATTTTCTGAAAAACGCACGATTTCTAAAATTTCTGATTTTACAATTCAAGTTTTTAAATAACTATACGCGAATATAGCATAAGAACTATCCGAATGAAATTCATGTAAAAAAACAAGGCTTAACTAAATCTACAATCCACATACAACTTAAATCTACAATCCAATTTCTGAAACAGTATAACAAACTATTGGATTGTTTGTTATATTGTTCTAGAAATCGGACATTTATAGATTAATGTTTTTTTAGCAGTTGCATTTTAAGTTGGGAAATTTGTAAAAGTTAACATTTTTTGCCGAAATACTCTAACAATCACGTGAGAAATAACAAGTTAATATATTGATTTATTTCAAACTTTTAACAATAACATTTTTTGCGAAACTCTCGGATTGAATGATAACATACAGTAAATCTTTTTCGGAATAATATTCTACGTATATTTGTATAGCCACGGCCAGCCTTGAATTTTAGAGAGTGTAATCATTTTACATCGTTTTCAAAGTGTCAATACCCTTTCACTTCGTTTAAAGAGTATTCGAGGATTTGAAGTATCAACGGTGAATCGATTGAGAAAGGATTATCCTATTACATTAAAATTAATTAAATGAAGCCGTAATCTTCAAATATAGGTAAATTAATAGTTAAGTTAAATTTACAATGCAATCCCCGGCTTTGCCACGATTATCGGCTCGATCGCAAATTAAAAATCATCGATCCCGCGTTCAACTGCAACTACTGCACGGGAGCAGCCTTGAATTTAAAGCGACTCTTGGTGCAGACGAAAATATGTAACAGAATCAGTGACACGAATAGCATTGGGAAAATTTAACCGGCCTCATATCGGCGTAGGAGATTAAAGCTTAATATATTTAAATCGAAGAATAATCTAGTCGCTCTTCTATGCGTTTTCGTATTTATTCGAAATTGATAGAGTTGACACTATAGATACGAATGCTCGATATATATAATAATAGACATAGAGAAAAATATCGATATTCTCGTCTGGCGAAAAGTATTCTTCTCGCTCTAGGAATTCAGACCGGGAAGAAATTCAGTCTGGAAACCTTTTAAATCATGAAAGCCTCTCGGTGAGACTGTCTAGAATTCGCATCTTCTGCTAAACGAGATAGCCTGACGTGAAACGTGACTCTGACACTCCCGACAAAATCGAGTGGGTATACGCAGCAGCACATCGAATTTGCGCGTATGAGAGGAATAGAGGA